>CM076572.1:1265054017-1265569808 GCA_034641835.2 Pinus albicaulis
CGTATACAGGCGGATATCCTTCATAAAACTCGCGTATACACAGAGATCTAATTATGCCATTAGTTCTTCACTTATATCATTCCATCATTCATTCATTAGATGTTCTATAAACAGTAAACATGTGCAGTAAGAACAGAATAAACCATCACACAAAGCATCACACATGAACACCGGGATTTTTAGGTGGAAACCCAAGTCGGGAGAAAACCACCGCTGCAGTTGCTCAGCCTTCAATATTTTATTATAGAGAAAACATCTTACAACATATGTGCTGGTGCAAACTCTACCACCACGCAGGCACCCACCTGCGCTCGTTTACCAGCCTCTCCTGGAAGGGAGCTCCAACCCCCTGACTCGTTTACCAGCCTCTCCTGGAAGGGAGCTACGACCCCCCGATCTCGTTTACCAGCCTCGCCTGGAAGGGAGCTACAACCCCCTGACTGAAGGCTACAACCTTCAGCACCACCTTGGACCACGTTTCATCAATTTTCACACTGGATCCAACAACTTCAATAGAACAACACTTGCAGGCCACATTTCATCATATTTCCAGACTGGACCCTTTCAATACTTTTAAGCTCAACCATACATCACCAACAGATACTTATCAACACAGATCAGATAGCAGAAACACAGCAGAACAGATCAGATATTTCATACCCCTTGCTTCAGCAAACCCTAGTTTTCATACGCGCTTTTACTTCACTGATGTCGCGTATATACGCGCTCATCCTTACCAACCGCGTATACTTACTGTACATATTCTGAGAACCAATTTAATTACGCCATGTGCTTTCCTTGTGGCTTCGACGTATATCTGGCGCTTCCTCTGCGGCTTCGTAGCGTAGTGATCTTGATCATTATAGAGCAGCATACTTCTTCAAATTTAGATATTCGAGATCACCTTTACCCTTTTTACTTGAACTGAGATGTTCGCCTAGATGTTCGCCTCATCACGAGATCTAAGTATTCCATAAACAAATCTAGCAAATACAAGTGCATTTCAGATCTAGATCCCCTTCTTCATCATTGGTCATCAACCATTCGATTTATCTTCAAGTGTAACCCTTTCCATACAGATATACTTCATAGAGAAGTATTCATTCAAGCTCAGACATCTTTCTCCCACACTCATAATTTGCACAATGAATTTCTTCTCCTTATATAGGTTTACCCTTATCAATACCATGAGCCCCTTTTTCAATACCATGAGCCCAAAACCACATTACATCCGATGGTATTCCTGGACAAGGTCAATTAGGCAGAAAATTACCCAATACAATGGGTCAATACCATGGTGATTACCCCTGGTTTTGCACTTTTAGAGCGCTTTTTCCCATACGCGACTTGGAACGTTCTTTTCCGCGTGCATATGCGACTTCCCCTAGACAGATCCGTGTATACCTAGAGACATACTCTTTTCATCAAGATTGAGCACATGCTGACTTCTTTTCTTCACTGCCTTTTGTACACACTGTAGATACATCATATTTAGCTCATAAAGAGAACATATTCTAGCAAGCACAACTTCATCAAGTGGGTTGCCTTTCAAGGACAACTCTTAGCATCATATCACATCAGATTTACATCATTTACCAAGTCCATCAAGTCAAGAATAACTTCATCAGGTGGATTGCCATCAAGGACAACACATGTCAACAGTCGCATGTCATCATCTTCATTCAGTGGGTTGCCATCAAGGACAACACTTCTGCATCATATTTCCAACAATCTCCCCCTTTGGACTTGATGGCAACCATGATGGTGTTTGATCACCGCAACAGATAAGTACATTGACACCATGTCACTCTCCCATTTCTTTGACACCATTATCTGTAATCAAACACCATGTCACTCTCCCCCTTTGACATCAAGGGAAAAGGGCGGATCAAAAACCAGCGGATCAAAACCAACACACTCTCCCCCTTTTTCTCCTCATGTAGAAGAAGCGTTCTGCAGATCTGATGTATACTGAAGTGAACAAGCTCCCCCTGAGTTCATGCTGAATCTTCATACATATTTTCAATAAAGACATGACTCTATGACTTTCCTATCACCAATGACTCATACTTACATCAAAGATCCAACCAAGTGGATTTACATATCAGACTCAAGTACCCAACCAAGTGGGTTTACACATTTCAACTCAGCTACCCAACCAAGTGGGTTTACAAATTTGACAAGTCCTTACATGACTGAATATTACAAATTTACATCATGGGTCTCAACAAGACTTTTTCAACAAATTACAAAAATGACCATTTAAGACTAACACCAGAAAGTCCTCAAGCATGAGAACATATTTCAGAACCATCATAATGCCAACAATGCATTATACTCAGCAATGCTAATGCTCCCCCTGAATTTGTGCATCCATGCATCCTTTTCATATGACTAAGGCTCCCCCTTAGTTTGTGCATCCTGAACACTTTCACCAACAAATCATCAAGGCATATTTATCAACAACATGAGAAATAGAATTATGAGAACTGGAACACCACCAGAGATACCAAACAGTATCAGATATACCAAACAGCACTGCAGCTGTGCTGAAAAGAGTTGACTCCAAGCAAAAATTGTGAGCAATCAGACATACGCGGTGTTCTGTGCATGAACTCGCGTACATACGCGACTGTGTTTCAGGAAACCCGCGTATCTGTTATGTAACCAACTCCAAAAATAGAAGAAATGAGATATCAACGCCTTAGAAATAAGCCACTTCGAGGGGGCAACCTCCAATACATTACATGAATGATCAAGTCTTGGATGATACAATTCACAAAACCTCTCCTTTCTATATATAGGAGTCCATGGGGCCATAATGTAATCCTAGTGGGCCACAATGTAATCTAGCCGACCTAACAATAATAATTTAAGGGCACAATAATAACAAAATGGGGGTTACAAGGGTACAATAATAACAATAAGGGGGTTACACTAACAACAATAAGGGACTATACTAGTAATATAGGGACCTAACATGCCCCTCTCCTTCAAAAAAGTGTTGTCCTCAACGCTTGAGTAGCTCTGGGTGCTTCTGTGTAAAATTCTCATCCTCCCATGTAGAATCTTCAGTGGGTAAGTTCTTCCACTTGATGAGATACTCTGAAATTGATCGATTCCGTAGCTGTCGAGTTCTTGTTTCCATGACCGCTTCAGGTTCCAATATGATTTTTCCTTCCTCATCAAGTTCTGGCAATATTGTTTGAACTGGAAGATTTTCACCTACAACCTTCTTTAAGCATGAAACATGGAAAACTGGATGCACTCGCGAAGAAGCAGGAAGCTCCAATTTGTATGCCATAGTACCAATCTTTTGCAACACCTTGTAAGGACCATAGTACTTTGGCGATAATTTATTATCCTTCTTTGCTTGCTTGAGGGACATTTGTTTGTATGGTTGTAGCCGTAAAAATACCCAATCTCCTACATCAAAGCTTCTCTCGCTACGATGTTGATCTGCCTGTTGTTTCATTCGATTTTGTGCCAAATTCAGGTTATCCTTTAAGAGTTGGAGAACTTCTTGCTGATGCTCGATGTGATCTTCTACTGCTTGAACCTTCGAATTTTCCCTTAAAGATGATGTGATGGATGGTGGATGATATCCATAAAGTGCCATAAATGGGGTCATTTTTGCTGCAGTATGGAAGGAAGTGTTATACCACTATTCGGCAAGAGGTAACCACTTGACCCATTGTGTTTGTTTATCAGATACAAAACAACGAAGATATCCTTCCAAACATTTATTTACTATCTCGGTTTGACCATCAGATTGAGGATGATAAGATGAGCTATGAGCTAATTGAGTACCCAAACAAGAAAATAACTCCGTCCAAAAATTTCCAGTAAAAATGGGATCTCTGTCGCTCACAATAACCCTTGGGCTTCCATGTAACTTTTGAATTTTGTCCATAAATGTAGTAGCAACTGTACTTGCTTTAAATGGATGAGATAATGCACAAAAGTGTGCATACTTGGTAAGTCTATCAACTACCACCATGATGACCCTCTTTCCTTCGGACTTAGGTAAACCTGTGATAAAATCCATTGAAATCTCCTCCCAACGTTGACTTGGAATGGATAAAGGTTGTAGAAGTCCTGGGGTCTTAATTGTTTCCACTTTATTCTGCTGGCAGACCAAACATTCCGCCACAAACTTTCGAATATCAGATTTAAGGCCATCCCAAAAAAATTCTTTCTTCACCCTGTGGTAAGTTTTTAAAAATCTGAGTGTCCTCCTAAAGGAGAAGTGTGCAATTCCAGAAGAATCTTTTGTTTTAGTTGGGAATTCTTACAAAGATATAAGCGATCTTTGTACCATAAGGAATCATTTTTCCAACTAAATGTATCAGATGTACTAGGATCTTGCTGTAACTTTTGAATGAGTATCCATACATATTTGTCCTTCTTCCATTCATCTCTTGCTTCAGTTATCCAATCTGGTTGGATAATAGAAATGGCACAAAGCAATGCTTCCACCTCTTCATTCTTTCTTGAGAGTGCATCTGCAACAACATTACGCTTTCCTTTTTTGTAGATTATTTCAAAGTCATAACCCAACATCTTTGTGACCCATTTTTGCTGCTCTTCTGAAGATAGTCTTTGTTCCAAAAAGTGTTTAAGACTATCATGATCAGTTTTTACCTTGAAGTGTCTTCCCATTAGGTAAGTTCGTCATTTCTTTAGTGCATGTAGTATTTCTAACATTTCCTTCTCATAAATAGGTTTCTGTAAATACTTTCCTTTGATTGGACGACTTTCAAAAGCAATGGGTCTTCCTTCTTGCATTAAAACTGCACCAATTCCATTTCCTGAGGCATCACATTCCACAATAAGGTTTTTGTGAAGTCTGGCGTAGCTAAGACCAGTGCTAGGCACATTGCCTCTTTAAGATGTTCAAAGGCCTTAGTTGCTTCAGGAGTCCATGAAAATGCATCTTTCTTCAATAATGTTGTTAGAGGTGCTGCTATTCTCCCATAATTCTTAACAAACTTGTGATAATACCTTGTTAACCAGAGAAATCCTCGCAACTGCTTTATGGTTGTGGGGACTTTCCATTCCTTAATGGATTTAATTTTGTTAGGGTCTACCTTAACACCCTCGTGAGATACAATATGACCGAGATATTCCACCTCTTGTACTCCAAAGAAACATTTGGATGTTTTTGCATATAATTGTTTCTCCTACAATAGTTTGAGCACCCTGTCAACATGTTCAACATGATCCTTCCAAGACCTGTTGTAGATTAGTATATCATCAAAAAATACTAGCACAAATTTTCTAAGGAAGGGTTTGAATATAATCTGGACACATTAGCCATGATCCATCCTTCTTGTGTACCAATACTACAGGAGCAGAGAAAGAACTTTGACTAGGTTGAATTATACCCGCCTCTAACATTTCTGCAATCATACGTTCAATTTCGCTCTTTTGGAAGTAAGGATATCTATAAGGGCTGATGTTTGGAGGAACACTTCCTGGAATCAAATGAATAGCATGATCATGATCACGAATAGGTGGGAGTCCTTTGGGAGTTTCAAACACCTTGGAATGATTGTCCAAGACTTGTTGGAGATCTGCAGAAATAGATGATTTTGATGTCGGGACTTCTAGTGAGCATAATTGTGCAATTACGCCTCGTTGTTCTTTCTTTAGAAGCTTTGTCATGACATTAGAGCTTATTATCCTTCCTGGCTTCCCTTCAATACCCCGTAATTCGACTTCCTTTCCTTCTGAAAAAAATTTCAAGAAAAGTTCTTAAAAATTAAAAGCTACCGTCCCCAAAGATTGTAACCATTGTACTCCTAGTACAACATCAGCACCTCCCATAGGAATGGAAAGCATTGGACTAGTCAATACATATTCCCCCATGGTTAGCTTGAAATTATGGCATTTTCCAGAGCAATTTATAGTTCCTCCATTTGCAACCATCACTTGACATTCTGGTGCTGGGTATAGGAAACAATTTAATTCCTTGGCTACCTTATAATGAATAAAATTATGGGTGCTACCTGAATCAATCAACACTATTACCCTTTTCTTCTTTATATGTCCTTCTATCTTGAGAGTTTGAGGAGTGGTAATTCCTGCCGGTGCATTACACGATATGGTACCGGTTGGAGGGCGATTCCCGGAATTTTGTAACTGCTCTCTGCCTCTGTCTCTACTTTTGTCACTCTACCTCTATCTCTATCTTTGATAACGGTTCTTCACTATGCTTCTATGACTGTTACATTTTGACTTTCTTCTTGCTGCCTCTATTGCTTTCGATGTGCCTCTTTTGCCTTCCTTTGCTTCAGCGCTGCCTCTTTTGCCTGAGTGCTGCCGCCTTTGCCATCAATGAAAATATTTCCAACAAATTGTAGCAAAGCCCTTTTGCTCTTTTTTCTTCCAATTTTTGTGGTGTCAACCTTCTAGGTTATGGAAATCTAGGTGTAGCAACACTTCCTTCTTTATAGAATTGAGTGGTAGGCTTCCTTGTCGCCATAATTTTACATTCAACTTTTCTTGCCAACCTGAATGCCTTCTCCAATGAATCGAGTTCCAAAACACGAACTTCATGTTGGATGTTATTCTCTAGAGTGCCTATGAAGAGATCAATCTTGTGTTCCTCTGGAATATCAGCTACCCTTATATTCAATTTTTGGAAGTCCTCAATGTGCTGCCCCACTGAACCCTTTTGTTTGAGATTTATCAATTGGATAAAGAAGGTATTTCTCTTTGTATCCACATAATGTGCTATCATTTCCTCCATAAATATTGAGTAAGTCAAAAAAAAATTATGGGAGCAAAACCATCGATACCATACAAATGTATTCTATTCTAAATTTAAAGTTGCAATGCGTACCTTTTGTGTTTTTTGCACATTACTGAGATAAAAATATTGTTGCATCTTAGGTATCCATGTTACGGGATCCTTGCCATAAAACTTCCTCATATCTATATTTGGAATGTGGTGGTTCTTCCATCCAACATTAGAGTTTATGAAATCAAGATTAACATCTATTTTGTTCTCATCATGAGTTTCTTCTACTATCTTTTTGCCATTAAGAATCATTTGTTGTATCAACTTTGTCAAACCTTCCATGTCTGCTTCTACATCATTCTTCATGTTTTCCATTTTCTGCGTCGATCTTAGCTTCCATGTCATCCATTTTAGATTCCATGTAGCCTCCATGCCATCTATCTTAGATTCCATGCCATCTATCTTAGATTCCATGCCATCTATCTTAGATTCCATGCCATTCTTCAAACCATCCATCTTAGATTCCACGCCTTTCTTCAAAACTTCCATGTCATTTTTTGTTGCTCTTTGCGAGAGCGAAATTTGTTGCACTTGCTCTTGTAATTTTGATATGTCATGTTGCCATTCTTCATCTTCATGAGTCATAGTAGAGCTTTCCAAGGCTTAATGGGTGTTGAATTATTTTTAGGGGCCATTTTATAATCCAATACTAATATCTATTCTACAATATGCCCTTGCAATCAATTCAACTTGATTCTTCAAACAAGACTTATGCAATTCGGAAAAAAATTACACACCTTTTACTTGCTTTTGAGGAGCTCGATATTGAAATTGGATTATATCTGTTATTGCAGCTCTTCAATATCTGAAATTCAGCATTGAAGTCGCACTCTAAATTCTCTTTTTAATGCCACATGTCTGACTTGATTTGGATTCTCCAAGACAAAGTTATGTCCAATCTCCCACAATGACCTAATTATGGACTGGTTCAGTATAGTGAACTTGTATGGCTTGCCACGTGTCACTGTTTCTTCTTTCGCCTCTGAAATTGATAGCCAAGAAACTAAAGTCCGTGTACTTGCGACCAATTTTTATAGCACTCCAATCTGATGCTTAGAGAGAGAGTTATTAAAATTTTCACACGATCACCTCTTTGAGATGAAATTCGGGAGCCTGAAAAAGCACTACCTTCCACAGATCATATCTCCAAAAATATTGCGAACCAAGCTCTAAAATTTTTTGACGAGTTTCCTTAGGATTTCAGCTTCACACCATAAAAATTTCATATTTTGAACCTCAGTAGAAAATAAGTTATAGCGCAAATGCCACGATGACCTATTCAGGAGCCTGAAAAAATACCTAACTTCCACAGATCATATCTCCGAAAATATTGCGAACCAAGCTCTACAATTTTTATACAATCTTCCTCAATATTTCGGCTTCGCACCCTAAAAATTTCAGCTTCTGAATATTCATAGAAAAAAGGTTATAGCGAAAATTCCACGATGACCTATTTGGAGCAGCGAAACCCTAGAATCCAAAGCTCTGATACCAAATGTTGTGAAACCAGCTCCAAAAAGGGAAGAAAAGAGATATCAACGCCTTAGAAATAAGCCAGTTCGAGGGGGCAACCTCCAATACATTACATGAATGAAAAATTCTTGGATGATACAATTTACAAAACCTCCTTTCTATATATAGGAGTCCATGGGGCCATAATGTAATCTGGTGAATTTTGATGTAATCCTAGCCGACCTATTAATAATTTAAGGGCACAATAATAACAAAATGGGAGTTACAAGGGCAATAATAACAATAAGGGGTTTACACTAACAATAATAAGGGACTACTACTAGTGATATAGGGACCTAACGGTTCGTGTTTTGGAACCTGATTCATTGGAGAAGGAATTCAGGTTGGTAAGAAAAATTGAATGTAAAATTATGGCGACAAGGAAGCCTACCACTCACTTCTATAAAGAAGGAAGTGTTGCTACGCCTAGATTTCCACAACCTACAAGGTTGACACCACAACAATTGGGAGAAAAAAGAGCAAAAGGGCTTTGCTACAGTTGTGATAGCAAATACACTAAAGGTCATAAGTGTGCTGAGAAGAAATTATTTTACATAGATTGTGAAAAGGAAGAAGAAAATGAACAAGAAGAGGATATACACCAGGAACCAACCCTAGAAGAGGAAGAAATGAGTCCGACCATATCGTGTAATGCATTGGCAGGAATTACCACTCCTCGAACTCTCAAGATAGAAGGACATATCAAGAAGAAAAAGGTAATAGTGTTGATTGATTCAGGTAGTACCCATAATTTTATTCATTGTAAGGTAGCCAAGGAATTGAATTGTTTCCTATACCCAACACCAAAATGTCAAGTGATGGTTGCAAATGGAGGAACTATAAATTGCCCTGGAAAATGCCATAATATCAAGCTAACCATGGGGGAATATGTATTTAATAGTCCAATGCTTTATATTCCTATGGGAGGTGCTGATGTTGTACTAGGAGTACAATGGTTACAATATTTGGGGACGGTAGCTTTTAATTTTCAAGAACTTTTTTTGAAATTTTTTTCTTTCAGAAGGAAAGGAAGTCGAATTACGGGGTATTGCAGGGAAGCCGAGAAAGATAATAAGCTCTAATGTCATGACAAAGCTTCTAAAGAAAGAACAATGATGTGTAATTGCACAATTATGCTCACTAGAAGTTCCAACATCAAAATCATCTATTTCTGCAAATCTCCAAAAAGTCATGGACAATCATTCCAAGGTGTTTGAAACTCCCAAAGGGCTCCCACCTATTCGTGATCATGATCATGCTATTCATTTGATTCCAGGAAGTGTTCCTCCAAACATTAGGCCTTATAGATATCCTTATGTCTAAAAAAGCGAAATTGAACGTATGATTGCAGAAATGTTACAGGAAGGTATAATTCAACCTAGTCAAAGTTCTTTCTCTGCTCCTGTAGTATTGGTACACAAGAAGGATGGATCATGGCGCATGTGTCCGGATTATAGGGAGCTCAATAAGCTCACCATTAAAGATAAATTTCCCCTTCTTGTGATTGATGAATTATTGGATGAATTACATGGAGCAATTTCTTTTACCAAGTTGGATCTTCGTTCAAGATATCAACAAATTAGAATGAAGACTGAAGATATTCCGAAAACATCATTTCGAACTCATGAGCGTCATTATGAATTTTTGGTCATGCCTTTTGGCCTTACCAATGCACCTTCTACATTTCAAGGGTTGATGAATTCCATTTTCAAGCCCTTCTACAGTAGGTCTTGGAAGGATCTTGTTCAACATGTTGACATGGTGCTCAAAATATCGTTGGAGAAACAATTATATGAAAAAACATCCAAATGCTTCTTTCAAGTACAAGAGGTGGAATATCTGGGTCATATTGTATCTCACGAGGGTGTTAGAGTAGACCCTAAAAAAATTAAAGCCCTTAAGGAATGGAAAGTCCCCACAACCATAAAGAAGTTGTGAGAATTTCTTGGGTTAACAGGGTATTGTCTTAAGTTTGTTAAGAATTATGGGAGAATAGCAGCACCTCTAACAAAATTATTGAAGAAAGATGCATTTTCATGGACTCTTGAAGCAACTAAGGCCTTTGAACATCTTAAAGAGTCAATGTGCCTAGCACTGGTCTTAGCTACGCCAGACTTCACAAAAAACTTTATTGTGGAAGATCACATCGAGCATCAACAAGAAGTTCTCCAACTCTTAAAGGATAACCTGAATTTGGCACAAAATCAAATGAAACAAAACACAGATCAACATCGCAGCGAGAGAATTTTTGATGTAGGAGACTGGGTATTTTTACGGCTACAACCATACAAACAAATGTCTCTCCAGAAAGCTAAGAAGGATAATAAATTATCGCCAAAGTACTGTGGTCCTTACAAGGTGTTGCAAAAGATTGGTACTATGGCATACAAATTGGAGCTTCCTGCTTCTTCACGAGTGCATCTAGTTTTCCATGTTTCATGCTTAAAGTAGGTTATAGGTGAAAATATTCCAGTTCAAAAAATATTGCCATAACTTGATGAGGAAGGAAAAATCATATTGGCACCTGAAGCAGTCATGGAAACAAGAACTCGACAGCTATGAAATCGATCAATTTCAGAGTATCTCATCAAGTGGAAGAACTTACCCACTGAAGATTCTACATGGGAGGATGAGAATTTTATATAGAAGCACCCAGAGCTACTCAAGCGTTGAGGACAACACTTTTTTGAAGGAGAGGGGCATGTTAGGTCCCTATATTACTAGCATAGTCCCTTATTGTTGTTAGTGTAACCCCCTTATTGTTATTATTGTACCCTTGTAACCCCCATATTGTTATTATTGTGCCCTTAAATTATTATTGTTAGGTCGGCTAGGATTACATTGTGGCCCCACTAGGATTACATTGTGGCCCCATGGACTCATATATATAGAAAGGAGGTTTTGTAATTTGAATCATCCAAGAATTGTTCATTCATGTAATGTATTGGAGGTTTCCCCCTCGAAGTGGCTTATTTCTAAGGCATTGATATCTATTTTCTTCTATTTTTGGAGCTAGTTTCACAATAGAATTCTAGATTGGTAGTCATTTGGTAAAGGTACCAAAGGTTGGGGTAAAACCATGGGGGCATACCAAGCTGCAATGATGGGAGCTAATGGAGGATTTACAAGAGGAGGGTTTGTGAAAGGGGATGTAGGATGAAGTGGAGTGGTTTTCACAGTGGTGGTATGGATGGGTGTGGTGGAAGTACTTGGACTGGAAAACTGATTTTCAGCAAATTTGGTATGGAAAGAGCTAAAGTGATGGAGAAGCTGAAAGTCAGGTGGTGTGGAAGGAGAGGCTTCTCTACAAGAACTCTGCTGCAAATCTATGGGCTCAAGGTCAATCTAGTCAATATCAGTTTGTGACTTGGTTCTGAAAAGGTTCTTTGTATGGTGCAAGTCAAATTGGGGATCTTGCAAAGCTGTAAAATGTTTAGGTACAAAGCTTGCTCTATGAATGGTCCTAAGAGTAGTTAAGTTTCAAGATGTAGAAGTTTGCCACAAAATCTTTTCTGGGTCATCAACTATGTTGGGAGGGTTTGGGTCCGGATGAGATCTGGTACCGATCCTTTATGAAGCTAGATTTAAAACTCAAAATGTAGAGAGGCTGAAAGTTTAGGACTGTTTTCGGAAGGCTGGCCTCTCTTAGTTCTTGGTAAACTCACAAGGTGTAGAACTAGGCTTCTAAACTTCTCAAGGCTGATTTGACACAATCCCAGGGAGTCTAACTGAGAGCTAGTGAAGTAATTGGCCTACTGGAGGCTAGTGGAGTCACCAAGTGGATGTTTTTACTTATTTTGAGGATATGTGTGTATGGTCCACCACCAATAATGACAAAAACAAATCTAGGGATGTTTTTTTTTTGGGTTTTCTGAGTTCTTTATGTAGCCCTAAGGTTTGTATGAGTGTCTTCTAACTGTGTCATCATTTTTCTAGGATGGTGAAACAAGCAGAGTCTACTCTTGGTTATCAGTTGATTTTCTAAGCTTAATTGAGGGTTTAAATGAGTCTATAAGAGTTTTTAGGCTACTATGTACTCAATCCCACCGTGATCGCCAAAATGTTAGGGTCCCGTGATTTAGAAGATTGGTAGACCAACTGCACAAGGTAACATAAGACCAGTCTTTGGGGTCCTAGGACCTAGCCTTCCTAGACTCATAGAGGGCTCTCTCTATTGTATGCAAAGGATGTGAACTTGTTTTCTTTAGATGGTTGATTTTAGGCTAGTTGTGAAGTTTAGGGTTTGTTTGTATGTTTGGTTTGGGTAAAATGATCAAGTAGAATAGGTGGAGTGAGAGGTCATCAAATCATTGGGCTATGGAGTTTATGAAAGTCATGGATATCTCAACAATGAGTCAGAGTGCATCAAAGGGAAAATCTAGTGTGGTCAATGGATCTTTTAAGGTTATGTGTGAAGTGAAATGGACATTAAGTTGGGGAAAACAAGGTAGGGTAAAGGGAAGTTAAGAATCCTTTGTCATATACCCATAAACAAGAAGATCTCAAATACTGAAAAGAAAAATATAATAATCATGAGATAGGGCAAACCATTAACTTAATGACAATACTTAAATAAATAGACATCCAAGATGAACAATTTAGTGAAACACAGAAAGCAAGAAATCCTATCTAACTTTAGTGATTTCACCTTGAAAGTTTGAAAACATATAAGATGAAAAATAACTTTAACCAATGGAGAGTGAACTCCAAGACATCATCAATCAAGCTATAAAGAAATTTGAGGCAAACTCATCAAGCATAAACAAAGGGCATGATCAAAGCATGGCCTCTTTGGCTTAAACTAACAAGTAATCCATCAAAGAGAGATTCCACAACTAGAATTTAGATAGCATCAAGTAAGCATGGCTAACCATAAAACATATTTGGAAAATATCTTCTTAAACCATTAATTAAATAAAAAATATTAGGTGGATCTAAGGAGCAGTTGAGAATTTCTTAAACTAACCCAGCAGAGGAAAACATAAAGACAATAGAAACAGGAAGGACTAAGGTGCCTCAAACAACATTTCTTAGCCTATACTTTTTTTATCTATTGCAACATAGAAGGATGGACACAATGATAAACAAGAAAACATGAAAAAATCAGAGACACATCACCATTCACCAAGCTTAGGGATCCTGCAAGCAAGCTTTCATCGTCATCAATCAAAGCATATCATTCACAAGCTCCATAACACCAAATTTCTCTTCAACCTCAAAGAACCATGTATTGCTCTCAAAACTCATCAAAAGCCAACATTACCAATGAGTCCTCAATGCCTTTTTAATAAGAAATAAGGAGAAAAACCTAATAGAGTCTCTAGAAGCCTATTAGCTAATCTGAAATGTCATTATTGTCCTCGAGACCTTGCAAGGCCCAAGGCACAAAATATCTAAAGCAAAATATCTTTTCGGGCATTTTTAGAAAATAAAATGATATTTGAGGTCTGACAAGCCTCCTAAAACTTGCCAAGCGTACATTGTTGACTTTCCCTCTGCTAAGGCGCAACACTGTGTTTTAGGATCAATTTCCATGCTAAGGGTGTAGCACTGGAGTAGGAAAACTGGGTCAACTTGCAGTAGTGCTTTGAAAGCCTTCCCGATGTCGGAAAAGGCTCCGTGATGGCCCGTTGGAA
The DNA here is from genome assembly GCA_034641835.2 of Pinus albicaulis. Lineage (NCBI taxonomy): Eukaryota > Viridiplantae > Streptophyta > Pinopsida > Pinales > Pinaceae > Pinus > Pinus albicaulis. The sequence continues at coordinate 1,265,067,971 of CM076572.1, forward strand.
ATCCCTTTGAGTATAATTTCCAGATCTACCCTTGGTTTTCTAATTTGACCTCTAAAACCTATTCAAAAAGAAAAAATTCCAAGGCTGTTAAAGGCACAACACATGTCGTGAAAAGCAGGCATAATGGTGAAAATTAGGGTTTTTTTGACCCTTTTGGAGGACCAAAACAACTCCAATTGATATGAAATATTGTGAGCATGATATATTTGAGATGAGGATTCCAAAAATGTGAGCCTTTCCTCCTAAAAATTCTCTGAGAAAAATCGTATCACCATGTGTGCTACCCCCTTGCCCCTCAGAATTAGCAAAAAATCAAAACTTGTCAAAATTTTACCAAATTTGGTGAATGAGTGCCTCATGGATTTTGGGAGACCTGTAGGGAGGCTTGTGCCAAGGTTCCAAGCCTGTTTGATGGATAAGTCATTCTTGTGGACAAGACAGACCTCCTAAGTGTCCTATGGACAGCTAGCAACAAACAGACAACTAAATCTATTTTTCTCTAGATATATTGGGATTCATAATTAAATGCTATAAAGGCTTAACGATCCTACCTTTGATCCAACACTTGTTTGTAGTAGTAATCCTTTAGTTGCTCAAAAGAGTTGCCTTCGAAGATCTGCAATCACAAACAAACAAACATCAAATAGCACCTGCATAGGATATATTCATAAATCATATCTATTATGGTGATCAAGGAAGCCATAAAATAAACCAATAAATTGACAACTTATTGAGAAAAATAGACTTATTTGTATTAACTTAAATAAGAAGAGCCTTACAACCGTATCCGCCTTGATGTCATATAGGTCTTCCTGGGGTCCGAAACAGGCGTTTCCTTTACTCTGACAAGCCTTAAACTGGTCCAATCGAGATACATACAGGTATGTAATCCTTCCCATGTAAAATCTCAGCTAAAAGGGTCTGAGTTTCAACAACACTTCGACTCCAATAATACTAAAAACTTCCACTCATCAATTGTAACCCTTTAAGGCTGCCCTATGCCTCTTTTTATAGTGAAAGAGAGGAGGTTACAACTCAAAAAAAGAAGGGATAAAATCCTCCTTCAAAGGGATTAGTTCCTTACATCAAGGGGTTAGCTCCTTAACGGATGGGATGCATGAGCCTCAAAAGAGCGGACTTTCCACTGCAGGAATGTTTCTAGAAGCTTCCAAAAGTGACTCAAACTGATCTTCTAGACTTTACTTGCGCCCTTTTTTACCTTTTACAAGGGTATGCACCTTTAATAAACATAAAGTGTGTTTAGCTCCACATGATTTAAAGCAATAAAGTGTGGCACCGTAGGCAATACTAAGAGAAAGTGCAGTATAAGATTTTTTAAGACTTTTATGAGCTTTTCTCTTAATTTCAAGGCTTGACTTTAGGAACTTTGATATTGTAGACTTCTAAGGGAGTACTAAAATTTCATGGTGACAAATTTTAGTGTAACAAATTTCCCCCTAAAGTGCGAAGTCTGAGAGTGTTCAAAGAGTGATGTGCTTTATCATTTCAAGGATTAGCCTGTGGACACCCCAGTCGGAACCCTATAAAAACATTCAATGCAGAACACACACACACACACACACACACACACATATCATCACTGAGGTAGGCATTCCCATACTCAGATCAAAACTAACTAAACTTGTTCTGATATAGAAATAATTTTAATATTACATCAATAGTGTAGAAACAACATGGACGCAGCCATATGTAATGAATAGTCTACTGCATAATGAATAATAAAACTCCTCGCAGCCTGGATGGTGGAAACTAGATCCAAGGTCTTGATTTCTGCTTCCCGAACTAGTATATTCTATCCATGCGATTAAATGTGTTGAAGTCAAACATGGTAGAAACCACTTGATTACCAGTCAATGATGTGAACTGTTAACAAGTGTGAGAGAAACCACCAATGATGACAATGGCTCTCAAAGTACTCAGTACAATCCATGAAATGTGAATAAGTGATCTAAAGTTGAACATTTCACGGAATCATTCGATCGAAGGTTAATGATACAACTTGTCGTCGAAGGCAAGAAACCTGCCATTAAGGCATGCAGATTCCAAGGTACTGACAGATTCTAGATCAAATTCCTAGATGATGAGCTGTCATTGATAGAAAGTGATCCGTCGTAAGTAAGCTCACAACACGAAACCATAGATCAAGTTTTGAAGAAATTTTTTGCAAGGACTGACTCAGGGATGGTCAACGCGAATGGAGACAAATGTTTGCAGATAAATGGTTTGTTTGACTATCCTCTTGAACACATAACGACACTGCAGATGGTTTGGTAACAATTTCCCTAAGATAATACCCAGAAACCGGCTAAAGACCTTCAATGTGGTTTGATTAACTGATATGCAAAGGATTTCCCAACCCAGGTAGAAGTCTGACAAAAAGTGTCGTGTTCAAGAGTGGTGTAATGCTTTTACAAATAAAAGTGTAACAAATGAATCTATTTTCTCTCTTTTCCTCCACCATTTTTGGCAAGTACCTCTTATTTTTGACAAGCTTGAGGAGGATAACATTTGCTTGTTTATAAGCTCATCCTTCGGATGAGTCCAAGTTAGTTTAAAATCGAACCCTAAGAAGGAGTGGGCCATTCCTATTTGTAATCGACAGGTCCTTTACCGTTAAATTTTAACGAGTCCAATATAGGAGAAACTCGGTGTTTTTCATTTTTAGGGAGTCAGAAGAAAAAACTTAAGAAAACTCCATGGGTGTACTTTTTCATAAATTTAGTCTCTCAGGCCCAAAAAAAGATAAAATAATGCAAGAGAGAACTCTATTGACCATGATTAGTCAACGTATACCTTTTTCGTAAATATTCCATTTCAGTCTGGAAAAGGGGTAAACTTATACTGAAGGGACGACTGTTCATTTCCTTTAACGAGTTCGAATAGTCAAGTACTCGACGATCTTTTCATTTTTAGAGAGTCTGAAAAGGGCTTAAAAGAGGACTCCATGGTTTTGATTTTTTTTGTAAGTTTTAACGAGTTCGAAAAAATGATAAAAAGTGTACTCATATGGCTGACTTTCAATTTAATTAACGAGCAAGAAAAGATGGAAATAACTCGGCATTTTCATGTGTTTTACGAGAATGAAAGATAGAAAAATAATCTCGGGATTTTCATGAGTTTAACAAGTCTTGAAAATAATAACTAAAATCGACTCAATATAGGTTTCATTTTTACAAAAGCTTGAAACAGATAAAAACTATGCTTCAGATAGGTTTGAATGCCCCCCCAAGCGTAACTTGCTAGACAAAAATGTTTGCAGATGAATGGTTTGTTTGATTGTCCTCTTGAACACATAACGACACTGCAGATGGTTTGGTAACAATTTCCCTAAGCTAATACCCAGAAACCAGCTGAAGACCTTCAATGTGGTTTGATTAACTGATAAGCAAAGGATTTCCCAACCCAGGTAGAAGTGTGACAAAAAGTGTCATGTTCAAGAGTGGTGTAATTCTTTTACAAATCAAAGTGTAACAAATGAATCTATTTTCTCTCTTTTCCCCCACCATTTCTGGAAAGTACCTCTTTATTTTTGACAAGCTTGAGGAGGATAACATTTGCTTGTTTATAAGCTCATCCTTCGGATGAGTCCAAATTAGTTTAAAATCGAACTCTAAGAAGGAGTGGTCCATTCCTGTTTGTAATCGACAGGTCCTTTACTGTTAAATTTTAACGAGTCCAATATAGGAGAAACTCGGTGTTTTTCATTTTTAGGGAGTCAGAAGAAAAAACTTAAGAAAACTCCATGGGTGTAATTTTTTGTAAATTTAGTCTCTCAGGCTCGAAAAAGGATAAAATAATGCAAGAGAGAACTATATTGACCATGATTAGTCAGCGTATACCTTTTTCGTATATAGTCCATTTCAGTCCGGAAAAGGGGTAAACTTATACTGAAGGGACGACCGTTCATTTCCTTTAATGAGTTCGAATAGTCAAGTACTCAACAATATTTTCATTTTTAGAGAGTCTGAAAAGGGCTTAACAGAGGACTCCATGGTTTCACTTTTTTCTGTAAGTTTTAACAAGTTCGAAAAAGTGATAAAAAGTGTACTCATATGGCTGAATTTCAATTTAATTAACGAGCAGGAAAAGACGGAAAGAACTCGACATTTTCATGTGTTTTACGAGAATGAAAGATAGCAAAATAATCTCGGGATTTTCATGAGTTTAACGAGTCTTGAAAATAATAATCGAAATTGAATCAAGATAGGTTTCATTTTTACAAAAGCTTGAAACAGAGAAAAACTATGCTTTAGATAGGTTTGAATGCCCCCCCAAGCATAACTTGCTAGAGCGCATGCCCCCCAAGCTTCATTTCATTCAACTAAGTAGACTATTGGTTACTAAAAGCTGGATGGAATGAAGGTTCATTTACGAGATCATATGAAAGACCCGACTCAATTAGGGGAGGATTGTTTGATTTTTTAACGAGCTCGACACAGGAAAATAACTATGCTCATGGCAACATGTTTCATTTTTTAACGAGGTTGACACAGTAACAAGAACTATCCTCACCTACATGTTTCATTTTTTAATGAGGTTGACATAGTAAAAGAACTGTCCTCAAATCTACTCTCTACAATCTACCTACATAACCTACTGATTCATTTTTTAATGAGGTTGACACAGGAAAAGAATTGTCCTCATGGCCCACTGATTCATTTTTTAATGAGGTTGACATAGTAAAAGGAACTTTCCTCTTGATCCATTGATTCATTTTTAATGAGGTTGACACAGTAAAAGGAACTTTCCTCATACTTGATTCATTTTTTTACGAGGTTGACTCAGTGACAAGAACCATCCTCAGAAACTAATTATTTCTAATCTATCAATCTACCTACTGATTCATTTTTTAATGAGGTTGACACAGGAAAAGAACTGTCGTCATAACTGATTCATTTTTTAACAAGGTTGACTCAGTAACAAGAACTATCCTCTGACCAACTGATTCATTTTTTAATGAGGTTGACATAGTAAAAGGAACTCTCCTCATGGCTCACTGATTCATTTTTTAATGAGGTTGACACAGTAAAAGGAACTTTCCTCTGAGACTTGTTTCATTTTTTAACGAGGTTGACACAGTAAAAGGAACTATCCTTGCGGTGACCTTGTCATGGCTTCCAACTGGAAGAAAGACATGTCAAGGGACACTCCTCGATCATGGCTTCCAAAAGGTCTTCATCAGATGGAAAAACAATTCTCTGGGAGGAACACATGTCAAGTGATTCAATAGGTATAGGAACATCGCGTTCAAATAATCCCATAGAGTTTTCCATGTCAATTAATAGATCTAAGTCATAGGAAGTCAAGCAAACAGTGAGAGGCTCGCTTGCATCGGTAATTGAAAACATGGGACTGGTTGCCACATAATTAACCCGTGGTGGGGTAGATACCACTTTAGTAAAAGGAACATTTAGGGATGTCGGATTATTGGTAGTCGAATCAAGACTAGCGAATGAAAGTTGGTCAACAGTCACAATGTTTCCATTTTGAGGGAAAGACATCACGCGAAAGAGTGTCGATACGACAAATTTCATTGCATAGACATAGTCTCGCCCAAGGAGTAAATTGAAATCCAAGGGGCCTAAAACTACCATAAGATCAACACAGACAATTTTACCTTCCAAAGTAATAGAAAACTTAGGAAGGATCCCTAAAGGTTCACTAATGGTTCTGTTAAAAGCTTTCAGATTCTGCGTAACAGGCATAAGCTGAGGGGAACCCAAAGCTTTCCAAGCAGTTGAGGATAAATACTAACAGAAGCACCTTCATCTACATGTGTGCAGTGTATGTTCGTACCACCAGCCTTCACAATGATTTGGAAAGGGATGGAGGAAGGAAGACGAGGTTCTGTCAGTCTATTCCAATCAAAGGAAAAGACCTCTGTACTTGGAGGGGGTTCTGTAGAAACAAGTGAAATGCCCCCCTGCGTAGAAGAATCTAATGTAACAAGAAGAACCTGAGTGGTATGAAGTTCACTCTCTTCAGGGAGAGTGAGATCGACTGAATAGGAAATCGAATCGACCACTTGATCAACTAAAGGATCATCAACCTGGGTGATAGGAGTTTCACTCTCCAATGGAAGAGTGGGATTGACTGTACTTGGAATTAGATCAATCACTCCGTCAGTTGACGGTAGGTTGGGAGAAAGTTGACGGTAACCAGTTGGAAGTTCTTGCTGTGGAACAGGAAGGTTTTCCAACAATTTTGAGGCTTCATCCATGTAAGGGCAAATGTGAGTGTGATGACTCCCTTTGCATAACCTACAAGGAAACCAAAGTTTACCCTTTTTCCCAGGAACCTGACTATCACTGGTTGATGGATCAACAATAAGTTAATGGGATTTTTCTGACCATAATTCCAAGACCTTTGGAATACTAGGACAATTGCTAAGGAAGTGGTCACCCTTACAAAGCTTGCAAGGGAATTTGGGTTTACGATGCATGTTGGAGGTTTCCTCAACATTACTAACACTTGCAGCCATGGTTAGTTTGTTGACTTCTTTCTTATTTTGCTTCTTCTTCTTCTTCTTCCCCTTCTTCTTATTCTTAGTCACTTGGTTACTAGCGTTAAGGCTTTTACCAAATGAAGAGGAAGAAATGGAGGAAGACATATTGAGCTAAGAAGGTAAAGGGTCAACAGAAGGTTGGTGATGTTGAGATGGTGAACTCTATTGAGGTGAAGCATCCAGTTGAGGTGTAACAATTAGAGTATTCAGGGCCAACGAAGTTGAAAATAACCATATCGGTAAACCTATTATAAATCCAGGTAATGACAATGTAGCCATATAATAAGGACCAACATTTCCAAAGCAAGGAAAATTACTAGGATTTTCATTAAGAGGGGTTCCTTGGTTGGTACATTCCGGAGCAGTTTCCATTATATTCAACTTCAGTGAATTTTATTAACAATTTTAAAACTAAAATTAACAATTCACAATTCACACCTAACAATTAAAATTCAAAATTCACACCTATGGGCTCTAAAAGTAAAAGCAAACAAATGAACACGGGCTATCAAATATAGGAGTCAAACCACACACAAACAGTAGATTCCCACACTAAAAACACTAGTTGGTGATGAAATCCAACATCATAGAATTTTAATGCAGAAATGGTGGTTGGAACAGTTACCTCGACAACCTTCTTAATGAAACAGACCGGTGCAAGTTTCTCCACTATGCCATCTCGAGTGAAGATAACCCTCCGGAGAGTCCAAGTGAGTCTAGCCAACGTCTGTTCTAGGTACAGTGGGATCTTCCCTCCACTGTCACCTTGGGAAAGAATCCTATAGTTTATGGCCACTAAGGTTACCAACAGAAACAAATATACCTGGGGGAATAGTCTACGATCTGACACACACGCAAGGGCGGAGTAACAAAGCTCAATCCCCTTGAAGGCTCCTTGACATAATCCAAGGTTTACCGACAAGTGACCCCAGGCTCCTCGACAATGGTCAATCCAAGGTTTACCATTGTTAATACATGTATATCTTCTATCGTTCCCAATAAGGAAGGATTGATTACCTCACTGGTTCGAATATGATCTCGTGCTTAACTCCTTTAGGAGGAGCTTCCCAGAGCATACATGCAACAATTGGAATTTTTCCTACCGCAAGATCGACTACTTGTTTGTTTTAGTTGCTTTGGAAAGTTAACTACAACCTATTCCAAAGCACTAATCCTAAGCTAGATTGGTGGAAAGAGCCCTAAAAATGTAAAAATTACTAGATGAATTTTAATTAAGCGCTGTGTTATTTGGGTTGTTATTACTCAAAGGGTAAATGGATACAAAACCAATGGTGTTATGACCCGACCCAAAACTAAATGCAATCGAATATGATAATGTAATCTTTTCAATTCGATGAATCCTAATTAAAGTAGGGAGAGAGTTTCCATTCACTTCCAACAATGCAAAAAATTGATCAATAAGAGAAAATATAACAAATTCTCTAATGCACTAATTTCATCAAGAAAAACAAATGCTAATAAATTCCATATTTTTTTATTTTTGTGTTTTTAAAACAAGCATAAAAACATATAAATTCAAATTAAAGAAACTGATCTAAATCTACGATTGATTTTTCAGAATGTAAACTATGCAGCTATAATCTATGCACAATTCACTTGAAAAGTATGCAAATGTAATCTATGCACATTTTTCATTCATATTCTGAAAATGAGAATTCTAATTATGCAAATGTGATCTATGCAAGAGAATTCTCAAACACAAGATGATTCTAAAGTAATCTAAGAACCAATCAAGTGTAAGTAAAGAAAATTGGGTGAGAGTTCCAAAGATAAAAAAATAAAAACACTCAAAGGTGATTAACACTTAGACACAATTTAGCCGCCCCCCCTCCCCGACGAATGAGGGGGAATTTTTTTTTGCAAAAACAAAAGAAAAAAGATGCAAAATTGTTAAGAGACTGAGAAAAACCTCGAAGTAATTACCAAAGGAAATAAAATTAAGAATTTCTCAAAAAGAATATTCAAAACACCCAATTAACTTAACAAAGACTGATGAGATTGTAAGAGTGCTGAAAAGAAATTCACACAAGGCTTTCTGACAGAAAATACAAGTCTGGGTATACACTGAGAATCTAACAAACTGATCCAGAAAAGAGAATTTTAAGTTTTTCTAAAAATTTTCACAAGGTCCACAGGTTTCAGTGGAAACAGGTGCGGTCCCGCATTGTTTATACAAGAAAAGAGCGGAGATGCTTTCACTGTTTCTAAAAGAAAAGTGTGGATACCACAAAAATAAAAGAAAAAATAAAAAACTCTAAAACATTTCTCAGGGATTCTACAGGGATAAACTACCCAAGCCAGTATAAATCAATCAAAATCAGAAAAAATAAATTCACAAGTCTAAAATAAAAGAAATCAAAGTTCAAGATCCATTCCCCAGTGGAATCGCCATTTTGTTGGACGGATAAGTCGTTCTTGCAGACCAGACAGACCTCCCAAGTGTCCTACGGACAGCTAGCAACAAACAAACAACTAAATCTATCTTTCTCTAGATATATTGCGATTCATAATTAAATGCTATAAAGGCTTAATGATCCTACCTTTGATCCAACGCTTGTTTGTAGTAGTAATCTTTCAGTCGCCCGAAAGAGTTACCTTCGAAGATCTGCAATCACAAACAAACAAACATCAAATAGCACCTGCATATGATATATTCATAAATCATATCTATTATGGTGATCAAGGAATCCATAAAATAAACCAATCAATTGACAACTTATTGAGAAAAACAGACTTATTTGTATTAACTTAAATAAGAAGAGCCTTACAACCATGTCCGCCTTGATGTCATACAGGTCTTCCTGGGGTCTGGAACAGGCATTTCCTTTACTCTGACAAGCCTTAAACTCTTCCAACCGAGATACATACAGGTATGTAATCCTTCCCACATAAAATCTCAGCTAAAAGGGTTTGAGTTTCAACAGCACTTCGACTCCAATAATACTAAAAACTTCCACTCATCAATTGTAACCCTTTGAGGCTGCCCTATGCCTCTTTTTATAGTGAAAGAGAGGAGGTTACAGCTCCAAACAAGAAGGGATATAATCCTTCTTCAAAGGGATTAGTTCCTTACATCAAGGGGTTAGCTCCTTAATGGATGGGATGCATGAAACTAAAAAGAGCGGACTCTCCACCGCAGGAATGTTTCTAGAAGCTTCCAAAAATGACTCAAACTGAGCTTCTAGACTTTAATTGCGCCCTTTTTTACCTTTTACAGGGGTCTGCACCTTTAATAAACATAAAGTGCATTTAGCTCCGCATGATTTAGAGCAATAAAGTGCGGCACCGTAGGCAATACTAAGAGAAAGTGCGGTACAAGAGTTTTTAAGACTTTTATGAGCTTTTCTCTTAATTTCAAGGCTTGAATTTAGGAACTTTGATATTGTAGACTTCTAAGGGAGTACTAAAATGTCATGGTGACAAATTTCAGTGTAACAAAGCCTAGCTTGGCCTTTTTCTTCTTTTAGTGCTTGAATTTCCATGAGGGCTTCCTTCAATTTGGCACAAGCAAGTTTGTTTTTCATTGCATAGTACTTGGTCATCTTTTTCTAGAGAGAAAGGCCTCTCTTTATCTTCTTGAAGTACTTGTGTTCATTCTTTTAGTACTGAATGATACATTGTTCCATCTCAAAATCCCTCTCCCACTCCCTGATTTGTGCATCTTTGCTTTGGAGTAGTATTCTAGTGGCCACCTCCTCATCTTCATTATCACTATCTAGGTCAATGAATTGTGGCTTTGGAGCAGTTTTCCTGCCTCCCTTACCTTTCTTATCCTTTTTCATCTTTTATTTGCACTTGTCAAGTATTTGAGCCGATGTAGATGGCAAGGTCCCTTGCCTTTGGAGGCATCAAACACTTGCCTTGATCCTCTTTGATATGTGAGAGGAAGAAACTCAATTTTTTTTACTAGAATGCTCTTACCATGATTGATCTCAAGATTGTCTTTCTTTTCATCAATGATCTGTATATTTATGTCTCCTGCATTGTGTTCTTGGCTGCCCTCTTGAGAGTCACTTTCATTTTCCTCCATGCTAGCATTACTGTCATGATCTTTGCCACTATCATCAACCTTTTGACTATCCTTTTGGTTCATAGTGTCACTGCTGTTATCATTATTAGGGCTATCAGTCATCATGTTTTTTTCTTCATCATCCTCCTCTGTGTTTGCAACATTATCATTGCCATCATCATTTTCTGTGTTGTCACTATTAGAGGTGTCTTTGTCAGTGTCTTTATTACTGTCTGGTGCATTTTCATCGTCTTCCATATCTTCTGCACTGTCATTTTATTCTAAATTGTCCTTTTCATCATCTTCATTGTTTTTCCCACTGTCATGCTTACTATTTTCATATTCATCACTATCATGTTCACTGCCCTTTTCTTCAAATTATGCCTTTGTCTCTTCTTATTTATCACTACTTTTGTCTCCATCACTGCCTTTGTCTTCATAGTTTGTTTCTTCTTCCTCATTGTTTGTCTCTGTTTGTTTTTATGTCTCTTGATTATATGTTTCTTTATCTTCATGATCCTCAGCATCATCCTCCTCTTCCATTTTTTCTACATTATCTTCCTCTTCTTCATTGCTTGCATCTGCCTCTTCTTCATTGCTTGCATCTGTTTCTTCCTCATTATTTGGCACACTGCCTTCTTCATGACTATCACTTTTTGCTTCACGATGTGTTTCTTCTTCCTCATTGTCCTTTGTTTCTTCCTCATCATCACCACTTTCTTCATTTTCATTTCCCTCTTCCTCATCATTTGTTTCCTCCTCTTGACTGTCATTTTCCTCTTTGTCACTGTTTTCTTCTTGTTCTTCATCATCCTCTTCTTGCTCTGATACTTTGGGAGAAGATGATAGTGAGAAGTTTTCTTTAGGAGAGGATTTATGTGGAGAGGATGATTCATGGTCAGTGAGGGGCGATGGAGGAATGGAGGAAGGTGGATGAGATGATGAGGGTAAAATTTGTAGAGGAAGAGGCTGTGGATTTGTGAAAACATCATGGGCGATGAGCACTTCCCATGGGATACCCTGTTGCTCTAATTGATGCAACACAATCATCTTGATAAGAGAATGGTGGAAAAGACTCTACATTTGTTGTGAAGGAGACCTCTTTTGCATAATGTATAACATCTTATCAATACTTCTATAAAGGTAATAGGGAAAATGTAGTAGCTTGGCCCTAGTGAAGTGCATAAGCAGTCTTATATGGTAGGAATAAAGTCTAGAAAACCTCCCCTCGCATGTAAAATACTTCATAATGACTTCCATTAATGGGGCATATCTTTCCAATAAATGGGAAAAGGTAAAAATAGCTTTGCAATCAGCTTGGTATCTTGGTTTCAAGAAAGGATGATAATTTCTCAAGTCCAAACTCACTTGTTTGAACCATTTTTCTCCCATACAAGGTATCCCAGTGGCCATAGCAATTGTATTGGTGGATAGCTCAAAATTTACCCCAACTAGATGCAATTTATGGTCATGGAGGTTGAGGATGAAAAGTTTGGTCAACTCAGGGTGACTTTGGACTCTTTGTACTCTCTCACAGAAATCAAAACAACCCACCTCTTGGAAATATGAAATTGTTGTAGGGGTGGCTGTCAACTCCTTGGTGCTCAAAGGCTCAAACCTGTTTACTTTTCCACCCTTTCTCTACTATCCCCTAGGCCTTTGGCTTTCCCTGCCACTGCCACTACTGCCTTCTCTAGACATTTTATCTTTACTCTTGCTTTGGAATCAAAACCTTGAACTATTTGTGAAATGATATGGAGAGGGCAAGTGAGATGATAATGAGAAAGGTAGTGATTTGTGAGTGAAGGGAAATGATGAGTGAAAAAGGACACTTTGGGCCTCAGTGTGCCTTCTGTATGCATATGGATGGGTGTCCTTCAATCAGCAGTGTTTTTAGATAAAAACCAAGCTTTTCTCTTCCTCTAAGGTTTCTACCTTTATCTCTAAGTTTGTCTTTTAAAACAATATGAAAGAGTGGCAAGCATCTAAATACTTGTTGTGAAAACCCTCAGGAGGTGCTAGGCAGAGAATTGGAGGAGTTTTGAGCAAATTTGAGGGTTTTCTCTAGCTTGAAAATATTCCTGGCTAAATGCGCAACATTCGAGCCCCTGCATGCGTTGTCAGGTCGGCCTGAACGGCCCTGCGCGTAGCGCCCGGGCAGAGGACAAGAGCGCAGCACAGCGCCGGTGTTGGGTCCTTCCGGGCGGAGCCTGAATGAACAGGCGCGTAGCGCCGGACACAGGTGCACGCAGTCGGGTCAACCTATGGCCCTATGCGTAGCACCCGGGTCAGTCGGGTGGCCTACACCCTACCAGGTCTGCACTGAACGTTCCCTGGTTGGTTGTTGAACGAGCAAAGGCTCGGGCCTGTAAGGCTTTTGTGTAGTGTGAGAAGGTAGTGCAAATGCACAAGACTGGGCGAAGTAGTCGGGCGGTCCTGTACGCGGTAAAAGTGCAGTAGCCTTTCACAAGCACGTAACACTCTTTTACACCTTACACAGGAGTCACGCATAGGCGCGTAGCAATATGTTTCAAGAGCGCAACACTGGTTTCCTTATGCCTGATGTCTGCCAGAAACTCAGGAACTCTTTCTTTGAAGACCTTCCACTCCTTTTTGCAAATGAAAAATGGGCTTGAGTGATAAACAATGACTTTTTATACCTTCGGAAAAATAATTAAAACCAAAAACCCACCTTTGCTAATGTTTGCTTTTGATAATTTTATAATTTTCATTGATAATTTTTTGACTCTGTTTGTAGGTGACTTAAAACTTTCCCAAGCGATTTTCTTTAGTGATGATGTGCTGAAAGGATGAAGAGATACCCCTTTTTATCCTCGAAAATCTAGGCACTATTCAAACTGTCTCTTCTGATAAATTAAAACCATTTTTCTTACCCATATTGGCATTCTTGTGGTGTCATTGACCTAAAAAATGTGTTTTCACCATTCTTACTGATTATGATAGTAACATGTTCACTTTGACAAAGTTTAGCAATTTATACCATTTTATGTCATCCCCTTGGGTATTTATGTTTGCTGCAGGTGCCATAACACAACGTTTTGGTTTTCTTAAACCTTTTTTGGAGATTGACACCTTATTTACTCAATAGTAGAACTCATGCTCAATTTGGTTTCTTATTTGACACTTAACCTCTTGCTTTCCTTCTTTTGACCATTTTGAAGACATTTGACTGCACTTGAAGGCTTACACTTCCTCACACTGATACTCTTTACAATTTGTCCCTTTGATGTAGTGAAAACCCCTTTTATCTTGGCATACCATGGAGGTCACCTTCAGATATCCTTTGAAAACCTTCAATTCATACTTGGTTGGGCTGATGGACTTTGTCCTTGTGATCCTTTGCATTGGCTCCTTGCCTGGCAACACTGTTTAGCCAATTAGTCATAAAAACCCTGATTCTCTTTGAAATTAGGAATGTTGTCTCTCCTTTGCTGTGAATGTCCTTTGTGATGATTTTAGCCATCTTTTCTTACCTCTTTTTCTGCTGATGGCCATCTCATTCATTCCTACAGAAATGTCTAAGATAGGAAACTGTCTTTTGCAGAAGTTGTGCTTTGACCAAGGAGGCCTTTCCTGAAGGATTTTTAATACCTTTTGGACAATCATATGCTAACCTTCTTCCTCTTTTATTACAGCCTCTTGGCACAGGAAAAACAAATATTTAGAACACCAAAACAATCCTATGACTTGTGAAACCCTAGGTGACCTAGTGGGAGGCCTTTTGGACTTGGCCTTTGGCTGAAAACTTGACTTAGGGTTTTTAGGTGTAAAACAAAGTTTTGAAAAACCTTATGCATTGCAGACCTAAAAACTGATGACTTTGATTTATCTAACGAGCCTAGAAAGGTAGCTTGAAACCACAAATGCTTGAGGCACTTGTTGAATAGGGGAAAAGGTTAGGCTACTTGGCAATCCAAGGTGGAAGTAAAAAGGTTAGGCAAGTCAAAACAGAGTGGTAAGGTCAGAGGTGGCAAAACATAGTGAGAATGAGTGGCATAAGCCCATGATTGGTCTTCTGGGAGTGATAGGCTGGCCATGACTTGATACAGTAGTAAAATAGTGAAAAAATTATCCTGAGGATGTTGAAGGCAGTGAGATTTCTAGAACTCACAATATTCATGAATTTTGTTTCTAGAAATCTGGGATAAACATTTAGTCATCTATAGAAAGCAAAAAATTACTGATGACTAACATTATGAATGACAAAGCTTGCTAAGTAAGATGTTTATAGTAAATCATAGATTTGATCATGGAATTCAAAACAATCCTCTTGAAAACCCTGAAATTTTTTAGAAGATGAACTTTCCATAAACCCGATCGGATTAAACAGATAATATTACAAGAGAAATTTAATCTGATCATGTTCGTAAGCCTTGTCAAGATCATGAGAACCAGGAATAACCATCAACAAAGGTTGAAGTGCCTCAATTGTTTGATAAGTATTTGGATAGTGAGATGATAAACCATGAAGCTCAATTGGTTCAACAAGATCAATTGATGTGTAACAACTATTGTCTAATATACTAGTGGGAAAATGATTAGTTGCATGACATCTGCTAGACCCAGTGCCATGATTAGGTGGGCCAATTAAGGAATAATATTATCTATTATTAGAACATAGAGATAGATCAATTTGAGTAGTCTCGCAAATGATTTGAATAATAGAATCACCCTCCTTGCATGTTGGATACAAAAAATCACTACCTTTTATACAATTACAATATAGAATATAATCGTGAAAACCAAAGCAATAAAAATTAATGCTAGTATAGAAAATACAGGAAACGAGTCTAAATACAATGGATCACCATGTATTGAATCAACTTGGGGAATTAATCCACCATGTTGGATACATCCAATGAAACAATGCGGAGAAAAGAATTATGTTAGAAAATACAAGTCTGACATGGTTGGCAGATTTCATCAAGATCGCGAGAACTTGGCATAACCATCAACAAAAGTTGAAGTGTCTGGACTCCCTGACAAGTCCTGAAACTTTGAGATGTTTGATAATTAAATTTTGAGACCTGAGTCAGATCATGAATTGCATGTGGAAAACTACTATCGATTATTTCAAAATCACCATTATCTAGATGGCAGCCATCCACATCACTGGTTTGATCAGATTTTACAACTTCAAAAAATAGATTACTCAAGTCATAATATTCTTCTAATTGTGTATCTAAGGATGCATAGATCAGAGGAATTTCATCAACAACCTATTAGTGTCAATATTTGCAGCCTTCCTCCAGTGATCAAACATGCTCTTACAAAGTGATTTTAAGTTGTCAAGGTCAAATTTTGTCATTTTAGTGAGTCTTCAAGTAAAATTTGGTCACTAAGTATTAGGTCTAGGGTTTGCTTTCACTCCTTTCAGAGTTGTCCAAATGTCGGTCCATGTCACCATTCAGCTGAGTGTACCTTCATTCAGAGGGTTTTCATCATCATGTCAGGTTCCAATGGGTCGTTTTACACCTTGTTCATGCTTCAGTTGTGCCTAGGTAAGGTTCATTTCCCTCTCCTAGGGTTTTGAAGGTAATTTCTCTTGGATGGTCAAATCCTCAGAAAAACTTGTATCCTAATGTTCATACATCTCCCCCTATCCTTAATGTACATTATTAAACACTTCCCATCACTAAGATCCCCCAAATTCCTCATTTTCACACAAACCCTAGTTTCTTGCTACAACTTGGCAATTTTCTAGGCTAGGTCTATGTTTTTCCCTTTTGGACCCCTTCCCCTCACTCAATCTCTGAAATTCCACTTTCCCCTGCTTCCTAACATCTCTCCCTACTTCTCGAAATTTTCTCAAGAATTCAGAAGCCCCTTATCCCTTTCATTTCGCTTCATTTCGACAAATCCCTTGTTCCACACATCGGGATAGGTTTTACTCCAATGATGTTCCTGAGCAATAAAAGATGAATTTGGGAAAAATGAGAGAGGTTTTTGTCCAAAATAGGCCAAGGAAGAAACACCTCCTTCACTTTTTACACAGGTGTCATGGTTTTAGAGAAATGTAAAAAATACAGTCGCCTCAGGAGAATTGATGCACCTCTGAAGTGACCTTGGGAAAATCAAGATTTCTCCTAGCTTGTTTGGCCAAATGACTTGCTTAATGAGTCAAATGATAACTAGACACAAAGATATTTCTAATGAGCTATCATGAGCTCAATTTTGAGTTGAGGAAGACCTTCAAAAGTTTACTGCAACAACACTCTACCTTGAGGCAGCCTCATTTTGCTCATTTTGATCAGTCTTGGGAGATTTGATTTTTGACAAAGCTATTGAACTCCAAATTGAAAAATTCCAGTTGGGTTGGAAATTAGACTCAATAATATTTCCAAAGAGCTATCCCACGCCCAATTTTGACACTAGGAAGGCTCCAAAAGTCTCCTGCAAAAGGGCACGACGCGTTGGGTTTATGGCGCGACGCGTTGGGTTTGTGGCGCGACGCGTTGGGTCGTGGCGCAACACATTGGGCCGGGAAGCAAGTTTATTGCCATTTATTCAAAGTCTTCAAATCTGCTTGGTCTCTCTTGGTCCAAGTAAGTCAATAAACCTTGTAATTTCAAATGAACATGTGTTTGGTGTTGTTTGTGAGGATTTGAATACTAAAAAATCAAACCCGATTATCTTGTTGGAAGAATGCCCCTTTGGGGTTTTGAAATTGGTTTGGTGTCAATCATTCCCATTTCCCCCATCTTTTTAGTCCCTCCTCACTGTCTATCTTCTCACAACAACCCATTTCCATATTACCTTGTATCCCTAAATCATTCATTTCCTATCCGATTCCCATTATCCCCATCCCAATTGTAAATTTCCCCAAACCCCAAGGTTATCCCAAGAGATTAAGTGGTTGTCCCTAAAATTATCAAATCACAGATTTCAAATGGAAAATTTCACTTGATAATAGTCCAAAGACACCAAACTCCTCATATTCACCCAAGACAACATAGACTTTGGAAATCATGGAGACAGATACCTCTTGTGACCAAGATGAAGGAAACACAGTGACTCTAAAACCAAATTGCATGCACCAAGGAGACCAAAAGATGTTGGAGAAGGCCAAAAAGGAAAATAACATGTTAAGGCACATGAAGAATCATTATTGGGCGAGAAATCATGTTTGCAAGGCACGAATCAAGATCCTGAAGGCAAAGTTAAAGAGGGCATTAAAGCGTCGCAAAAGGCATGATAGACTCCAAATTTTGGCCGAAGCTTCCTTGGCCTAGCATAGCACATGATGGTGTAAATTCAGCCCAAATTTCAAGAAATTTGGGACACATTTTGTCAATTTTGAATTTTTTTGGCCTTAACACAGATTTTCCTGCCCGACGCGTCGCGCCACTTGGCGCGCGCTTATGATTGGGAACTCCTCTTGGGTAAAAATTTGTATTTTTGGATTTTTTATGAAAATTTATGCATTCCTACCCATTATCCAGATATTTTGACAAGTTTTGGGTTGCCGGAAGGGTCAAAAACACCCTAAAAATGACCTTTCTGCCCCTTTTTGGACACACAGGAAGCAGTTCTGGGAAAACTCATTTTTGGAGGGGTAAATGGCAACAAAATTCAAAAATTCCACTTGGGTTCGAAATTAGACAGGTAGATATTTCCAACGAGCTATCCTGCACTCAATTTTGACACCGGGAAGGCCTTCAAAACTGGCTCCAAATTGGTGCGATGCATTGGGGATTTTGGCTCATTTTTCACTCAGTAACTCTGTTTTTCGCCTAGTTTTGGCCAGTTTCAATTTTTTATCTCCAAATGTAAAACTCTTGATGTAATTTGATGTAATTTCATGGATTTTGATGTAATTTTGACAAATTTTTACTCAGGTAAGTAGATTCATTCATCAAAAGGTGAATTGTAACTGAATGAATCAGTTTCCTATCTTATAGAGGCAAGTTGTTCCACTGCCTATTTTCCAGTTCTTAGTTTAGATCTTGTTGAAACAGCTCCTAAACTAGTGAGATCGACACCTAGAGGAATGAGGATGAGTTATGCTTTTCTATATCTTGTAGTTTTTCAGTCATTTTCAGGGTTGGACACTTGGGATTGCTTTGAGCTTCATTGTACGTTTCATCTCTACATTTTGGCAAAGGAATACACCAGGGTTTGTAGCACTCTTTGGGATCCATGTGTCTCTTTGTTTTGATGATGTGTTTCTCTCTATGATTGTAAGTTTATTGATGTTTCATGTGTATCATCTTCCTTCTTATTTCTTCTTAAGTTAAAAAAACAAGTAATAAAGGTGGAATTCATTAGATCTGCAGTGCTCTACCTTGAGTTTTGTTTAATTTTCTATGTTTTCAACTGTTTGAAGAGAATTTTTGAAATTTTCTTGCCCTCTTCAACTCCTCACCAGTCTGAGCTATCCATTTCATTAAAAATTTAAGTGTCAAAACAGTTTCCTACCTTGCCCCATTCAGAACTCTGCAAAAACTAGGCCTCATTCCCCAGACCTAAAATTTGCCTTTCCCTTTGATTCAACAAACACCTTCAAAATCAAATAAAACTCTCTTACATATATACCTAGCCTAAAATCATCTTTCATTCAAGTCATCTCAAGCATCACTGATCATTTTTTGCTGATATTGACTAGGAGAGAGCCCTCTCCCGATCTGGTAGGGCTAGCTACCAGGTTAAGCGTGGTTTGATGTTACCCTAGACTCTGCCTTCTTCAGCCTAAGGTATATTTAGGCAATAACATAGTGGCGACCATACTGGGGAAGATAAAGTTTGTTTTTTTCTTTATAAACTACAGACGGAGCCTGAAGTTAGCAAGGTAGCCTTCGAAACGCTCTTGCTTTGCATTAGCGAAAGTAGATGAATGCTGCTTCAGTCAATCTCTGATCTAGTTTATGAAATGAACATCGGGTTTCCTCAGTAAGATCTAATCAAGTTCAAATCCGATTTTTGATGGTGGACAATGATCAGACACCGCAAAGTTGAAATCATTCACTTGGCGACTCTAAATCAGTTTCGAGATCAGATCCAAGGACTCCACTGGAGGATGAACCTGATTAGCAGAAACATGAAAGGACAATATGGAAAGATCAGGTATTCAAGTTGGAATTTCATCCAAGACATTTTGTTCTTTGTCATAAATTATTTCTTCTCTTTTCCCGAGAATGTCAAGAAGGCTTTGCAAAGAATATTGTATGTGAGAAAAGATCCTCGCCCTGCATTTGATTCCTTCCCTTTGAAGATTGTGAATACCAAAGATTTGCATGATTTTGAGCTTGATCAAGACCTTTTTTTCCAAATCTTGTGATGACCATCTTCAAACTGATGAGCCTCAAGAGACCACGACTGATTCTATACCTTCTGTACATACCCCTATACCTTGTAAAATTCCAGATCGATACAAGCCTCTGATTTTGCCTCCTATATACCATGCTTTCTCTAAAAATCATGACCTATATCTACCAAGATTTGATGGTGAACGCAACAACATCACTGCTGAGAGACATGTTCTGAATTTTGAGTCTTTTCTTGACCTTTTTGAAGTTGATGAAGAGGATGTCAGTATTAGGCTTTTTGCTCTTTCTTTGCAAGGCAAAGTCAAGAGTTGGTTCAAAACCCTGCCTAATGCGAGCATCTCAGATTTCCAACAGTTCGTCAAAGTTTTCCTCGACAGGTGGGTGATCATACATAACCATTTCTTGATTATAGAAGAGTATAACCAGCTGAAAAGACTGCCAGGGGAGACAGTACAACAATTTTCTGCCAGATTTAACAAAGTATATTTTTCGATGCCAGTTGATATAAGGCCTCCTCTTGGATCTGCTCTCTTGCACTACCCGAGTGCCTTTGATCCGGAAATGGAGTTTCAGTTGAGAGAAAGGAATCTTGCAACACTTGAAGAGATGCAAAACAGTGCAGTAGATGTAGAGGCTCATTTGCTGATCCGAAGGGCAAAGTTGAAAGAAGAAGAGATGAAAAACATAGATCCAGAGAAATCGACATCTCTAGAGGTAAATCTTGACATGTTGGTAAGTGCAGTGGAAGAGATGATGCAGAGGATCATCACAAGCAATGAGTATAATGTTCAAGCCCATGGCTCGATGATTGAAGAAGAACAAGTTGTTGATCCAAAACATTTTGTTTCTTATCCCAGTTGTCATAGATCTGATAATGATTGTTTTGTAGATCATCTTGGAGAAGAGAGATCTGTTGATATGACATGTATGCTTGATGATGTGTTTTATATTGATGATTTGCCTCAGTTTGATCAGTATGATGATGATTATGTTCTCCAAACAGAAGCTAATCTTGCAGACAAATCAACAGCTAGTTTGTGGAAGGAGGAAGTTCACTTTCAGCAGTTCGAATACAATGTTCAGCCATCACATATCAGCTATGGAAATGATGAGGAAAGTGCAACAAATTTTGAAGTAAGTGAAGGATCTTTGCCTTTTTGTTTTGATTCGTTTCAGTTCATCAGAGATAACTTCCATGCAATCAGAAATCAACTGTCAACAAGTCTTGATCTGGACCATCTTGAGGGCAATGAAAACCTTGTTCAAGACTTCTCATATCCAGATTTGCAGCCCCCGAATGCCATTGATTGTCAAGTTGCAGATGAAGACATGGAAGCTGGCACATATGATCAAATGATACAAGATGATTCCGTACCATTTTGTTTTGAATCATTTCAGTTTTTGAAGGGTAAATTGCATAGTATATCTTCAAATGAGCAGCCTGTAGGAAATCATGTAATCTCATCGGAACCAATAGAAAATGGGTTGCAACAGTCTTTTCAAGTTTTTCATGATCCAATAGCTGATGTGTTGGATGATGTCTGCAGTCAAAGCCTTTCTCCATTGACTATATGTAAGCTTGAAACGTGTACTAATATAAACTTGATCTGGAAACTGGTCTCTTTGTCATTTTTAGCAGGAGTCTCGTCACAAAGCTCAGATCACAGTTTGCATTCATGGTATGAGGAGAAGAAAAGTAATCCATTGGATGAGCTAAGTCCCAGTGTGCATGAAGTTCAAGATCCTTATGCAGTGTTTTTGGAGGCGAATAGAGAATCCATAGTATTCAACGGATCTATTCACAAGCTTTCATGGGAGTTTCCTTTCAGTAGTTCTCTCTTGTTGTTCATAAACGAGCACTTGCGGAGAATTCAAACAACAACTGGAATACTTACCTGGTTGCATTGGTTGTTTCATTTCACTTGATTAGGTGATGAATGGAACAACTAGAGTAGGTTGTATTGAATAAGCTTCATATTGAGCATATTTCCAGTTTGTCGGTTGTGTTTAAGTATCGAGTCAATTTTAGTTAAGTGAGAGTCAATTTGTGTCGTCAAGTCATCAGTTTTCAGTCATGCATTTCATCTTGAGTTTTTGACTCCGTTGCCCAATGGATGAAGGCACTATCTGCTTCCCAAAGATCTGTTGTTCTTGGCACCTCCAAGAAGCTACCATCCCCATTGGAGCCAATGTTAGTGTCAGTATTTACATCCTTCCTCCAGTGATCAAACATGCCCTTACAAAGTGATGTTAAGGTGTCAAGGTCAAATTTTGTCATTTCAGTGAGTCTTCAAGTAAAATTTGGTCACTATGTATTAGGTCTAGGGTTTGTTTTCACTCTTGTCAAAGTTGTCCAAATGTCGTTCCATATCACCATTTATCTAAGTTTACCATCATTCAGATGGTTTTCATCATCATGCCAGATTCCAAAGGGTCATTTTACACCTTCTTCATACTTCAGTTGTGCCTAGGTAAGGTTCATTTCCCTCTCCTAGGGTTTTGAAGGTAATTTCTCTTGGATGGTCAAATCATCAGCAAAACTTGTATCCTGATGTTCATACACCTTCCCCTATCCTTAATGTACATTATTAAACACTTCCCATCAATGAGATCCCCCAAATTCCTCATTTTCGCACAAACCCTAGTTTCTTGCTACAACTTGGAAATTTTCTAGGCTAGGCCTGTGTTTTGCCCCTTTGGACCCCTTCCCCTCACTCAATATCTGAAATTCCACTTTCCCCTACTTCATAACATCCCTCCCTACTTCAAAAATTTTTCTCAAGAATTTATAAGCCCCTTATCCCCTTCATTTCGCTTCATTTCGACAAATCCCTTGTTCCACACATCGGGATAGGTTTTACTCCAATAATGTTCCTAAGCAATAAAATATGAATTTGGGAAAACTGAGAGAGGTTTTTGTCCAAAATAGTCCAAGGAAGAAAAAAATCCTTCACTTTTTACACAGGTGTCATGGTTTTAGAGAAATTTCAAAACTATAGTCGCCTCAGGAGAATTGATGCACCTCTGAAGTGACCTTGGGAAAATCAAGATTTCTCCTAGCTTGTTTGGCCAAATGACTTTCTTGATGAGTCAAATGATAACTATACACAAAGAGATTTCCAATGAGCTATCATGAGCTCAATTTGGAGTTGAGGAAGACCTTCAAACGTTTACTGCAACAGCACTCTGCCTTGAGGCAGCCTCATTTTTCTCATTTTGACCAGTCTTGGGAGATTTGATTTTTGACAAGGCTATTGAACTCAAAATTTAAAAATTATAGTTGGGTTGGAAATTAGACTCAATAATATTTCCAACGAGCTCTCCCGCGCTCAATTTGGACACCGGAAAGGCCTCCAAAAGTCTCCTGTAAAAGGCCGCGACGCGTTGGGTTTATGGCGCGACGCGTTGGGTTTGTGGCGCGACGCATTGGGCCGGGAAGCAAGTTTATTGCCATTTCTTCAAATTCTTCAAATATTCTCGGTCTCTCTTGGTCCAAGTAAGTCAATAAACCTTGTAATTTCAAATGAACATGTGTTTGGTGTTGTTTGTGAGGATTTGAATACTAAAAAATCAAACCCTATTATCTTGTTGGAAGAATGCCCCTTTGGGGTTTTGAAATAGGTTTAGTGTCAATAATTCCCATTTCCCCCATATTTTTAGTCCCTCCTCACTATCTATCTTCTCACAACAGCCCATTTCCCTATTCCCTTGTATCCCTAAATCATTCATTTCCTATCCCATTCCCACTATCCCCATCCCAATTGTAAATTTCCCCAAACCCCAAGGTTATCCCAAGAGATTACGTGGTTGTCCCTAAACTTATCAAATCATAGATTTCAAATGGAAAATTTCACTTGATAATATTCCAAAGACACCAAACTCCTCATATTCACCCAAGACAACATAGACTTTGGAAATCATGGAGACAGATACCTCTTGTGACCGAGATGAAGGAAACACAGTGACTTTACAACCGAATTACATGCACCAAGGAGACCAAAAGCTGTTGGAGAAGGCCAACAAGGAAAAGAACATGTTAAGACACATGAAGAATCATTATTGGGCGAGAAATCATTTTTTCAAGGCACGAATCAAGATCCTAAAGGCAAAGTTAAAGAGGGCATTAAAGCGTCGCAAAAGGCATGATAGACTCCAAATTTTGGCCGAAGCTTCCTTGGCCCAAATTTGTGACACATTTTGTCAATTTTGAATTTTTTGGCCTTCACACAGATTTTCCTGCCCGACGCGTCACGCCACTGGTGCGCGCTTATGATTGGGAGCTCCTCTTGGGTAAAACTTTGTATTTTTGGATTTTTCATGAAAACCTATGCATGCCTACCCATTACCTAGAGATTTTGACGAGTTTTTACTGAAGATTGCAACAAGCAACAGTGAAGGAGGCATCCTGAAACATCATTCCTAATCCTAGTTGGAAAGTGATCACCAAAACTAGGTGGGGGCCACACAGGTGATTTTTGTCGCAAAGTCTATTTTAGACTATGTCTATTTTTAGACATATGGATCATGTTCTATAAGTTGTGGGATGCTATTTGTGGATGGTTGGTCAAGATGGAAAAATAGATGGATTTCTATTTTTAGACATATTGTGCGGAATCTATTTTTAGATTGCCAGTCTAAAAATAGATATGTTGAATATTATTATCTCTTAATAATATTTGGACTATAAACAATATCTTATTCTCTTGGAGCACTTCAGTTAAGTGCACAGATGTGACACAAGAGCTGATAGAAGGAATTACTCTATTCCTGAGGGTTAAGTGGAGCTATTGCATGGATACTTCAGTTAGAACTCATGTGACAGAGTTTGGTGGAGTTGATTGAGGAGTTAATGGAGTTGTGTTCAGTTTAACTATTCTAAACATAGTTGAGCTATTTGTATCTAGTTTAACTGATTGATACAATTAGTGAGAGTGGTGTGAATTAATTATTAATTAATTCACTAATTATAAACTCATTAATCAACTAAAGAATACATCATTTAACTTCAGTGCATGGACAGTTTCAGTGGAGACCAGTGCAGAGATAGGTGAAAGGGAAAGTATGACTATCAGTTGTGACTATAAGTGATGGATGGTTTTCATCCAACACTCAGTAAAGATGCCTATAAAGACTGCGTGAGCAAGGCTGGGGTAATTTGAACTCATCAAGAGCTATTCTTCAGCAGGGATTGCGCAGTAGAGGCAGGCTATCAAGTGGCAGAGATTGGAGCATGTGTTTTGCTAGATCTAGCTTGATTAGTGTGTAGCAAGTGGAGATTATACTGAGAGCTTGTGAGGAGCTTTGTATGATGATTTTTACATGATATCTATGACATATATAATATACAGATAGTTGGGGGTTTTCAGCTTTAAGCTTTCCCATTACATACTGTGTTCATATGTGTGATTGTTTATGGTTTTAATGTGTGCATGCAATTGATTTTATTTCCGCATGTGATGATCAATGGTAGAAGAGATTTTGTATTATGCATGAAGCTAAAATAGTGTGTGATCAGGAGAATATCGGTGAATAATATATCAGTTATTCAAATTTTCTACATGGTATCAGAGCGATATTGATCATTGGAGCAATTGCAAAACATTGAAGCGGTTGAGTTTTTGTATTGAAGCGACCAGAGGAAGTTGGCGCTCAAGGATAAACTCAGGAAAATAAAAATGGAGAAGAATGACACTATTCCGGTATACTTGAAAAAGTTTGTCCACTGCAGGGATGAGCTTGGGAGTGTAGGAGTTAGTGTGGATGAAGAAGGACAAGTCAAGAAGGTTGGGATTTGAGCCAAGAATCTCTATAGACTTGAAGTAGATGGGATTTCTACGGAGCTTCCTACTGTTGGGAAGTGCAAGAAAGACATGCAATTGATGCTTGAGAGGGAGCAAGTTTTGCATGCAGGTAATAGTGAACCTCGGGATGTGGAGTAGCCACAAGATGAGGATCATGGAGTGGAAGAAACCACTCATGCAGAGAAATTTTGTGCCAGATGGGCAGAGGGAGTGCATGTAGCTATACCACCAGGTGAGAGGTGGGGCGACATGCATGATTAATCCCAAGAGGATATTTCTGGGCAGGATTCATGAGATGGTGTGGATCTCATGAATTGAACCTGGCTACGAGGTGCCCACAACACAGAAGTAGCACGATCAGTTGGATTGATGCAGGCAGATCAAAGTGACAGTGTCGGATACTGGAGCGCGGATCAGAGTTGACAACAAGTGCAAGAGTGCATGGGTGCAAGAGTTCAACAACGCAGTGGTTCCTGATGACATGTGCAGTTGGTACTAGCAGAATTCAAAGACTTTGATGATATATGCATCAGATTGATTGAGTTGTTTGGAGCCTATTCAGTTTCAGAGGAGTTGCAGAGCAGATGCATGGAGTTGCATGGCGCTTGTGAAGGTTGCAGGGCGAATGCATGGAGTTGCATGTCGCATGCAAAGAAATTCCTTTCTTGTTGAGAGGGAGTGTTGAAAATGGCAACAAGAAACAGTGAAGGAGGCCTCCTGAAACATCTTTCCTGATCCTAGTTGGAAAGTGATCACCTAAACTAGGTGGGGACCACACATGTGATTTTTGTCGAAAAGTCTATTTTAGACTATGTCTATTTTTAGACATATGGAGCATGGTCTAGGAGTTGCGGGATGCTATTCTTGGATGATTGGTCAAGTTGGTAAAAATATATGGACATCTATTTTTAGACATACAGGTCGAAGTCTATTTTTAGACTGCCGGTCAAAAAATAGATATGTCGGAAATATTAGCTCTTAATAATATTTGGACTATAAACAATATCTTATTCTCTTGGAGCACTTCAGTTAAGTGCACAGATGTGGCATAGGAGCTGACAGAAGGAATTACGCTATTCTTGAGGGTTATGTGGAGCTATTGCATGGATACTTCAGTTAGAACTCATGTGAAAGAGTTTGGTGGAGTTGATTGAGGAGTTAATGGAGTTGTGTTCAGTTTTAACTAATATAAACATAGTTGAACTAGTTGTATTTAGTCTCACTGATTAATACACTAGTGAAGAGTGGTGTGAATTAATTATTAATTAATTCACTAATTATAAACTCATTAATCAACTAAAGAATACACATCAGTTAACTTCAGTGCATGGACAGTTTTAGTGGAGACCAGTGCAGAGATAGGTGAAAGGGAAAGTATGACTATCAGTTGTGACTATAAGTGATGCATGGTTTGCATCCAACACTCGGTAGAGATGCATATAAAGACTATGTGAGCAAGGCTAGGGTAATTCGAACTCATCAAGAGGCATTCTTCAGCAGGTATTGCGCAATAGAGGCAGGCTAAAGGCTGACAAAGATCGGTGCATGGGATTTGCAAGATCGGGCCTGATTAGTGTGTAGCAATTGGAGATTATACTAAGAGCTTGTGAGTAGATTTGTATAATTATTGTTACATGATCTCTATGACATATATAATATACAGATAGTTGGCGGTTTTCAGCTTTAATCTTTCCCATTACATACTGTGTTCATATGTGTGAATTTTTATGGATTTAATGTGTGCATGCAATTGATTTTATTTCCGCATGTGATGATCAATGGTAGAAGAGATTCTGTATTGTGCATGAAGTCAAATAGTGTGTGATCAGGAGAATATCGGTGAATAATATATCAGTTATTCAAATTTCTATTTCGATAGGGAATTCTATTGATTTGATTTTCCCTTATCTTGTTTATGTCATCTCCTTGATTTATTTGAAGTACCTAATTTCCTTTATCTATGGATGTTGAAAGGTTAATTTTTGGATCTTCACTTGAATATTTTGTTGTTGGAATTGCAACTTTTGAGTACATATTTACTTCATCTAGTTTGTCCTTTTCTTGAGTTTGGGTATTGACTAGATTGGGGTTTGGATTTTTTTCTTCAACATGGAGTAAAGACTTGATACTTCTTCTTGAGTAAGTTTTTCTAACTCGACATTAAGTAGCTTATTGTCACGTTTAAGCTTCTTTATTTGCGTAACAAGGTTTTGATTATGATTCCTTAAATGTAAAATCTCTTCATTTTCTAAATTGTTGACTTTATCCTTAGTATTATTCTTTTCATCTTTTAAACTTTGGATTTGTTCTAATAAATTTTTATTAAGGTTCTTTAGACGTAAATTTTCCTCTCTTGTTCTGATAAGTGTTTCTTGAGTTCCTTCTTTGTGACCTTAGTCTTATTGACTTGTCCAATTAATTTTTCAACATGGTTCTTGAGGCGAGAAATTTTTCCGTCCTTTTCCATTACTTGTTTGTAATGTATATATGCAAGATCTTCATATTCTTGTTGTAACACTTTCTTGTTTTGCCAAAATTCGGCTATTATGTCTTTATTTTGATATTTCAACTGAAATTTCTCGGTACATGGGGTTACATCGTTTTATAGGGGTGATGAGGGGTGTTTAACTTGTAATTTGGTTTCCGTCTTCTTCATTTACTTATTAAAATCTGTATGTTGTTTCCCAACTGTTGCCATTTAATCTTTCATCTGTCTTGCTAATGTTTATTTTTATGTATCACTTACAAATTCAACTAACGTAAAAGCTTTGTAACATTTTGTGCAAACAAATTTTTGATTTCTAAATGATTCTTGACAATTAGGATATCCTTCCGAACAAAAATGACATATTGCAAAGAAACCACAGTTCTTTGTGGGAATCATTTTTTTTTTTAGTGTATCTCGCTTTTTCTTTTTCCTTTTTATATTTTAAATAATGGCTATAACCTTCAAACTTTTATTACTCCTTCAGTAATGAATCCTTCACTAATATTCCCTCAATCTTTGGTAATTAATCCTTCACTAATATTCTTTTTTTAAAAGAGGCTCAAATTCTTTTATATATGTATATATTGCTTTTCAAAATAAAATCTTTAAAATATAACGATTTATCTCCTTTTCCACTTTTCCAATACTTAAACCTTTAATAACCTCTTTTTCCTTTTATATATCTTTGAGCTTTAATAATGATTCCTTAATTTTTAAGGAATCCTTAATAATATTTTTCCTTTCATTTATTTTTTTTAAATTACTTCCTTATAATACTCCCTTTATATAACCTTAAATATAGTCTTTCTTTAGTGATGAGTTTTTTGACTAAGTAAATTCTAGTTTTATTTTATATATATATATATATATATATATATATATATATTTTACCAATTGATTTTTTTTAACTCCTCTTTTTTTTTTTTGAAAAGTTACAATCCTAGTGAAACGTGGCTATTCACCTATATTCAACCTATAAATATATGTCCACTTATGTGTATTTGAC
The DNA here is from genome assembly GCA_034641835.2 of Pinus albicaulis. Taxonomy (NCBI): domain Eukaryota; kingdom Viridiplantae; phylum Streptophyta; class Pinopsida; order Pinales; family Pinaceae; genus Pinus; species Pinus albicaulis. Next base: position 1,265,097,109 of record CM076572.1, read on the forward strand.
TCTCTTAATTTTCTCCACGTAAAAGTAAACTTACCATTCACACAGATTTTTTATTCCTTTTGTTTTTATTTTACCTTGAAAATACCATGGGCTTCTAAAACTACGATCTTGTAAACCACTTAAAGAAGAATCAAAATAACCTTATATACTCTTCCTTACCATTCACACAGATTTTTTATTCCTTTTGTTCTTATTTTACCTTGAAAATACCATGGGCTTCTAAAACCACAAGCTTGTAAACCACTTAAAGAAGAATCAAAATAACCTTACATACTCTTCCTTCTCTTAGGTATCGTTTTTTTATCATGCATTTTTTATCAATAATGTAGAACCATTTTTTATTTTTTTTCTCTTGAAACTATTTTCTTTTAATTTTTTTTCCTTTTAATTTTTTTTCATTTTTTTTTAAAACTTTCCTTCTATCTTTTATTTTTTTTATTAAAATATATATATATATATTTCTTCCCTTTTTTTTAAAGTTTCGTTCTCTCTCTTTTATTACAAATGGAGAGACCAAGGCTTAAATACAACCTTATGGTGTCTCTCTCTTTTCGTTGCCTAATAAAAGCTAAGATAATTACATTAAATATTAATTAAGAATTTGTACATAACATTGCCTTCCTCTCAAAAGATGCTTTGTCCTCAAAGCATACGTAATGACAGATGTTGTTGACGAAATGCTTCGGTCTCCCAAGCGGCTTCTTCTTATGGCAAATCCTTCCACTTGATTAAGTATTTTGTGATTACACGAGATCAAAGCTTCTTTTCTTTGGTGGATATGATACTTTCTGACTCTAAAATGACCCTTCCTTCATCATCTAAAAATGGAAGTGTTGTTTGTGTTGACTAATGGTCAACAAGTGCCCATTTTAGGCAGGATACATGGAAGACGTTGTGAACACGACTTTTATCTCAAAGGCTTAAGCTATAAGCGACTTGGCTGATCTTTTCTTTATTTGATACGGTCCATAGAATTTTAGTGCTAATTTATGTTTCCCTTTTTGTTTCAGGGTCAACTACTTGTATGAATGGAGCTTGACAAATACCCATTCTCCAACTTCAAATGATCTCTTAGTTCTATTGTGGTCACCCTGTTGCTTCATACAATTTCGTGCATTATTCAGATTTTCTTTTAGGATCTGCAAGACTTTTTGGTTTTATTCTAGTTGGTTTTTAACCGCTAGTAGATTTTTCTGGACTAAAGATAGATCTTTTCATTTTGGGGGTTCGTATCCATATAAAGCTTGGAATGGTTTCATTTTTTCCGATGTATGGTAAGTGTAATTATACCACCATTCAGCAAGATGCAACCATTGAACCCACTTATTTTGTTTTTATGTAGTGTAACAACATAGGTAAGCTTCCAAACATTTATTGACAACCTTTGTTTGTCCATCTGTTTGCGGGTGGTAAGCGGAGCTCATGTTTAGGTAGGTTTCTATATGTCTGAACAATTATTTCCAAAAATTACCCTTAAATTTGACATCTTTGTCACTCACAATGACTTCAGGAACCCGTGTAGTTTATAAATATGTTTGCAAAATATCTCAGCAATTTGCTTTGCAGAGTTTGTTTTATTTATAGCAATAAAGTGAGCATATTTAGTGAGTCTGTCGACTATCACGAAGATCTTATCCTTTCCATCAGATACAGTTAACCCTTCAATAAAATCCATTGATATTTCTTCCCATTTCTGATTCGGGATGTTTATGTGGTGAAGTAATCCAAGTGTCATAATATTTTCACTTTTATTTCTTTGACATTTGCCACATTCTGCTACATATTTTTGAATATCGTGACTCATACCCTTCCAAAATAATGATTGACGTGCATTGTAGTAAGTTTTAAAGTATCATACATGCCCAACTGACAGGGAATCATGTGATTCCTTGAGTATTTTTTATATAAACTTAGAATTTGAGTTTAGATAAATTATTTCGTTGTACCATAAGATATCGTTCTTCCATTCAAATTTTGAGTTTCCTGGGAGATTATTGATTATAGCAGACATGTTTGGATCTTTGGCGTACTCACTTCGAATCTCATTAATCCATTCAGGAACAACAACCGAGGCTGCAAGTAGTGTTAGTTCTTCGTCCTTCCTAGACAGGGCATCTGCTACTACATTGTCTTTTCCCTTTTTATGTAATATCTCCATGTCGAAGGTGGCAATTTTTTCAATCCACTTTTTTTGTTCTTCAAAAATTGTTTTTTATTCAAGGAGGTGTTGAAGACTGTTATGATCCGTTCAGATGGAGAACTTACTCCCTAACAGATATTGTCTCCACTTATCCAATGCGTGCATAATTTCAAGAATTTCCTTGTTGTATGTGGATTTAAGACGCTCTCGTTTATTGAGCTTCTTGCTTTAAAAAGCTATAGGATGCCCTTCTTGCATTAATACTGCACCTATACCGAATCCAAAGGCATCACACTCGATGATAAATGGTTTAGAGAAATTGGGAGTTGCCAATACCGGGGCATTAGACATTACTTCCTTCAATTCTTCAAAACACCTTCCTGCTTCCTCATTCCATTGAAACTTATTATTCCTTCATTTTTTTATTTTTATTTTTAATTTTAGGGCCAAAGGCCTATTGGCAAGCTGGAGAAACTCCAAATTCTGGTAGCGAAATGCTTCGACGGAAAAAAAGTTGACAAATTTGACGGACAAGGACCTGGATCGGAGAGCGTGGCTCTGTGCAGCAGTTAGGCAACCGAAGGCTCGAACTTCTCTGATACCAAATGAAGTGAACAAAGTTCCTTCTCAAGTTAAATACTCCAAAAGACTTGAAATATAAGAATATCCAAGAGGATACAAATATTATATTAAAATGTATGATGAATTGATTGATTGTTACAAATGAGGCCTGCTTATATACCTATGCAGGTGCCTCTTCACGAAGGTCATGTCTCATCAGAGATGCCTTTTCAACCTAATCACTAATTAACTAATTAATCATTATTTATATTGTTTTATTCATTATATTTTGTCTCTCTTGGGACTTCCTAAGATTTGGCATGGTTATGAAGACTTTGTCAAAATACGAGAAAAATTGTCGGATTGGGAACGAATGTGGTCGGATCTGGCACAGGAGGAGTTCAGGCAGAACACCAGAGATGGCTCTTCATCAAAGCATGATGATGAAGAGGATTGCGCTTTGGATGCCAAGGCGTAGAATGGAAAGGGGAATAAATTCCATTCTAAATCTAAGGCCGGTGAAGATGGCAATGAGCACAACATGTCCAAAGTGAATTGTTTTCACTCTCACGAGCATGGACATATTGCCACAAATTGTCCACAAAAGAAGAAGAACAAGATGGATGCTGGAGCTGCAGCTGGTGAGGCCCTTGCCTCGCAATTTGAGTTTGAATTCGCACTTATTGTATGCATGGTGTCAAGTGCAATGAGTTCAATGTGGTACTTTGATAGTGGTGCATATTTTCACATGACGGGAGACAAAGAAATTTTCAGTAGCTTGGAGGAGAAGGACCTCCAGATGCATTTCGAAATGGGCGATGAAAAAAGGTATAGTGCTACCAGGATTGGTACTATTGCTTTCCAAAGGAAGTCAGGTAAACCCTTCTTTTTAAAATATGTAATGCATGTACCAGGATTAACGAAAAATTTAGTTTCAGTTGCAATGTTGGAAGATAAAGGCTATGATGTGGTCTTTAGTGAAGGTAAAGCCTTCCTTACATAAAGCCAGAAAGAAAGTCAAGAAGATTGGGATTTGTGTGAAGAATCTCTATAGACTTGTTGTAGATGTGATTTCTACAGAGCTTCCAACCATGGGGAAGTGTGAGAAAGCCATGCAATTGACCCTTGAGAGGGATCTGGATTTTCATGCAGGTAAGAGTGAACCTCAGGATGTGGATCAGCGACAAGATGAGGATTATGGAGTGGGAGCAACCACTCATGCGAGAAATTTCGAGCCATATGGGCAGAGGGAGTGCAATAGCTATACCACCAGGTGAGAGGTGGGGTGACATGCATGGATAATCCCAAGAAGAAATTTTTGGCAGGATTCATTGAGATGGTGTGGATCTCATGAATCGAACCTGGCTAACTAGGAGCCCACAGAGCAACAGTAGTAGGATCAGTTGGATTGATGTAGTCAAATGTCGTGAGGACATGAAATCAAAGTGATAGTGTCGGATACTGGAGCGCAAATCAGAGTTGGCAGCAAGTGTCGAGTGCATGGATGCAGGTGTCAACAACGCAGTGGTTCCTGAAGACATGTGCAATAGCTAGCAGAAGTCAGAAGACTTTGATGATAGATGCATTATATTGATTCAGTTGTTTGGGGGCTATTAAGTTTCGGAAGTGTTGCATGCAAAGGTTGCATGGCACATGTATGGAGTTGCATGTCGCATGCAAAGATATTCCTTTTCTTGTTGAGAGGGAGTGTTGAAGTTTGCAAAAAGAAACAGTGAAATTGGCCTCCAGAAACAACATCCTTGATCCTAGAGAAAATTAAGCACCTACACTAGGTGGGGCCCACATAGGCTATTTTTAGGTGGATGCCTATTTATAGATGCATGAGAAAATTATATATATAGATGCATGTATATATATATGTATGTGCAAGTTCTATTTATAGATGCAAGTCGACTATTATTATCCCTTAATATAAGTTGGACAATAAACAATAATATATTCTCAATGAGCACTTGGAAATAGTTAAATGAAGTGGAAAATCAGTTAGCTAAAGGAATTTCGATTTAAGAGTTTGGTTGGTGGGACATGCAGTTTGACTAGAGTTGTAATAGAGTGATTCTAGTTGTAACGAAGTTGGAAGTGCAGTGGTGCATTAGTTAATGCAAGTTGTAAATTAATTTAACTCAGTTAAGTGAGCTAAAGTTAGTTGTTATAGTTGTGATTGAAGATACACTAGTGAGAGATCAAGTGAATTAATTATTAATTAATTTACAATCAGTGGTCTCACATGCAACTGATGTTTTTACTATTATTAGCTACATGCATGTCATATCCAGTGGAGACTTAGTTGAGTTCTAGGTGAAAGGGAAGTAAAATATCAGTTGTGACATTATCCGATTGCACACATGCAACCACACACACATTGGTTGTGCCCATGATATTTATGTGGTCAAGGAAGGAAATAAATCCATCATTCAGGGTTCTTTACCATCAGGGATTGTGCATTGGAGGCAAGTTGTATGGAGACTGTAAATTGGCTAAGGAACTTGCCAATTTTTTTATGACAGTGTGAGACAATTAGCTCATGTACTGAGAACTCTTGGATTGGAGATTTGTATGTAATTGTTTCATGATCCATGATGTAATATACAATAGAAGATAATGGAGTTTTTAGCTGCAAGCTTTCCCCGAAAATTAATGTGTCATGTGTAATTGATCTTTCTTCATGATATTGTAATTGGTGATTGTGTTTTAAATATCTACAAAGATTAGTAGAAGTGATTATATATTTAACAATAGCATATTTTTAGATCAGGAGAATCCGGGACATACATGCATATTGTATAATTTTCTACACCCAAGTATTTTAATTTATTAAGGATCTTGATTTCATTTGATTGAATGTCGAGATCACTACATTCTAAATCAGCCAAGAATGGAGGAAAAAATCTTGACATGGAGGATTTTAAAGAGAGAAGAGGGATTAAAACATTCACACTCCTGTTCCTCTACATGTGGAATGTGACCACCTTGTACCAAATCAAAACTTGGACCAAAAAAATGAGAATTGAGAGTATCTGAAGAACTAGCTGGTGGAGTGGATTGATCAAGCGAATCAAGGTACAAAGGTCATGAGATATAGATGATAGATGATGATAGGTATCCCTTGAAGAAATACTACTTTCCATGGTATCATATTCAAAATTTAGGTGATCTTAAATAATCAAGGGATCAATCTTCGCCTTAGGCTCCATGGATTTATTAAAACATTCAAAGTTTTCTTTTACAAATAGATAAAATGAGGATGGGATGAATGGATCAACAATTTGATTTTCATACTTCTCAACATGAACAATAGCACCAATGACAACCTTGTTAGGAAATGAAAAGGGAGGAGGACAAGGGACGAAAGGAACAATACGTTCCTCCTCTAATATTTGAGGTGTCTCATGATTAATAAAATTTGGGAGAGAACAATTAGCCATGGATTGACATTCAAATTGTTTCGAGGAGATTTGAACCAAGCATTGTAACTTTTACTTGAAGAAATACCAATACACGTCTTATTCAGGAAACTCATAACATAAGTGAAGAAATCTATTAGAAAAATCCTCTATTGATTCATCAAGATTCATTCAAATTTGATTAATTCTTTTATAAGCATCTTGATAATCATACATGTCAAAGGCTTGATGAAGCTCCTTGAAATCTTGTTCAAATGAATGAATAGAAGAATATGGTAAAGTATGACACCATAGTTTAACTCAACCTTCAAGAGTGAGAGTGAATAATTTACAAGCAACATCTTCACAATTGATTTCATGATATTCTCAAAACTTGATAAAATGAGATGTATGTTCGGTTATGGATATTTCACCCTCACCATTAAACCTTAATTGAGACAAGTTGTAAAAAATTTCCACGAGGATTGAAAGTTTAAGATTGGATCTGTTATCACTCTGTAATTTTTCAAGGATAAAGAGAGAAATCACCGAGGTAACCACAAACGTACTTTGGAGTTTAGGATCTAGCCCTCCTAAACTCAGAGAGAGCTCTCTCTGTATGATTTAGCTTTATTTGAAATACATATTAGGCTAGTTATGTATGAACGATTTGGTTTTATTTTGATTTGTTTTGGAATTAATGATTTAGATGGATAGGTGTCTTTTTACTTTCCATTGGACTAGGGAGTCAATATATCGAGAAAACATAACAGAAACAAGTTCTAAAGGAAGTGTTATAGGCTGAGAAAAATCAAATCTTAAAGGCTGAATGGTGAAGTGGTTTTCAATCAGGATCAAGGAGAAGTTAAGGATTTCTTAAACTAGCTAATGAAGGAAGGTGAAAGAGGTCAATCAAGATCAGAGAGCAATGAAGGATTCTCTAAACCAGATATCAAAAGAAAACATTAAAATGAATAGAAGTTGGGAGCATAGTGTATTTAAACAAATTTTACAATAAAGTTCATGTTATAACATTTAAATTTGGAAAAACATGCAAGTTTATGGAATACTTAAGAAAATAACATGAACAATTGAAATATACTTCACTGAAGTAGCTCAACACATGAATCCTGTAAAGAAATGTCTTTATTAATTGTCATGTCTTTCAACTTGGAAATGGTACAATAAACCCTCAGGTATTAGATCAATTCAACTATAGAAATATTCAGGAACCCACCATCAATACTTCGAATTGATGAAGTATTTATTCAACTTATTACAAAATATCCTATCAACTGACTAGGATTTATTCTAGGAAATAAAATATCTGGATGCAAAAAGGTAGTGACACCTTTCTAACTAACTGAAATCTGGCCCTAATTCTCTGATTGTTGTTATTTGTTTGTTTCTCTTTCATGTTGTCTTCTTTCATTTATCTGCTCTTTCACATTCTTTTTTATCTGACTGCTTTCATCTATCTTATCTTTAACCCGACTTTCTTTTCATCTTTTCTGTAAATCACACTAACTCTCTTTGTGTTTCTGTGTTTTTCGTAAAAAAATATTTTACTAAAAAGACATATCTAAAATACAAAATGTTTCCTGGAGAGTAATTTGTATGAATTTTTGTTGTTGCTGGTGTAAATGTTTTTATCTTTGTTAACCATTACTTTCATTGTGTAAATTGTCTCTTCCTGCTATGTTTCTGGTTTAACTTGGTTATATTTCTGTACATAAAACTTATGGTGAATGAAGCCTTTGAATTCATATCCTGAGAGTCTGGATTAAGCAGGTTTTGGAACTAGTATCAAAATTGTTTATCCAATCTCCTGGTCTTGCTAATTACTTGCAAAATAAAACAATTGTTAATGAAAACACAGGTCTACAGGGAGGCGAGCAATGTCTTCATTGAACTGGGAGGTCTGTGTAAAAGAGTCCAGACTATGGATGGCTTCAATTCCGGTTGGAAATGGATTTTCAGTTCTGTTTGCAATGGTGTTTTGGTCTTTTCTGTAAGTCCGTGGAGATAAGGAGATAATGGTATTGCGACTTTTATTTTGAAACTTCGGTGGTTTATTGCAAGGCGCAGAAATGGTTTGTTTCACAACGCAGGTGGAATGGTGGTTTACCACAGTGCAGGGTGGACAAGCGGTTTGTCGCACAGTGGAAGGAGTTTGTGGTTTATCGCACACATAAAGGGTGGTTTGGCGGTTTTTAGGATGGGGGTGCGATAAGCTCTGGTGGCATCGCATGGCAGGGAGGTAGTGGATAAAACCACCCATTTCGCACCGCCCCCTCCGCTTTAAACAATGGAATGTCGGGGAATGTGAAACGAAGTATCAACCGTTAGATGGGCTTAGCGGTAATCGGACGGATGGTAGAAGTGACGAGATTTCAAAGAGGTGGGGCCGAGAACTAAATATGCAGAGGTTTAAATATAAAGTGGGTCGAGACATTTAATAAGCAGAGGCTTAAAAGAAAGTGGGGCCAAGGAAAGGTTTAAGCGAAGGGATAATATAAAAGCGGGTTAAATGAAGGTGGGACCCAAAAAAAATATTAAAGCTGGGAGTTAATATAAAATATAAACCATAGGTTAAAATAACATAAGAGGGGTTGAGAAATATGATAGAAGAGTGTTAGAAATACATTAGGCGGGGGGTTTAAAATGATATCGGGGAGGGGTTAAATGAAGTGGGGCCCGATATATTTTAACCATTTAAAACTATCCAAAAAGTGAGTTTTCACTTGTTTTATTGGAAAAAGCAGAGTTGGTAAAGGGGAAAAATGATTTTTCAAAGGGAAATGGGTTTTTAACTAGGGAAAGGGGTTTTAGGAAGGGAAAAGGGTTAAAATAAAGGGAAAATGAAGAGGGAAGGGGTTTTTAGAATTAGGAAGGGGAAATTAGTAAGACATTAGTGATAAGAGATAACCAAATGATGCTTTCCATAACTCTTGAAAGTAACCTACCTACCCTTTATTTATCGTAACATTTTATTTCATTTATTGGGTGCATTTGAGCTTGCTGACCCTTTTTATTTTGTTTTGATAAGAAAAATAACCTCTTTCTAACCTTATAACTTCCAATGGCTCAAACTAAACTTATGAGCTCATTTTTATTCTCTACCTAACTACTGATATACCATGATTAAATGGTTTAGTCAAATATTTATTCACTAATTGTCATGGCATGAAATTTAAAGGCATGAATGAATCAAGATTAAACTGTATGACCATCATGAATTGTGGCATTTTGGACAAGCTGCACACAATTTTATTTTCAAAAGTAAAGTAAACTAAAAGAAGTGCCATTTGAATGTGCAACACTTTCAGGATTTTGGTTTCTTTTTGTGGGGTTCATACTTTTGGTCCTATGATTATTCTTTTAGGAAATACCCTCTTTTCATTTTTAATATGGGAAAACAATTGCAGAAAGAAAAGGTATGTACAATATTACAAGATTAAAAATAACCAATTCAAAATTATGATCCCTATTATTATAGAACCCTAACAGGATCTATTAAAAAAACATCTTGGGAGTATGATTTGGGAATGATCCATTCAAGATAACAGAATAAAATAGACTCAACGAGCACAACTTATCATTTGGCTCTCCTTCTAGAGCCAAATGTTGATGGTTCTGTAAGTCCACCAACAAAGGGGGTTCCGCCGGTATGAAGTCCTAACTAGACCTCACATTGTTTGGAGATGGGAGCCCCAACCGAGAAATAAGGTTGGTTTCCATTATTCTTAGGAAGTTGCTGACTGCAACTATCAACATAAGAGATTATGTAAACACTCTTTGAAACAAACAAGTTAGTTGGAATTATGAGGCATATGATTGCATATATGGTACTTTCACATAAGGGGAAAGAGAGAGTGACCCTCTAGAAGAAAAGTAATAGTACCATTCTAAAAGAGACACACAAGAGAATGAGAGATTTGTTGTTTTAACTACAAATTAGTTCACAAGGTAACAATGATGATAAAAACAAGTAACAACACACATTCAAAAAGATGCATACCAAAGCCAAGGAAATAGTTCATTTTCATTAATACGTGTTAACATAAACATACACCGCAAACAATGAAAGTATAGTCTTACAATCATTCACGACATATGCATGAAAGTGTGATAGCTCTGAGAGCTTCATATATTAAGTGAAAGTACGAAGATGCACAATTACAATGCTGCCACACATCCCCAACAATAGGATTAGGGTTCCACCTTCCTTGTTTTCTAGATAAAAGAACGATGGTATAAATCACACACTAATTTTGATACTATTCATTACAAAAAGAATATTATTTCAAAAAGAGTTAATAGCCAAGAAATTACAATTTCTACTTGCAATTAGTGGCATCAATTCAAACAACAACCACTATCCTTGTAGAAATACTACATATACTAGGGATCAAATTCTATGATAAATAACTACATGAACTCATATAACACAATGGATGCTTCTATTGTTTTATTTTTTGTATCTCAATGAAAAATTCATGGACTGTATTAACATATTTCCTTTTCATTCGAAGGAATTCCCATTTATCTCTAGTTTTGGCAAAACAACTAGCCCATTTCTCTTGCATACTATGATAGTGCATTGATGTTCTTGTGATGAAATGACACCTCATCCATAAGACTCACGTTAGAGGAAATTTCAGCCTAAAAGTGGCCTCCTAAGGAAAAACTACGAAATTGATAAAAAAAATGCCATGTAGACAATTTTTTAATATTACTTTACTTTTAGCTATGTTCCACAATATTTATTAGCACGATATTTAATAATAAAAAATTAATATATTATTTCTAATTTTTTACTTTTATCAAAATACCTCAATATATGCCACTTTTATTAAGATGAATGTCTATATATATATTTTATATTCTTTTTTTTTTGTAAGCATGGGAGGACTATATCTTCAATATGTCCAATATATCACCTTGATCGAGGTGGGGAATTAAATTGATGACTTCACATCACGGAGTGCCTTTACAAAACACCTGATCATCGTCTATCCAAGATCCCGTGGACATATATATCTTATATTTCAATTTAAATATATATATTTATATTTTATATTTAACTATCTATATATATCTTATATTTAACTTTTTTTTGTGTTTCTAATGACAGTGTCTATTGAAACCACAATTTTGCCCGAAATATATATTTTGGTTGGTAATTTGTGATTTCTGGAATATATTTTTTAACTATTTAATTATTTAGCTATTTCTTTTTAAATTATATTTAACTATTTTATACTTAACTACACATTCTATATTTTTTTGTTGGAATCTCGTAATTTGTATTTTTTAATATGTTTTTTAACTATTTAACTATTTAATATTTACCTATATATTTTATATTTTTGGCTAGAATTTGGTAGTTTGTTCTTTATGGAATGCATTTTTTAACTATTTATCTATTTATATTTAACTATAACTATATTTTATTTTTAACTATTTTATATTTTATATTTAATTAATTTTTAATTTTTTTAACTATTTTATAGTTAAGTATAATTATATTTTATTTTTCTCTATTTAACTAAATTTGTCTATATTTATATTTTTTTAGTTAATTGTCTATATATATTTTATATTTAACTTTTTTTTGGGGTCCTTTTTTGGGCATGATTATTAATGTCAAATGGACCCACATTTTTAATTTATTTCTTTTCACTAGTATTAAGATTTACATTGCATTAATAACTTTTTGGATATTCTAATTCATATGGGTAAGGCATGTAAATAACATTAATAAAATATTTCATGAATAACCAAATTAATAATAAAATATTTCTCCCTGATGGGCGGGATGAACCTGGAAAGATATTTATAGATGGGCAATAATGATTAAAACCTGATCGTTGGTGCAGGGATCGGCCTCCCTGACCTCTCACGACATATTAATTATGAGAGACATTAATGCAATCTGTGTGAATTCACCATCAACCTCGAGGAGAGTGGGAGGGGGCGATCGTCGAAGGTTTATGGAGGGTGGTGCGTTTCTCGGGCATGTAGTTTGGGCGTTGCTACTGTTTGAAGGGCATAATTCGAGCTCTGGACACGGGAGTAGCAAGTGCAGTGGAAACCTTATTTGGGAAAGGTGGCGCTTCCGTCATCAGCGTCCCCTCCCCATCTTCCAGGTTAGTAATTTGGTTGATTTCCTTTCTTGTGTATGGTCTCTGGATTTTTCTAGTGAGAGAGGAGTTGGGAATTTGGTTTTGAGTTCGATACAAAGTTCTATTGTGGGTGGGTGGGCTCTCCTCTGCGTCCACGCGAAATTTGGCTTACCTTTCTTAACAATTATTTCTTGGGGCTTTGCATGGTCAAGTGGCTTTTGCGGCGAAGGTGTGTTGGCTTTCAGGTTTTCTAGTCTGTGACTATTCTGAAAAGGGACGAGGATGGGGAATTGAGGGTTCAGTGCCCCATTTCCGGCTTGAAATCGTGGCTCCTCATTCTTCTCTTAGTTAGGATGTTTATGGTCTTACCGGCGTAGGTGGGGCGACTCTTTGTGGATAAAGTTGTAGTCTATGTTGAATTATGTTGGCTTGCTTTGTCTCTTCCCAGTGACATTGGGCCTGTTATAATGCGTCTGGTACCGCGCAATGCTCACTCCGTTTCCCCGACAAAGCGAAGTTCGACTAGACAGGGGGGTCGAGAGTTTTCTATGCATGTGGCAATGGATGCAGTGACGACCACTAGCTCTGGTTGGGATAGTAGAACTACTGGATGTTCAGTCAGGTGGTTTCTGGGGCTCATGGTGGTCGTAGTCGTTGTGGCTCGTCATGGGGGTAGCACCTCGCAGACTCAATAAAGGGGTGGAACGATGCATCGCGGGGCACAGGTAGATGGGGGAAGGCAAGTCATCCAAGGCGTGGGCTACTGAAGGAAAATTACCGAGATTTAATTTTGTCAATACTGAATTTCCCGGAAACCTCGAAGAGGGTGCAATAGGAAGAGCATGCACATCTCATTTCTACATTGAAAAATATGCATTAATTCCAGTGTAATGCCCTAGAGCGGGTCGTGGTGATATAGCGAGGCCAAAATCTGTTATCCGAGAAGGTGGAAAATATGGAGTCATGGATGGCCCACTTCAAAGAGCACATCAAGTGTTCCTTTCGCCCTCCTCCTCCTCCTCTAGGGACCACTCTGAACAAGCCTGCTTCTATTACTTCCAATGAGTAGCATGGTTACAAGTTTTTTACTTGTTTTATGTGTTTTCTAGTGCTTTTAGCCTCCTAAGTAGTGGATCATGTATTTAGTTGTATTTATGTTTCTTTGTCATATGCTGATTGTAGTAGTCAACAAACTTGGTCGGGGTGAGACTACTTGCATTTTGTTATTGATGTACCTCTTTTTTTTATGAATGAATAAATTTACAAAAAAATATATTATTTCATGGATACTCTAATTAATTATAAAATATTTCATGGATCCCCAAATTAAACAATTTAAAATTATTTAAGATTTGTACCTCTTTTTAAATTTAAAGGATTTTGATTGGTTTACATAATATAGCATGGAAATTATGTGAAAATTTCATGGGCACTTTTGGAATGAAATTTACTCTAGTGCAAACATTTTTCTAATTCATGACCTTATATTTAATTGAAAGACCTCCTAGGTGTCTATCAAATCATCTCCTATCATGGTTACCTTTGTCCTTCCCACCCTCTATGTAGATATTATACCATAGGGGACTCACTTTTTGGGAACCTTGGTAGTTATGGGTTTCTATAGGCATCACCTCTTTCAAGACCTCATTCATCAATTTTTGCAATGCATTTCTTAATAACTGGATCTGTCAAACTTTCTTCAAGAATCCTTTCTATAGAAAAATTATCAAGGAGGTGTTCCATAATAATCTCCTCAATAATTGATTTTGGGATGTTATTATCAATAACAAACTATGTGGTGAGATCATTCTCAACAAAGAAATCCATTGCAACATTATCAATACAATCAATAGAAATATTCCTAACATTATTTCCATGAGTAACATGTTCATGTGAAGAAAAGGGTGGGATTTTCATAGACCGTCATAACGTCTTCCCTAATTTGCATTGTTCTTTAATAGCTTGTGTCAAGGTATATAAGTTAATTCTAGGCATACAATTTTAAGCATTCTCCTCATAAGCAACTAAATATTGGTGCATCTTCTTTTTTTCTTTCTTAAACCCTTATTATTTTGTAGCAATGGATAATAAGGATGCTTCCTTTAAAATAAGGGTTTCATAGCTTATAACTTACTCGAAAATTGGTTCTTCTTTCTAAGCCATAGAGCTTCTAGAATTTTCACTTTTGTGACTAAGGTTGACTTTGCAAAGGTTACTTCTATAGTCATTGCGAATTATGATTTCGCTATGGTTTCTATATCACTAGCATTAATAACCACACTCAAAAAATTTATTTTCCTCTTAAAATTATCTTATGGGGGGTTATGCCTTAAGTTATTTTTTCCACTTTCCCTTGAACATGTATTCCTTCTACAACTTGCTCCTACCCATTTGCTACCTACATATATAGTCCATATTTTGAAATAATTTGGCCCATGTCTAGCCATGCCATGATAGTCATCCACTTCTAAAAATTTAATTAGCCTATGGTGGGTTATGCTTTCCTTAGGAAACTTGTTCCCTTTTAGTAGGATTTCCATTCACTAGAAGAATTGGATAAAAAAGAATGGGACATCAATCAATTTTCAATTCCTTAAATGAGATGAAAGTTTAAAGTGGAAGATGAACCAAAAAATATATTAGTATTTACATGTCAAGTATTTCCCATGGTTTCTACAATGAGATATGTGAGACCATTCTCCTATGACATGAATTACTTCATCTCCCACCAAAAAATGCAAACACTTGTTATGGATAATTGTGCAATGTTGAAACTATTTTTCTCTTATCATTGAAAACCCAATGAGCCTTAGAAAGGTTCCCTCTATAACATTTATGTGTGACCCATTTACAATGGTGGATGAAATTTTTTTCATTGTGATAAACACCCTCTAAAAAATTTCTTACACTTGAATTTTGGAGCCTATTTTGGACCTTGTGATCAGTCGTTCCGTGGTCACTTCCTTATCGGTCGAAGTCACTTGCTCACACATGCTAAGTTTGCAACAAGTTCATGAGTGCATTATTTTACGCAAGCTTGAACAAGCATAACACAGTCCATCAAGACATTTCTTGTGCAATGCTAAACCCATGTCGACAATATGTGCGCATTGTCTTTGACAGTCCCTCACTTTTGGTTGTGTTTGTACTTATATTTTGGTTATTTTTTTTAAACTGTCACTTTTCTGCAACTTCTCTTTCACGAATGTTTTTTGCATGATTTTTAATGTTGCTTTCTCTTGCTTTCACTTTAATTAGTGTTTTTTTCATGTTAACTTTTCTCTGGCATGTATCTCTTTCACTTTCGTTCGGATATCGCAAGTTTCGTTCACACTTTTCTCTTCATGTAATAAATGTCATCTTTTAGCATGTGGAGTTTCGCACAACGCACAAAAGCTAATTTTGGTGGTTTAAATGGGAATCCTTTGTTTAAATGAGTTGTTCTTAGCATGTAAACATGTATCACACTCATTTCCAAAGTTTTAAGCACTATCGTATAAGTGTTGTCACGATTTTCGCAAATTTGTCGCACTAAGGGAAGTATGTTGTTCATGCGTTGGGTGATCTATGTTGTGCCATCAAGTGTTGTAAGTGTGTGATCACATTCAAGTCTTGTTATTGTTCACATCATCTTCATAGATCTCACACTTAGTCAAATATGGAAAACTTTCTAACTGGTAAACCTAGCCTCACCCAGCCTTCCTGAACTACACATTGCGTAGTCTCAACTCTCAAGAAGACACCATGCCTCTTGGAACTGTGTAATGTGAAATTATTTCTTCCCATAACTGTGCACTGCATAATATCAATGCTTAATCCCAAACCCTGAGCTCCAAAACTATGCAATCCTTCCCTCCAACCAAGCTTGAAATGCACATTGCGCAGTCTCATATCCTCAAGCTCAACCTTTGAGCTTCTTAACTATGTAATTACGCAATCACCTAACACTATCATTATAGAAATATGTAGTGGGAAACTTCAGTCATCAAGCCCTGATCTTGGCTCCTTGAGCTCCCCAACTACGCAATATTAAAGCCCAATCCAACGTGAACTTCGCATTGCACAATATCGAGGCCCAGACCTGACCCTTGACTGCCTGAGTTGCACAATTGTACACTATTGAGCCTCTCCCTCAGCTTGCCACTTGGTTCAGGCTCAGTTAGTGGATCATCACCCAACATATTAGACTAATGGTTTATCATATTGATGTCATATTTTCATGAGTGAATTGCTGATGTAGGTACCTTATCTTACTTGACAAGATGATAATGAATGAGACCATGCTAGAAGACACCTAAGGAGATGCGGAGATAAGATGATCATCAGGCAAGAAGATGGAGGAAAATTGGATTATAACAGAAGATGGAATATCAAGACCACCTTTAAGACTCCTTATCTTCAAGTTGTAAGGAGGATTAAGAAGAAGAACATGCACTATCTTTCAATAAGACACAAAGAAACTAGCAACAAAGAGTGACTTGACACGTCCACTTCATCATGTAGTCCATGTAATCAGTGTCATGTCATGTTGTGTCATCAGTCATGATATGCCACATTTTTTGTGGATTATGTAAATTATATAATGGAGAAATATAATATAAAGTGGAAGTCCAAGATTCATTCATGTAATGTGAAAATTCATCAAGGAATTCAAAAGGTCATAGAGAAGGTGAACAGTCATGAGGGTAGTCCAAGAGTCACAAGGGAGATGAAGGATCACTCCACTTCTTATATACAAACCCTCCTTGTACAAGAAATGAAATTTTCACATTGGATTCTCCAATAAGGCATCAGAGAGACAGAGTCAATACTTTTGGGGAGCAAGTCGTCGCTCCAACACTTCACTATTGGAGCTAGTGATGTTCATTATATTCATGTATTTTGGGACTTTTATTTAATACTTGAAGCCTGATGGCCAACATTTTTTCATGCATGGATTGTGAATATTTGTAAGATTTTTCTGTGAATTTTTATGATTCATGTTTACTTTCACATGTACTAAAGTAGTTGAATTATTTCAGTTATTTTACTTCTTATGTAGTTGAAAATGTGTTGTAATGGTTATAACAATAGTCACATCTATGTGGACTATTCTGCTTGATTTTAGGCGATTCTCTTTTCGATTTTGTGCACCTCTACTAGGGTGGTACTATTACTTATTTCTTAGAGGCTCACCTTTCCTCCCTCTGCAGTAGAAGAACCTTGATACACCTGCAACCAAACATTCACTAGGCACTCTTACTTTATTTCCACAAAGGAACATACACTTCTCTATCTTGCTGACAGTTAAATCCAAGGAAAATGTATAAGAATATATGGAAATCGGGTTGATACTTCGGATGGGGCTCCTATTCAAAACAATGTGAGGTCTAATTGGGACTTCACATTGGGGAGACCCCCTTGGTTGACAAATTTCTAGCACCGTTAACAAATGGAGCTAGAAGGAGGGCCATATGACAGGTTGTACCTTTTGCATCTACTTTGAATTTCTTATCCAAAATGGATCTTCCCCAAATCATAATCCCAGGATTGTTTTCTAAAGAGCTTTATCTCACCATCTCTACTGAAGTTTTCCATAACATGTCCCAATTTAAATTTTACGGTGAGAGTGAATTAAAACTTCGTGAACATCTGTTTCAAGTTGTTTGTTTTTTCCTTTCTAATGGAATACATTGCAAGGATATCATGGATAGTTTGATCACCTTCACATTTGAAGGTTGTGTTAAGAGATGGAATCATACATTACCCATTTATTCTATCCATTCATTCGACTATCTCGTGAAGGAGATTCATAAAGCATTTGATAGGTATGATTATCGGAATGTTCTTAAAATAATTAATAAACTAAAAATGAAGCCTAATGAATCAATTGAGGATTTTTTTGATCGATTCCTTCACCTTTATTATGAAATTCAGGGAGAAGAAATGAATTAGGATTTATTTAAACAAAATTTAAGTGTTTGGTTCATATCTCTTTGCATGGTGAATCTGACCCCCCTAATGTTTTTACTTCCCCAAATCTTGTAAATCATGATACACCTTGAATTTTAGAGGAGGAAACTACTACTCCTTTTGTTCCTTGTCCTCCTTTTCCAGGCCCGATGTGGAAGCCTCCTTGTAATGATAATAAAGTCGGGAAATCTGTAAATAAAATTCCTAATCCATCTCTTCGTCCTCCTTCCACTTTTCATGATTCATATCTAATGAAATAAATCTCAGAGTGGCTCATGGAGCCTAGGGTGAAGGCTAATCCTTTCATTCCTCAAGATGAAACCAACACTCTTAACATCAATATTGAATCTGATTCCATTGAAAGTGTTACTTATTCAAGGGACATCTATCATCCTCTATCATCTACATGTCATGACTTTTTGTATCATGATCTACTAGATCAATCTTCTAGACCAACTAGCTCCTCATGCTCTCTTGATTTTCAAGTTGATTGTTAAAATTGCAATCAAATACAACGAAATCACATTACACTGATAGAGGAGGAGGAAAGTGAAGAGACTTTTGATCTCTCTTCCCTTTTTCAAAACTCCCCATGTCAAGATGATGCACTTCCATACTTGGATGATTTTCGATCTTCTAATCTCGGTAGTGAATTAAATTCAATCAATTACACCAATCAATATGTATCCTTGGGAAACAATCATTTTGATGATGATGACTCTGTTGATGTATGCAATCACAAACACCCAAGTGCATTAGCTGATCTTTTAGTTTGTCATAAATATTTTAATTTAGATCTAGAATCTGATTTGGTCAAAGAATATTTTCCTATCAAAACTTCCTCTTCACCTCACTATCCCTTGTGCTCTACTATTTGCAATGCATCTACTTGCGTTGAAGATGCTTCATGATTTTCAAGCTCTCCATTTGATGAGTTAACTTCCCAATTGACATGAGGTAGTGAGGTTATCCATGACATGAAAGGAAATAATCTAATCATTGGGTATTGTTTACATCCCTCATCATATCTTTTTCTGTATAATCTAATCAACTTGCTCATAAAATTTCCCCAATTCATACATCTCTAGATTTACGATTAGAAGAATCTTTCAATATTAGTAATCTGGTTGTTGAAGTGGTAAAATCTGGTCAAATCAGTGACAGATATGGCTGCCATACGGTTAGTAGTGGTCCCATTGAGATCATAGGAAGAAATATCTTCGCATCATGCATGATCTGATTCAATCATTAGAATGAAATTTTACAATCCTTGAAAGTTTCAAGACTTATTAGGAAGTCAAGGCACTTCAACTTATGTTGATTTTTATGTTAGTATCTCATGACTCTGGTAAGCCCCCCTTAACTAAGTTATATATGGATTCTCCCACAAAATCCTTCTCTCTGCATGGTTTCAGTCAATGTAAATTTATTTTTGAAAGATGTTTGTTATTTCAGATGTAATCTTTCGAACCTTCGAGATTCGGTTTTTGATTGGATTCAAGATTCTATTTCACGTGATTCATCTCCATTCAAGGCTCTTGTGATTAACTTATGTTTGGAATGTGTTTCTCTCATAGAGTCATGTAATTGTGAAGTTGATCATTTATGAGACTATCTTCAGCCTAAGTAATCTTGCCTATCAAATTCATTTATTAATAGTTAGCTCCTCGTTTTTCTTTCGAATGTTATATTGCAAATATTTCCCTTCATCGCACCTGAAATCCTCTTGAGTGATAATGAATGCACAAGATACCTAGTGAATCAAATTATTCTTCACTCCTTCTGTCCTGAACGGTTGCATGTGTTGGAATTCAGTTTCACTTCTTTTGATGATTATGATGCTAGTGCAGTAAGTTACAGGTTACAAGGAATGGGTTGTCATATCTACCATGAGAGGAAGATGATTCATTAGTTCAAGGCATTTGTAAATATGTTTAAATTGATCCATATTTGAACGAAGAACATCATGCCGTAAAAAATCCATCTGATCATAATATTATAAACTTCCATTCGTTGTATCATTTTCCCACCAGTATATCGGATAATAGTTGTTTCACATCAATTAATATTTATGGTTTATATCACCATTCAAATACTTGTTAAGCAACTTAGGCACTTCAACCTTCACTTATGGTTATGTCATGCCCTCACCATTTTGACAAGCCTTCTGAATATGATCAAATTCATTTTCCATTACAATATTCTCAAGAGAATTCTTTTGAGTTTCATGATCTAATCATTGAATGGTTGAAGAAATCTTGCTTGGAAACCTCTGTCATAAATAAAAAGTTTCGGCTTTTTATCATGCTTGATAAGGAGTACAGTGAAAATGAAGATACATTTGCAAGAAGCCCCCGAGATTTGTCTTCTTACTATTTTCAGAAAAAAGGTAAGAGTGTGAAAAGGTTAAAAGTAATGGTTATGATATATCTTTTTGTTGATAGGTAAGACCTTCAATTTGTTGTTTAGAATATTCAAGCTCTTATATTTTCTATTTCACATTCTTTTATCTTAGTTTTAATCGATCATATCTTTGTGCTTGTATGTCGAGAACAACTACGATGGACTACATTGGAAATTTCATTATACATGACCCTGAACTTCTAGCTGGTTAGGTTAGGAGTAGGTCTAGTTTCATATTAGTTTACTTTCACTTTCATCCTACATTCATTTCTGTAGTTTCTCTTGTGTTTTCTCATTTTGGTTTCGCATCATCTTTTCGATTACTCTTCTTTTGTTTTGTCCTTCTAGTTTTGTTTCCTAGTTGTTTTTTATTTTATTTTATGTTTTGTTTAATGAGACTTTTCACAAATGTCATCCTATTTGGGATTGAAAGACAATGTGGAAAAATGTAAAAGGACTTTGTGACAATGAAACATTTCGCTAACTCTCTGTCCTTCTTCCTTGTCTTGGTTACATCTTTTGGTCGATGATGTTCTAATAGAAAATATGATCCTTGTGTAAGGAAAGCCTTGCGTTGAACCATTATATCCATGTCTATTATGGAAACCTCATGCCTACACTCAGGACTATACGTTTCAGTGTTTTCGGGATGATCCAATCAAGTATAAAAGGACGAGGGGGAAATATAAATGAGAAAACCAATATCAGAGATCTTATATATACTTCTCTGAAGGGACAACCTCTTATGCTCTCAAGAAGTTGGGATCTCTCTTCCGCCCATGAAATAAATAAGTTTCAATGCACAATCCTACGTAAAATAAATAAATAAAGGTGAAATAAGAGAAAGACTTATTACGCAAATAGGTGAAGCAAGAAACTCCATCTGGGTATTGTATAGGCCTATTGGCAGTGGAGCAATGCTTGTCTCTGAAGTGACTTTGTCGGGGTACTATCTAGGCCTACTTGCAATGGAGCAACACCAGAGATGAAAAACTATACTTTGAAAATATAAAGTTTGCGAACTTCATTACCCTTTCCTAATTCGAAACATTGTGTGATCGTTGATCTTGTTTGTGTTTAACTGAGTAAAGGAATGAAGGGGAATATGTTTATGCACGAGGTAAGTGCGGAATCCATCCCTGAAGAACTAGACCATGCACAAAATAAATGACCAAGGTAGAGCAGATGGAGTTATATTAGTGTGTTACCAAGTGTTGTCGCTACGAAAAACACCCTCCAAAATTTTTCTTACACTTGAATTTTGGAGCCTATTGTGGTCCTTGCGATCGATAATTATGTGGTCACTTCTTGATTGGTCAAATTCAATTGATCACACTTACTCAGTTCACAAAAATTTCATGAGAACATTCTTTTACGCAAGCTTTAACAAGCATAACACGATCCATCAAGATAGTGCATGTGAAATATTGAACCCATGTCAATAGTTAGTGCACACTGTCATTGACAATCCGTCACTTTTGGTTGCGTTTTTACTTCTATTTTAGTGAGATTTTTAAACTGTCACTTTTGTGCACATTCTCTTTCACAAGTGTCGTTCACACTTTTCTCTTCATGATATAGTAAATGTCGTATTTTAGTGTGTGGAGTGTCACACAAAGCACGCAATTAGTTTTTGTGGTTTTAATGGGTAACCTTTGTGTGAATGAGTTGGTATTACCATGTAAACATGTATCACACTCATTTCCAAAGTTTTAAGCATTTTCGCACAAGTGTCATCACGGTCGTCGCAAAGTGTATCTTTGGTGTCGCACTTGGCGTAAGTCATTGCAAAGTTGTCGTACTGAGGGAAGTATGGTTTTCATGTTTTATGGGTGATATATGTTGTTTCATCTAGTGTTCTAAGTGTGTGATCATAGTCACTTCTTGTTAGTGTTCACATTAGCTTCATAGATCCCACACTTTGTAAAAATTGGAAAACTTTCCAACCGATAAACCTAGCCTCACCCAACCTTCCTGAACTTCGATTATGCAGTCTAGGCCCTCAAGACGCAACCCTGCCTCTTGGAAATATGTAAGGAATATTTCTTTTGTCCCATAAATTCACAAGACTCAGTGTCAATGCTCAAGCCTAGCTCCTGAGCTCCAAAACTGCGCAATCCTTCCCTCGAGCCAAGCCTGAACTGAACATTGAGAAGTCATAGTCCTCAAGCCCATCCCTTGATATCTTGAACTGTGCAATTATGTAATCACCTAGCCTCCCTGTCCTTATAGCACTATAGTGGGAAAATTCAGTCATCAAGCCCTTAGTCTGGCTCCTTAAGCTCTCCAATTGAACAATATTCAAGCCTAGTCCAACCTGAACTTTGCATTATGAAATATCAAGGCTCAAACTTGACCTTTGACTGCCTGAATAGGGTGGTATCGCATGTCCTAGAATTGGATTTATAGCCACGTAGAGAGTTAATATAATGGGAGAATTAGTTTCATTGGGAAGCACTATATGATCCATATAAATTTAAAACCTAATGGATCATTAATAGAAATGATGAATTAGTTGCATCAATAATGGATTGGTGGAAACGAAAACCTAGAAAACTTGTTCAAAAAATGATTACACTTAATGACAAAAACCTAGAAATCAGTGTTGAAAAAGTGATCATTCTCTAAATTTATATTTTCTTTCAATATTTGTCCTCACTAATAAAATTATTTTAAAATAAAATAAATCTTATTTATTCTAGTGATTTTTCACAATTAGTATTTATTTATCCCGTGGAATTTCAACAAAAGAACATTTTTTTAGCATTCCAAGGTGCAATGGCATCTAAGATAGGTTTTCACCAATGTGTCTTATGTTTGTATGTGTGTTAAGGATAGATTGAATCTTAATGAGTTGTAGGTGCAAGAGTACCAAAAGCGTCTATGTTTAAATGTTGGATTAAATATATAATAAAAACAACCTTGTATAATGGCTTGTGGTATAACCTCAATAAATGACCATTATCAATGAGATAATTCATCTTCTTGTTGATGGCATATAATTTTATAGAGCCATGTGTATAAATTGTATCAATTTAACAGGATCCAAGCCACCAAGAATAAATAATTCCTTTGCAGTTCTTAATTTTTGAATGAAACAATAGGGCCCATTCTCGTACTTGAAATTTATTTCCATGATAAATTTTTCATGCCACTTATACCTTTGTTTTTATATGGTATAATTTTGATGCAAAATGTCTTAATGAATCTCATCAATTTCATTAATTGTCTCCAAGTAATAATTTTGGACATCCAAAACATCCATATCCACCAGTAATTTTATCCTTAGAATTGTAACTTCATATTCTGTATGAGGAATTGCATTATTACCATACAAAATCTCATAGGGTGTGAAGTCTTTATAATTTATCCATGTTGTGATTTATGACTTGTCCCAACTCCTACATATCAACTTGAAAAACCTTTATTTATAAATCAATGAATGAGGGAGTTGACGTGTAATGCACTAATGTCTAAAATATCATTAAGGCGCATTAATAACTAGACTTAAATATGATAGGTATTACTTGATATATTATTTACAAAATGAAGTTATGTATGCAATAATCTGCTATCAAAATAAAAGACTCTTTAATGTTAATGCCATTGATGATTCTACCATCATTAGAAATATTGTATTTCATGGTTTGATTTATTGTGTCGTGCATGGTAAATTTTATGATATGGTATTAAAGTGAAATTTATTTTTTTTAGTCTTGAGTAAACGGAGTCTAGAATTTGTGAGAAGTTTTTGTATCAATTGAAGAGAGGTAAAGCTATTGAGTTAAATTTGTTGTGAGGAGTCACCATAAAATTTGAATCTTACCACCCATTATTATATATGCTGCAAGAAATTAAGAGTCATATGCTTCCTTATAGCATATACATTACCTAAGGAATATTATCATTCCATCTTTAAGAAAAGAGATTAGTGGAGATACATGAAAGGATACACTACTTTAAAAGGAGCCATGACCTATCATGAGAGCATTCACACCAGATTATTGCATTAGATTTAGAGGCCACTACTTCTTTATGCTCATGAAACCAAACCAAAGTTTACTAATGATAGATAAGATAATTATTAGAGTAGACAGTTGAGGTATACCCTTAGTCACTCATTGACAGAGAGATGAGCCATTGATAGAGAGAGAAGAATCCCAAGTACCAATGTGAATTTTTTTAGCAAAATAAAAAAACCTAAATATTGTTAGTAAATTCCATTGCATCATTTTTTAATATTAGAAACAATTGAAAATGTTCATTCAAACATATTACTTACTTCATTTCATTTTTCTAATAATGCAAAGTTCTATAGGAAAATTCAATAGATTTAATTTTCATAGATTGAAAGTGAAAATTCAAATGCATTTAATGAGTAAAAATCTATCAAGAACAATCAAGACATTGAACTAAAAACTAAATACCCTATTAAAATTATTGAGAGGAAAAACAAAGATAACAACGAAAATTCAGATTATTGGTGTTACACTTTCGGATGCATAATTACATCATATTGATCTAGAAATGTCTTCTAAAGAAATTTGGTAAGAATTACAAAATTTCTTTGCTGCAAAAATTTAAATGAAAATTTTTATTTGAAACAACCTTTTAGATTCAAATTTTCTATTAATACTACTATTTATAGTCATATAAATGAGTTTAAGTGGATTATAAAATAGTTAGTTAAATTTGATGCAAAAGTAGTAGAAGAGGATGTAAAAGGAAAAATGTGTCTCAAAATTACCAAAATTAGGGGTCATCATCTACCCCCATATGAGGTTGTTATATGCCATTATCCAACTCACTCATCTAATTATAGAATTAAATGAGATAGGGCATGAATACTTTTGGTGAAGATTTCTCCAACTATAAATGAAATAGCCCTATAAATGAGGTGCTATGAGCTCTCTTCAAATTCCTTCTGCGCTGCAAAAGTCCTTGAATTCGCCAGAGATGAATTCACCACCATTGTCACTCCTAAGAGCCTTCACCTGCTTCCTTGATTATTTTTCAACCAGTGCCTTGAACTCACAGAACTTTGAGTATGTCTCGCTCTTCTTCTGCATGAAGAAGATCCAGCACTTACAAGAAAAATCATCAAAAAATATCACATAGTACACATGTTTTCTTTGTCGAAGCTGCGAAAAGGTCCACACACGTACGTGGCGAATTTTTGTAAAAGAAATTTTTTGAATAATGATTAATTATCCACCGATACTATCCTGATCACATATCAATTCGAATTCATATGCAACACATAATCTCTTCCACTCAGATCATCACACATGCGGAAATAAAACAAGCGATAGCACATCAAATCATCATACACATTAACACGGTATGTATGGGGAAAGCTTATAGCTGAAAACCCCGCAGCTATTGTGTATATTATAATGGAGAAAACATGTAACAAACTCAGTACAATACTCCTCACAAGTACTCGGTACTATCTCATGAAGTTACACACAAACTAGCTTGGTTTTGAACAAGTCACAGGTTCAAAACACATCCACTAATTGCCTGCCTCTATTGCGCAATCAAGGCTAGTCTAATGAGAGATCCAAGGTTCAAATCTCCTTGGCTTGACAGCGCAATCATCATGGAAAATTCCTCCAAGTGTGGTGCAAATCTCATGCACAACTGATGTCACAACTGATAGCTATCTCAACCCTTTCATCTACCTCTTTCACTGGTCTCCACTGAACTGTCCATGCACTGTAGTGAAATGATGTGTTCTTGAGTTGAATCATGAGTTAATAATTAGTGAATTAAATAATATTTAATTCACTCAACTCATTACTAGTTGATTAGCTAGTTAAACTAATCTCAACTAGTTCAACTAAGTTAAACCGAACACAACTCCACCAACTGTCTCATCAACTCCACCAAACTTCTGCCACTGAAGTCCTAACTGAAGTCAACCATGCATGAGCTCACCAAACCCTTAGGAATAGCGTAATTCCTCTATCAGATGCATGAGCCACTTCCAAGGCTCGAACTGAAGTGCTCCAAGAGAGTAAACTGAAGTTTAGAGTCCAAATATTATTAAGGGTAAATTATATTTGACTTCCCTATTTTTAGGATAGGCAGTCTAAAAATAGACATCGACCTATCGACCTATAGGTCAAAAATAGAGGTCCATCTATTTTTACCAACATGACCAATACTCCAATAATAACATACTGCAACCCCTGGACCATGCTCCATATGTCTAAAAATAGACATAGTCTAAAAATAGACTTTGCGCCAGAATTTGCCTGCGGGCCCACTTAGTGAAGGCGACTTCATTTCACTAAGCTCCATCATCTTGCTGCATTTTCAACACTCCCTCTCAGCAAGATATGGATTATCTGCAACCCCTATCCTGCCTTTGTGGAATTTGAACTTGCTCCTGGTGAGCGCCTTCGTCAGGATGTCGGCATCCTGATCCTCCATGGGAACATATGAAAGCATCATGATTCTCCGCTGAACACAATCTCTGATATGATGGTACCCGATGTCGATGTGTTTGGACCTATCATGAAATACTGGATTAGCCGAGAGTTTAATGCAACTCTGGTTATCACAGTAGATCACTGTAGGCTCCAAATGCAACCTGAACAATCCTGCGAGGATCTTCCTCATCGAAATAGCCTCGCATGCAGCCAAGCTAGCTGCCATGTACTCGGCCTCTGCTGAACTGAGTGCCACGGATCTCTGCTTCCTGCTGTACCAGGAAACTGCTGTCGACCCAATGCTGAAAACTCCTCCAGATGTGCTCTTCCAGTCCGTTGGGCTCCCTGCCCAATCTGCATCAGTGAAGCCAGAAAGCTTCGCTCCATCCTCATGTCTGTACCATAGACCATATCCCGATGTGCCTCTGATATAGCGCAATACATGCTTGCCTGCCTTCCAAAAGAGCTTGGTAGGCTTAACCATAGCTTGCAAAAGCTGGTTAACTGCATAGCATATATCGGGTCGTGTATTGACGAGATACATAAGCGACCCCACCAACTGTCGATAGACAGTGGCATCCACTACCTCCGCTGAAGTAGCATCCTCCTTCCTCCAACCACCAGGAAGAGGAGTGTCAACAGGCTTGCAGCCTTGCATGTTGAACCTCTCCAGAATCTCCCGGGCATACTTTCCCTGAGAAACAAGCAGTCCTCTGCTGCGCTGCCAAATCTCCAATCCCAGGAAATAATGAAGGATGCCCAAGTCCTTCATCTCAAACTCTCGTGCAAGATCCTCCTTGCATGAAAGTATCAACTGCTCATCGCCAGTCAAAATCAGATCATCTACATACAGTACGATGATCAATAGCTTCCCCTCCACCACTATCTGGTACAGGTTTGGATCCGCCTCACTCTTGGAGAATCCAAGCCCGGTGAAGTAGCTATCTATCCGAGTGTACCAAGCACGAGGTGCTTGCTTCAGCCCGTAAAGTGCTCTCTTGAGTCGACACACATGCGACTCACTGCTGAAGATCTCAAAACCTTCAGGCTGCTCTATGTACACCTCCTCCTCAATAACTCCATTGAGGAACGCAGTCTTCACATCCATCTGATGAATGTGCCACCCCATCTGCGCTGAGAGAGCAAGGATCGTTCGTATGGAAGAGTACCTTGCGACAGGTGCAAAGGTCTCCTCATAATCGATCCCCTCGATCTGTGAGAAGCCACGAGCGACAAATCTCGCCTTGTACTTCTCCACACTCCCGTCAGCCGCCTGCTTCACTTTGTAGATCCATCGCGAACCTACAACTGATTTCCCAACCGGTCTTGGGACAATCTCCCATGCACTGTTCCTGATGATCGAATCATATTCTTCGATCATGGCATCAACACATGCGGGTTCCTCCACGGCTTCCTCAAAAGAGGATGGCTCCGTCACAACACATTGACTCACAAGAGCCATGTATCCAGTGTACCGATCCGGTGACTGTCTCTGTCTGCGCTGTGCTGTAGGTGGTCCTACAACCTTCTCTGCATCTCGAACCAGTCGCTCAGCTTCTGTAGTGCGCATGCGCCCTCTGATGGTTGGCGCTGCCTGGGTGGTTTCTTCCACCTCCTGAACCTCCTCTTGTGGCTGATCCACATCCGGAAGCTCCTCCTTAGGAACTAACAGCTCCTCATCTGCATGCAAGTGTAGCTCCCTCTCGAGCGAACACTGCATGGCTTTCTCCTCCTGAAATTTTATATCCCGTCGCACAACAGTCTTGCGACTGTCTGACAAATACACCCGATAGTTGTGAGGTGTATCAGTGTACCCCACAAATATTCCAACCTCTGCGGTCAGATCCAGCTTCTTTCTGGCATCCTTCGTCACATGCATGTAGACAGGTGAACCAAAAATTCTCAAATGAGAAATGTCAGGTCTCTTACCAGAATAAGCCTCCTCCGGTGTACTCATGCCAAGAACCTTGTGAGGACAACGGTTCTGCACATACACTGTTGTATTGCATGCCTCGGCCCACAAGTGAAGGGGTAGGCCCTGATCATGCAACATCGCCCGTGCAGCACCCACGATCGTTCTGTTCTTCCGCTCAGCCACCCCGTTCTGCTGTGGGTTATGGGGTGCGATGAGCTCTCTCCGAATCCCTTCTGCGCTATAGAACTCCTTGAATTCAGCCGAGATGAATTCACCACCGTTATCACTCCTTAGAGCAATCACCTTCTTCCCCGACTCCTTCTCGACCGGTGCTTTAAACTCACAGAACTTCGTGAATGTATCGCTCTTCTTCTGCATGAAGAAGATCCAACACTTTCAAGAGAAATCATCAACAAAGATCACATAATACTTGTGCTTTGCTGTCGAAGCAACTGAGAAAGGACCACACACGTCTGTGTGAACTCTCTCAAGGATCGTCGTGGCGCGACTATCCTTCTCGTGAAAGGTAGCTTTCACATACTTCCCTAAAGTACACCCCTTGCACTGATCTGACTGCGCAAGAGTGCCCTTAGGAAGCCCAGTAGAAATCTGCTGCAGAATCTTCAAAGCTCCATGGTGAAGGTGGCCCAATCTCCTGTGCCACAGTTCGCCCTCATCATCCCGGCTCACCACTTCTCTCGCCTTGCATGCCATTGCGGCGCAGCCATCTACTTGCAACTGATAAAGGTTCTTGGTTCGAACCCTATCTTCCGGGTCTCTCCAGTAGTCTTACTGCACAGGAAGGCTTTTCCTTCGCTGAAGACCACATCATACCCCTTATCTTCCAACATCGCTACAAAGATCAAGTTATTCTTCAATCCAGGTACATGCATGACATCCTTCAACACGAAGGGTTTACCAGACTCCCTCTGAAAGAATATGGTACTGATACCAGTCGCAGTGTATCTACCATCATCGCCCATCTCGATGTGTACGCCCAGATCTTTGTCCTCCAGATCTGAGAACAAATCCCGATCTCCCGTCATATGAAATGATGCACCGTTTTCCAAGAACCACACCGATCCCATCACACTTGAAACCAAGCATGCGATCAGTGAAAAGTCAAGCTCTAACTGTGAAGCCAAAGCTTCTCCATCTGCAGATCTTCCCGCTTGCTTGTTTTTCTTTTTCTTCGGACAATTGGTAGCATAATGTCCGTGATCATGGCAGTGAAAACACTTCACTTTCGCCATATCCTACTTCTTGCCCTTTGCACCAGAATGAGAAGTTTTCTTACCCTTCCCCTTCTTTGCTTTGGCATCCAAAGCGCAATTTTCTTCATCAGCTCCCTTTGATGAAGATCCGTCCCTGGTAGTCCTCCTTATCTCCTCCTGCA
This sequence comes from Pinus albicaulis, assembly GCA_034641835.2. Classification (NCBI taxonomy): domain Eukaryota; kingdom Viridiplantae; phylum Streptophyta; class Pinopsida; order Pinales; family Pinaceae; genus Pinus; species Pinus albicaulis. Next base: position 1,265,127,445 of record CM076572.1, read on the forward strand.
TGAGATCCGCCCAAAGGCGCTCCCATCTCGGCAACTTCTCCTGACCATTGACACTATCTTGATATGAATGCCAAGCCTTCGGAAGACCAAGGAGAGCCAGGTCTACCATGTCCTCTTCTTCGACAGTCACCCCCACACTTCCCAGCTCATCTCTGCATTGAGTGAACTTCGTGAGGTATTTGGCGATACTGTCGCCTTTCTCCATCTTGATGTTCCCGAGCTTATCTTTGAGCGCCAGCTTCCTTTGGTCACTCTTACTCTGGAATAGATCCGTCAAAGCTTTCCACATTAGAAATGGAGAAGCCTTTCCATGCAGGCTGGATACAATATGATCCTTGACGCCCTCCAACAGGATCCTTCGACATTTTGCCATCTTCTTTTGCCATGCTTCGACTTCAGCAGGATCAGTGGGATTTTGGACATCCGTATCCACGAACTCCTTCAGACCATTATCTTCTAATACTACCTCCATGCGATCCTTCCATGCAACATAATTCGAACTGCCTTCAAGAGCATATTCGAGTCGCAAACCATTGAAAGACATTTTCAACACCGGCACCAAGAAAACAAAATTGCTGCAAAATTTCGAATTCCACCTCAAAGCTCAACCGCTCTAGATCTGTGAGAACAAATTATTTCTAGCACAGAGATTGACTGCAAGGGGCGTTTACTGGATATATCACCTTTCAAGGAAAGGATGGATGCGAGCTACACAACCGCATGCGGTGCATGCACGAAAATAAGTTTGTAATCCTTTGTGATGATCAATCTCTGCTTCAATAGCTCCCGATACCATGTAAGAAATTCTTGAATAATGATTAATTATCCGATATTATCGATCACATATCAATTAGAATTCATATGCAACACATAATCTCTTCCACTCGGATCATCACACATGCGGGAAATAAAACAAAGCGTAGCACATCAATTCATCTACACATTAACACGGTATGTATAGGAAAGCTTATAGCTGAAAACCCCGCGGCTATTGTGTATATTATAATGGAGAAAACATGTAACAAACTCAGTACAATACTCCTCACAAGTACTCAGTACTGTCTCATGAAGTTACACACAAACTAGCTTGGTTTTGAACAAGTCACAGGTTCAAAACACACCCACTAATTGCCTGCCTCTATTGCGCAATCAAAGCTGGTCTAATGAGAGATCAAAGGTTCGAATCTCCTTGGCTTGACAGCGCAATCATCATGGGAAATTCCTCCAAGTGTGGTGAAAATCTCATGCACAACTGATGTCACAACTAATAGCTATCTCAACCCTTTCATCTACCTCTTTCACTGGTCTCCACTGAACTGTCCATGCACTGTAGTGAACTGATGTGTTCTTGAGTTGAATAATGAGTTAATAATTAGTTAATTAAATAACATTTAATTCACTCCACTCATTACTAGTTGATTAGCTAGTTAAACTAATCTCAACTAGTTCAACTAAGTTAAACCGAACACGACTCCACCAACTGTCTCATCAACTCCACCAAACTTCTGCCACTGAAGTCCTAACTGAAGTCAACCATGCATGAGCTCACCAAACCCCTAGGAATAGTGTAATTCCTCTGTCATATGCATGAGCCACTTCCAAGGCTCGAACTGAAGTGCTCCAAGAGAGTAAACTGAAGTTTAGAGTCCAAATATTATTAAGGGTAAATAATATTTGACTTCCCTATTTTTAGGATAATCAGTCTAAAAATAGACTTCGACCTAAATGCCTAAAAATAGAGGTCCATCTATTTTTACCAACGTGACCAATACTCCAAGAATAACATATTGCAATCCCCGAACCATGCTCCATATGTCTAAAAATAGACATAGTCTAAAAATAGACTTTGCGCCAAAATTTGCCTGCGGGCCCACTTAATGAAGGCGACTTCATTTCACTAAGCTCCATCATCTTGCTGCATTTTCAACAATTTTCTCAAGGATCGTCATGGCGCGACTATCCTTCTCGTGAAAGGTGGCTTTCACAAATTTTCCCAAGGTACACCCCTTGCACTGATCTGACTGCGCAAGAGTTCCCTTAGGAAGCCCAGTAGAAATCTGCTGCAGTTCCTTCAAAGATCCATGGTGAAGGTGGCCCAATCTCCGATGCCACAGCTCGCCATCATCCCGGCTCACCACTCCTTCTGCCTTGGCTGCCATTGCTTCGCATCCATCTACCTACAATTGATAAATTTTCTTAACTCAAACCCCTATCCTTTGGGTCTCACCAGTTGCCTTACTGCACAGGAAAGCCTTTCCCTCGCTAAAGACAACATCATATCCCTTGTCTTCTAACATGGCCACTGAGATAAGATTCTTCTTCAATCCTAAAACATGCATCACTTCCTTCAATACGAAGGGTTTACCAGACTCCCTCTCAAAGGAAATGGTACCAATACCAGTCGCACTGTATCTACCATCATCGCCCATCTCGATGTGCACTCCAAGATCTTTCTCATCTAGATCAGTAAACAAATCTCTATCTCCGGTCATATGAAAAGATGCACCACTGTCAAGAAACCACAATGAACCCATCACACTTGAGACCAAGCATGCGATCAGCGAAAAATCCAGCTCAAACTATGAGGCTAAGGCCTCTCCAGCTGCAGATCCAGCAACCTGCTTATTTTTCTTCTTCTGTGGACAATTAGTGGTGTAATGTCTGTGTTGGTGACAGTGAAAGCACTTCACCTTAGACATGTCCTGCTTCTTGCTTTTCGCAACGAAATGAGAAGCATTTTTCTTGCTCTTCCCCTTATTTTCTTTGGCAGCCAAAGCGCAATTTTCTTCATCATATTTCTTGGATGAATATCCGTCCCTGGTACTTCACCTTATCTCCTCTTGCACAAGATCCGACCAAAGTCGCTCCCATCCTGGCAATTTCTCCCGACCATTGACAGAGTCCTGATAGGAATGGCAACTCTTCGGAAGCCCAAGGAGAGCCAAGCTCACCAAGTCCTCATCATCAACAGCCACCCCCACACTTCCCAGCTCATCCCTGCATTGGATGAACTTCGTGAGGTACTTGGGCATACTGTCACCTTTCTCCATTTTTATGTTTTTGAGTTTATCCTTGAGCACCAACTTCCTCTGGTTGATCTTGCTTTGGAATAAGTCTGTTAATGCTTTCCACATCAAGAATGGAGAAGCCTTACCATGAATTCTGGATACTATGTGATCCTTCACACCTTCCAACAGAATTCTTCGATACTTTGCTGTCTTCTTTTGCCATGCGTCAAGTGCGGCAACATCACCAGAAGCAGGTTTTGGAATTTTTGCATCTATGAACTCCTTCAACCCATTGTCATCTAACACTGCCTCCATCCTGTCCTTCCATGCAATATAATTCGATTTTCCCTCAAGGGCATACTCCAACCGCAATCCGTTGAAAGACATCTCAAATCCGACACCAAAAAAACACTGCTGCAAATTTGAATTCCACTAGCTCAAAACTCAACTGCTTCAATGTTTGCAATTGCTCCAATGATCAATATCGCTCCGATACCATGTATAAATTTGAATAATTGATATATTATTCACCGATATTCTCCTGATCAAACACTATTTTAACTTCATGCACAATATAGAATCTCTTCTACCATTGATCATTATTTGCGGAAATAAAAACAATCGCATGCGCACATTAAAACCATAAACAATCACACATATGAACACAGTATTTCATGGGAAATATTAAAGCTGAAAACCCCCAACTATCTGTATATTATATATGTCATAGAGATCATGTAACAATCATCATACAAAGCTCCTCACAAGCTCTCAGTATAATCTCCACTTGCTACACACTAATCAGGCTGAATCTTATAATACATGTAATATCGCCACACAATTTCTTTCTATATCTTTCTTTTTAATCAAGGCAGACCAATAGCTCATAAATAACCGAACCACGGCTTGTCTTTGCCGTCATGACCTCAACTTGGAATCTCCATTAACGGTTGTTATAAATCAATACAACGTTATAGTCTATGAACAACTGATAGTCTGCTTGCTCTTTCACCTATCTCTCCACTAGTCTCCTTTGGCTTCATCCATGCCAGAAGTTAAGCGATGTATTCTTTGGTTTATTAATGATTTATAATTAGTGAATTAATTAATAATTAATTCACACCACTCACACTAATTATATTAATTATCGATCAATTAGTTAAACTGAATACAAATAGCTCAACTATGTTTAGATTAGTTAAAATGAATACAGCTCCACTAACTTCCTCAATCAACTCCACCAAACTCTGTCACATGAGTTCTAACTAAAGTCTTCATGCAATAGCTCCACATAACCCTCAGGAATAGCGTAATTCCTTCTGTCAGTTGCATGTGCCACTTCTGTGCACTCAACTGAAGTGCTCCAAGAGAATAAGATAATGTTTGGAGTCTAAATATCATTAAGAGCTAATAATATTCGACATATCTATTTTTAGACTGGCAATCTAAAAATAGATTCCGCCCAGTATGTCTAAAAATAGAAGTCCATCTATTTTTTCCAACTTGACCAACCATCCACAAATAGCATCCTGCAACTCATAGAACATGATCCATATGTCTAAAAATAGACATAGTCTAAAAATAGACTTTGCGCCAAAAATAGCCTGCGGGCCCACTTAGTGAAGGCGACTCTTTTCACTAAGATCATAATCTTGTTGCAATCTCAACACTCCCTCTCAAAAATATAAGGATTATCTGCCACCCCTATCCTGCCTCTGAGGTATTCGAATTTTCTCCTGGTGAGCACCTTTGTCAAGATATCAGCATCCTGATCCTCTGTGGGAATGTATGAAAGTAACATGATCTTTCGTTGCACACAATCTCTGATATGATGATACCGGATGTCAATGTGCTTAGATATATCATGAAATAATGGATCAATCGAGAGTTTGATGCAACTCTGATTATCACAATAAATCACAGTAGGATCTAAGTGTGAACTGAACAACCCAACCAGGATCTTCCTCATCCATATAGCCTCGCATGCAGCCAAACTCGCTGCCATATACTTGGCCTCTACTGAACTGAGTGCCATGGATCTATGCTTCCTGTTGTACCAAGAAATTGTTGTTGACCCTATACTAAAAATCCCTCCATATGTGCTCTTTCTGTTCGTTGGGCTCCCTGCCCAATTTGCATTTGTGAAGCCACATAGCTTCACCTCATCTGACTGTCTGTACCATAATCCATATCCCGATGTGCCTCTGAGATATCTCAATACATGCTTGCCTGCCTTCCAGAAGAGCTTGGTAGGTTTAACCATAGCCTGTGAAAGCTGGTTAATAGCATAGCATATGTCGGGTCGTGTATTGACTAGATACATAAGCAACCCCACCCAGGTGGCTAAGATAGCAGACATCCTACCTGTGAAGTATCCTCCTTCCTCAATCCATTAAGGAAGAGGAGTATGTGACATGACCGTATGTGGAACTTTCTCAGTCTCAGACATATACATGAAAACCAAACTATATCAACTGCTTGTTGCCAAATTTCCAATCCACGAAACTAATGAAGAGGCCAAGTCATGTCTCAAACTCTTTTGCAAGATCATCCTTGCATGAGATTATCAACAAATCATCTTTGTCAAAAAATCAATCAACTATAAAAGTACATGGTCACTTGCTTCACCCTTGGCCACTATCAGGCATGGATTGGGGTTGAGGTCTGCCTCACTCTTGGAGAATCCAAGTCAGTGGAAATAGCGTATCCGTGTGTACCAAGCACGAGGTGCTTGTTTCAACCCATACAACGCTCTCTTGAGCACACACACATGTGACTCGGCTAGAAGATCTCGAAACCTTCGGGCTACTCTATGTACACCTCCTCCTCAATGACTCCATTGAGGAACGCAGTCTTCACATCCATCTAATGAATGTGCCACCCCATCTGCGCTGAGAGAGCAAGAATCGTCCGTATGGAAGAATACCTTGCGACAGGTGCAAAGGTCTCCTCATAATCGATCCCCTCAATATGTGAAAAGCCTCGGGCAACAAATCTTGCCTTGTACTTCTCCACACTCCCGTCAGCTGCCTACTTCACTTTGTAGATCCATCTCGAACCCACCACTGATTTCCCTTCCGGCCTTGGGACAATCTCCACTCTTCAGCAATGGATCCTTACTCTTCCCTGTGGCGTCTACCATGAGATCCTCCTAACCTTCCTCGAAGAGGATAGTACATCAGTGCATTGGCTCATGAGAGCCATGTATCCGATCTTGCCGATCAGGTAGTGTCTCTAAATACACCATGGCTGATCCATGGGTGCTCCTACAGCCCTTCTGCATCTTGAGCAGTCACTAAACACGCCAGTGCCTTCATCATACGATGGTTGGCACTGCTTGAGTGGTCTCTTCCACTCCATGAACCTCATCTTGTGGCTGATCCACATCCCGAGACTCATCCTTAGGAACTAATAGCTCCTCATCTGCATGCAAGTGTGGCTCCCTCTCAAGCGAACACTTCATGGCTTTCTCCTCATGAAATTTGATATCCCGTCGCACAACAGTCTTGCGACTGTATGGAAAATACATATGATAGTTGTGGGTCGTATCAGTGTATCCCACAAATATCCCAACCTCTGCGTTCGGCTAAAGCTTCTTCCTGGCATCCTTCCTCACATGAATGTAAACAGGTGAACCAAAAATCCTCAAATGGGAAATATCGGGCCTCTTACCAAAAAACGCCTCCTCGGGTGTACTCATTCCAAGTATCCTGTGAGGACAACGGTTCTGCACATATACTGCAGTATTGCATGCCTCATCCAACAAGTGTATGGGAAGGCCCTGATCATGCAACATCGCCCGTGCAGCACCCACGATCGTTTTTTTCTTCCGCTCAACAACCCCATTCTGCTGTGGGTTATGAGGTGCTATGAGCTCTCTTCGAATTCCTTCTACACTGCAAAAGTCCTTGAATTCGCCAGAGATGAATTCACCACCATTGTCGCTCCTTAGAGCCTTCACCTGCTTTCCCGATTCTTTCTCAACCAGTGCCTTGAACTCACAGAACTTTGAGTATGTCTCGCTCTTCTTCTGCATGAAGAAGATCCAGAACTTCCGAGAAAAATCATCAACAAATATCACATAGTACCTATGCTTTGCTTTCAAAGCTACTGAGAAAGGTCCACACACGTCTGTGTGAATTCTCTCAAGGATCGTCGTGGTGCGACTATCCTTCTCGTGAAAGGTGGATTTCACAAATTTTCCTAAGGTACATCCCTTACACTGATATGACTGCACAAGAGTACCCTTAGGAAGCCCAGTATAAATTTTCTGCAGTGTCTTCAAAGCTCCATGGTGAAGGTGGCCCAATCTCTGGTGCCACAACTCGCCATCATCTCGGCTCACCACTCCTTTTTCCTTGCCTACCATTGCTGCACAGCCATCTACCTGCAATTGATAAAGGTTCTTAACTCGAACCCCTATCCTCCGGGTCTCACCAGTTGCCTTACTGCGTAGGAAAGCCTTTCCTTCGCTAAAAACAACATCATATCCCTTGTCTTCTAACATCGCCACAAAGATAAGATTCTTCTTCAATCCTGGAACATGCATCACTTCCTTCAATCTGAAGGGTTTACCAAACTCCCTCTCAAAGGAAATGGTACCGATACCGGTCGCACCGTATCTACCATCATCGCCCATCTCGATGTGCATTCCAAGATCTTTCTCATCCAGATCAGTAAACAAATCTCGATCTCCTGTCATGTGAAAAGATGCACCACTTTCCAGAAACCACACTGAACCCATCACACTTGAGACCAAGCATGCGATCAGCGAAAAATCCAGCTCAAACTGCGAGGCTAAGGCCTCTCCAGCTGTAGATCCAGCAGCTTGCTTATTTTTCTTCTTCTGTGGACAATTAGTGGCGTAATGTCCGTGTTGGTGACAGTGAAAGCACTTCACCTTGGACATGTCCTGCTTCTTGCCTTTCACACCGGAATGAGAAGCATTCTTCTTGCTCTTCCCCTTCTTTGTTTTGGCAGCCAAAGCATAATTTTCTTCATCAGAGTTCTTTGATGAAGATCCGTCCCTGGTACTTCACCTTATCTCCTCTTGCACAAGATCCGACCAAAGTCACTCCCATCCTGGCAATTTCTCCCGACCATTGACAGAGTCCTGATAGGAATGCCAACTCTTCGGAAGCTCAAGGAGAGCCAAGCTCACCAAGTCCTCATCATCAACAGTCGCCCCCACACTTCCCAGCTCATCCCTGCATTGGATGAACTTCGTGAGGTACTTGGGCATACTATCGCCTTTCTCCATTTTTATGTTTTTGAGTTTATCCTTGAGCACCAACTTCCTCTGGTCACTCTTGCTTTGGAATAAGTCTGTCAATGATTTCCACAGAAAGAATGGGGAAGCCTTACCATGAAGGTTGGATACTATGTTATCCTTCACGCCTTCCAACAGAATTATTTGACACTTTTTTGTCTTCTTTTGCCATGCGTCAAGTGTGGCAGCATCACCAGAAGCAGGTTTTGGAATTTCTGCATCTATGAACTCCTTCAACCCATTTTCATCTAACACCGCCTCCATCCTTTCCTTCCATGCAATATAATTCGAGCTTCCCTCAAGGGCATACTCCAATCGCAATCCGTTGAAAGACATCTCAACTTCGACACCAAGAAAACACTGCTGCAAATTCGAATTCCACCAACTCAAAACTCAACTGCTTCAATGTTTGCAATTGCTCCAATGATCAATATCACTCTGATACCATGTAGAAATTTGAATAATTGATATATTATTCACCGAGATTCTCCTGATCACACACTATTTTAACTTCATGCACAATACAGAATCTCTTCTACCATTGATCATTAATTGCGGAAATAAAAACAATCGCATGCGCACATTAAAACCATAAACAATCACACATATGAACACATTATTTCATGGGAAAGCTTAAAGCTGAAAACCCCCAACTATCTGTATATTATATGTCATAGAGATCATGTAACAATCATTGTACAAAGCTCCTCACAAGCTCTCAGTACAATCTCGAATTGCTACACACTAATCAAGCTAGATCTAGCAAAACACATGCTCCAATCTCTGCCACCTGATAGCCTGCCTCTACTGCGCAATCAATGTTGAAGAATGGCTCATAAATAACTTCGAACCACCTGGCTTGTACTGTGCAATCCTCATTGGCATCTCCAATCACTGGTTGTTGCAAATCATGCAACAATATAGTCACAACTGATAGTCACACTGCTCTTTCACCTATCTCTTCACTGGTCTCCACTGAAACTGTCCATGCACTGAAGTTAACTGATGTATTCTTTAGTTGATTAATGATTTTATAATTAGTGAATTAATTATTAATTAATTCACACCACTCTCACTAGTGTATCAATCAGTTAGACTAGATACAACTAGTTCAACTATGTTTAGATTAGTTAAACTGAACACAACTCCATTAACTCCTCAATCAACTCCACCAAACTCTGTCACATGAGTTCTAACTGAAGTATCCATGCAATAGCTCCACTTAACCCTTAGGAATAGCGTGATTCCTTCTGTCAGCTTCTGTGCCACATCTGTGCACTTAACTGAAGTGCTCCAAGAGAATAAGATAATGTTTATATTCCAAATATTATTAAGAGCTAATAATATTCGACATATCTATTTTTAGACTGGCAATCTAAAAATAGATTCCGCCCAATATGTCTAAAAATAGAAGTCCATCTATTTTTCCAACTTGACCAACCATCCACAAATATCATCCTGCAACTCATAGAACATGATCTATATCTCTAAAAATAGACTTTGCGCCAAAAATAACCTGCAGGCCCACTTAGTGAAGGCGACTCTTTTCACTAAGCTCATCATCTTGTTGCAATCTCAACACCTCTCTCAAGGCATCATTAACCATCTTATCAATTTTTGCAATTCCTTGCTCAATAATGGGATATATCAAAATTTCTTTAAGAATTGGTTCTATATAAAAACTATCAAGAAGGTGTTCCATAATAGTCTCCTGAATATTTTATTTCAGGATGTTATTATCAATAACAGACTAATATGTGGCAGTACCATTCTCAACAAAGAAATCCATTGCAACATTATCAATATCATAAATAAAAATATTCCTAACATTATTTCCATGAGTAGCACGTTCATGTGAATCAAAGGGTAGGCTTCGCATCAACCAACATGGCTTCTTCCCTAATTTGAATTGTTCTTGAACAACTTGGGTCAAAGTATATAAGTTCATTCGAGGCATATAATTTTAAGCATTCCCCTAATAAGTAATCAACTTTTGGTGCAACTCCTTGTTTTTCTTTCTTAAATCCTTATCAGTTTGTAGCAATTGAGAATAAGGATTATTTCTTTAAAATAAAGGTTTCATAGCTTAGAACTTACTCAAAAATTGGTTCTTCTTTCTAAGCCACAAAGCTTCTAGAATTGTCACTTTTGTGACTAAGGTTGACTTTGCAATGGTTACTTATATGGTCAATGTTAGCTATGATTTCCCTATGGTTTTTATATCACTGGCATTAATTACCACACTCAACATTTTTGTTTTCCTCTTAAAATTATCTTATGGTGAATACAATTTATGTTATATTTTCTAATTTCCCTTGCACATGTATTCCTTATACAACATCCTCCTACACATTTTCTACCTATAGTCCATATCTTGTAATAATTTGGCCCATTTCTAACCATGCAATCATAGTGCATTCACTACTAAAAATTTAACTCGCCCATGGTGGCTTAGGATTTCCTTAAAATATGTGTTCCCTTTTAGCAATGTTTCCATTCACTAGAAGGATTGGAGAAAAAAGAATGGGACATTAATCAATTTTCAATTCCTTAAATGAAATGAAAGTTTAAAGTGGTAGATTAAAAAAAAAAAAAAAAAATGTACTAGCCTTTACATGTTAAGTATTTCTAGATGTAATAAGGGATGTTTTCCCATGGTTTGTATAATGAAATATGTATGACCATTCAACTTTTTCCATGAATTACTTCATCTCCCACCAAAAAATGAAAACATTTTTTATGGATCATCGTCCAATGTTGAAACTAATTTTCTCTTGTCATCGAAAACACAATGAGTCTTAGAAAGGTTCCCTCTATAACGTTTATGTGTGACCCCCTTACCATGGTTGATGACACCTAGAACAAATGAGTGAATTTGAGCATAATTACGTCATCAAATCCCTGAAGTTGCTCAAAGTAGCTTAGCCACCCTTCTCCTCAAAATACTCTTATAGCGTCGGTGCCAATCATTTTCTTATAGTTGGTAAGAAATCCACCCATTTTTATGGAAAAGGATGGAGATATATATACATTTTAGAGAAACATAATGAATGAAAAAAATGCACGAAAGGTGGTTAATATGGATGTAAATCCCATTTTGGAAGGAAAGAATGATGTGTATAGACAAGGACACACCTACGTGATAGGGATTTGGGAATATATTATATTATGTGGCATGATGGTTATCTTATTCCAAGTACATTCACATGAATTAATGGATGGATCATAATCAAATTTCGTCACTTAGGATAGGATGCATCACATGAATAAGGGACGTGGCCACTTCTTTGACAATGAGCATTTTTCATCCCTAAAAAGAGGAAATTAATGGTGGAGAGGTGGTCGAAATAATAGGAACGGGTTAAGGAATATTGTCACAATCAAACATAGACCCATAAAATTCATTATTACTAAAAAAATTAAAGAGGGGAGTAGGAGAATGCATACACATACTTGAGACTATGACAATAGATGAATAGTAAATGAATAAGATCATATACAACATCAACTAAAAAACCTAAGAGGATCAAGATGAGTATGACCAAAGGCATTTAAAAAACACCCATATGGTGGTGTCACATATCCTAGAATTAAAATTATGACCATTAAAATGTAACAAGGATCGTGATTTGTAGTTACATAGAGAGTTACTATAATAGGATAATCAATTCAATTAGAAAGCACAATAGGATCCATGTAAATTGAAAACCCAAAGGATTGATACTAGAAATGATGGATTGGTTGCATCACTAATGGATTGGTGGCAACGAAAACCTAGAAAACTTGTTCAAACAATGATTGCAACTAATGAAAAAACCTAGAAATAAGTGTTGAAAAAGTGATCATTTTCTAAATTTATATTTTTCTTTCTAGATTTTTTCACACCAATAAAATTGATTTTTAAATAAAATACATATAATTTCTCCCAGAGAGTTTTCACAATTAACATTTATTTATCCCATGGAATTTCAACATAAGACCAATTTCTAGCATTTCCAGGTGCAATGGCATCTAAGATGGATTTTCATCATTATGTGTATGTGTGTTAAGGATATAGCTTAAATATCAAGGAGTTGTAGGCGAAAGAATACCAATAAATTCTATGTCTAAATGATGGCTTAAATATATAATTAAAACAGCCTTGTATAATGACTTGTGGTATAACCTCATTCAATGACCATTAGCCATGAGAGAAGTCTTCTCCTTGTTAATGACACATAATTTGATAGAGCCATGTGTATAAATTGTATCAATTTAACAAGGTTCAAGCCACCAAGCATAAATATTTCCTTTGAGGTTCTTAATTTTTGAATGAAATAGTAGGGCTTAGTCCTATACTTCAAATTTATTTCCTTGATCAATTTTTCATGCCACTTATCCCTTTGCTTTTATACAATAGAAGTTTGATGCGGAATATATTAATGAATCTCATCAAATTCATCAATTTTCTTCAAGCAATAACTTTTTACATTCATCTCCACCAATAATGCAATCTTTAGAATTATAACTTCATATTCTATATGAGGAAATACATTCTTACCATATAAAAGCTCACAGTGTGTAAAGTATTTATAATTTCTCCATGTTGTGATTTATGATTTGTCCCAACTCCCTACTTATAAAATTGTCAAACCTTTATTTATAAATTAGTGAATGAGAGTGTTGAAGTGTAATGAACTAATGTCTAAAATCTCATTAAGGAACATTAAGAATTATCCTTAATTATGATAGGTATAAGTTGAGATATTATTTGGAAAGGAAGTTATTATGCAATAGTCTACTATCAAAATAAAAGAGGATTGATGTTAGTGTAATTAATTGTTTTACAATTATTAAAAATATTATATTTCATGATTTTATTTATTTTATGGTGCATGGTTAATTTTATGATATGGTAATATAGTGATATTTAATTTTGTAAATCTTGAGCAAGTGGAGTCTAGCATTTTTTAGAAGCTATTGTCTTATTTAAATAAAGGTAAATATATTGAGTTCAAGTTATTGTGAGAAGTTACCATAAAATTTGAAGCTTACCACCCATTATTATATATGTTACAATAAATGAAGAGTCACATGCTTCATTTGATCAACATCTACACTCAAATCAATGCATCTAGTGCAAATAAGAAAATAGGTTTAGAAACCAACATCTACACTAAAATCAATGCATTTAGTGCAAGAAATCAAATAGGTTAGAAACCAATATCTACACTGAAATCAATGCATTTAATGCAAGAAATCAAATAGGATTAGAAATCACCATCTACACTGAAGTCAATGCTCTACCTCCATACTGGGTTGTAGAGCAACTCTCAACGCAAAGATAATTTGACATCAAAAATGAATTGTTTTGACATTAAAAATAAATTGTTATTTTTAAAAAAACATTCAGTAACACTAAGCATAAATTCAACCATTCATATTAGGTCAACCATAATTTTAAATAAAAATGTTGCTAAGTATCTAAATACTTTAGCTTAAACCCTTGGGAAACCTAATGGAGTGCTCCAACATTTTAAGTTGAATTTAGATGTATATAATGTGCTTATAAATGTGAGCATATACTTGAATTAAATTTAATGGAACAATATAAATTTAAGTTATTATTAAAAAATGATGTATGTTTAAATGGAATAAGTCGATTAGTAAAGCAATTAAAATTTTAAAAGGGAATTAAGTCAATTTTTTTTTTTTATTAAAAAATGATTAAAAAAAAATTCATATAAGATAAGATTATTATTAAATGTAGGGAATTTTCAACATTGTAATTGGATAAAGTTGCTAAAACCTTTAATTAGAACTAGTTCATATCTTCTTTAAAAAAAGGAGTTATTAAATTGTTGGATAAACAAAATTAATAGTTGCAACACAACATAGTCCCTGCCTCTACTACGAATTAATCGCTTAAGTATATGACTCTTTGCACAGGGCCCACACTTTGTTGTTATTCAATAATGTTCTCATTTCCACAATCTGTCATTATTTCTACTTCCGCACCTTCATACCCTGCACATTGAAAGCCACATTCACATATCTTTCCTTCACACCTTCGTACTTGCACTATGAAAGCCACCTTCACATAGATTCGTCTGAACTTACGTTGTACGCAGAATTTTCGCAATGCGCAAAATGAAAGCTTTGTGCGGGGTCTGCATTTTTTCGTCATTCAAGAATACTCTGTTTCTATAATAATTTCCACAAACTATCACCTCTTTTGGTAGTTATCGATATGCTGACACAGTCAAGGCAATGCGAGACTCTCTATTCATGCAATCTATTGTTATATCCACCTCTGTACATTTCATGGGAATATTAAGATTTGCATATTAATCCCTAATTTCCACAAACTATCACCTCTTTTGGTAGTTATCGATATGCTGACACAGTCAAGGCAATGCGAGACTCTATTCATGCAATCTATTGTTATATCCACCTCTGTACATTTCATGGGAATATTAAGATTTGCATATTAATCGCCCTTCCCGCCCCCCTCTCCTCCTTCCCCGACTCTCTAACTCTCTTACTTCGTACCTTCACACTCTGCATGATGTATCAATCTAAGTTTTATTGTAAATTTGTGTTCTCCGCAATCCCACACCTCCACAGTCCTACATTTATTGATACACAATGTATCAAAACTAAGGTGGAGTATAATGGAAGATGGTTGTCATATCAGCATGTGGGATGATTGTCACATTGGCTTGAAATTACAAACAACAATTGTTCGTTGATACATTGCATGGAGTGTGGAGCAATATTTCTTCTGCCACACCTCGCACTCCACACAATGTATCAATATTAACAGTTGTGTGGACTATGATCTCATATTAGAAGTTAATTCCCTGATCATGGAGAATGAAAGCACCTCCACACACTGCACATTCGATAATAAAATTTGAGAACGTAATTTTAAACCTATATGTTCCTCTTTTATTGAATTTAGTTTGAATTTCTTAGGATATCATTTTCTTTTGATTTAGAATTTTTTTTCTACTATTGATTTAATATAAAGTTTTACGCAATGCAAAGTGTAAATGTGCAAAGAAGTGCAATTAGAAATACAAATTATTCCTCTATAGTCAACACAATGTAAATATGAAACAACTTTGTACCTTGTTTATAATCAATGCCATATCTTCAAGGAAAGCTTTCGCCACAAACTAGAAGCTTGTACAATAATAAAATACCAAAGAGACGAGTAACTCTTAGTTATTAAAAAATACATCTAGGAAATACAATAAAGAAACATTTAACAATTAAATACCAACTCGAGATTCCTTATTTTTAGGTAAGTTCGAATTAGGATCTTGTAATCTCATGGTTTTGAAAGTATCCCTCTCATTCGAGGTTTGGTTTCAACTTACTATCTTAGTGTGGTAGGAATCAATGTGGAAGACACAGCAATCCATATTCTCATGATTAAATTTTAAACTCAAGAAAATGGAAGCAGAAGCCTTATCATTGATTCTAGAACAATGTACACGTCTTTGGTGGAGCGATAATTGTTTTCAATCAGTATTTCTGATTATTTCGTATGCAAAGTGCAGAGAAATTTCATTGTGCAGATTTTTCTTTGCACCTCTACACTTCATTGGGGAAAGCTTCATGGACTTATGGTTATCACTGTATGGTTCCTGATATTTATGGGACTAAGTGGCCTCCATTGTCTACATGGTATCAACCTCCACTGCTCAAATTATAATGCTTTATTTTATTTTTTTTATCAATGCACTTTCTGTGTCAAATGTAAGAATAAACAACTAAGAGATATTATGATTTGGACTTTCATTACAACGTTGCAATTTGTAACTAAATTTTTTTACCTCAAAATAAAGTTAGGAATGGGTCATCTTCTACCTAGATTGGCATACAATAACTAACGTACTTTTGTTCTCTTTCCTAGCTGAAACTACCTTTTTAATTCCTTTATATTGTAAAAACACATAACTTATACTTGCACCTAAGATTTTCTAAACAAGTATACACTATAATTTTTGAGTATTTACAAGTCTATATTGCAATTTTCATATAGATTCTTTCTCAATTAATAGAAGGTCTCATTGTAAGCTAATATTTGTTGAAATTGTAGCAATAAATGGCATTTTTCACTTGTGCCTTAGTCAAAGATGCTAATTCGAATTCAATCTCATAGATACTTGAGTTAGTTATCAATTAACATGTGTGATGTGGCCTATCGTTGAGTTATTGTCACTTAATTCAAGTTAGATGGCTTTCAGTGAGTTGTGTACTAGTTGACACCTAAATTTTAGCTATCTAGTGGAGTTAAAATCTAGTGTATGTCAGTTAATTGATCTCTAGTTCTATAATAGAGATAAACTTGAGTTTAGTTGAGTATATTAATTGTTGTTAAATCAACTGAATCTCAGTTAACTAGTTGCAACTACTAAATTTAGCCTTAGTAGGTCATGCAATTCGAATTTATTCATTTTACATAGGATTTTGTGTAGGAGCGTGAGAAGCAAGCTGAGCAAGAGGCTTGAGAAGAAAGAAGAGCACTTTCTCTTGGAAATTGTGCAAGGAAATAGGAGGATTTCCTATTTTTTAGTGGTTGAATTGTACAAGGAAATATGAGCTTCCTTGCAGGTTTATTTGGCTAAGTGTTGGGCAATTATTGTAGAGAGTTGATCAGTATTGCGGGGCTTCAAGCTTGAAGCAGATTCTATGTAATAGATCAATTTATCAGTTGATTTGATAATACAAGAAAGATGGTTTTTTTCCCATTGGGTTCTCCAGATAAATTTCTATGTGATTGTGTTTTTATTCATTATTTTTTTTCCACGTAATTTTGGTAGATAAATCTTGTATCTTTTGAAGATCAGTTTTCTCTCATTAACAATTTCAAGGTTTCAAGGGTTTTCTACTTGGTATGAGGGAAGAAAACAAGATAGAGACCAAGTTCCTTGATCCTATTCAAATCTCATTGGAGAGAAGGTCAGTTGGTGTAGGAATTCTATAATTGCAGGAAACATGTCATCCTATGGGTTGAGGACAGAGTATGCACTAGAAGGGAATTCGAATTTTTATGCATGGAAGGAAAAAATCGAGGTTATGTTAGATGATAATGAGGTTTTGGAATACATTGAGACTGTTTTTCCTAAACCTCCTGCATGATATGCTCAACAACTAACTCAATGGAGGAAGGAACTGCCAAAGCTAGGAGGATGATGCTAGAAGGAACCAAGGACCATATTTTTCCAAAGTTGCATGGAAATGATACACCATTCCAGATATGGAAGGCCCTTAGTGATCTATTTCAAAGGGGTAGAGATTCCATAAAAATTTCCTTGATAAACAAATTGAGGATTTAAGACAAATGATATGATGTAGTATTCCATAATGGGAAGGCCTACTTCAAACGTTTTGCTTCAAGACAATTCAAGCAGATTTGTGTCAAGATCAAGAGCCTCTACAAATTGGAGGTAGATGCATGTACAGCGTTGAGGAGCAAGGCAAAGATTTCTAAAAGTAGATATGTGGTGGTTGAGCGAGAGTAGGATAAAGCTCTCAAGATGGAGTCACAACGATTATCTTAGTTTCAGTCTAAGCTAGTTGATAGATGGGATGGCCATCAATGTGATGATTAGAACTAGTCAGAGACTTCCAGTATAAGGAGAGTTCGAGCCAAGTGGGTAGAGGATTTGGTTAAGGGACCTCAGAAGAGATTTGAGTCTCCTAGCATCAAGAAGTAGACACCTAGATACATAAGGTACATGGCACTCTCTAGTTCATAGGTAGCAATTGCAGCAACATATAACTTGGGAGAGGTGAAGATAGATCCAGGTGGACGAGGTTCTTCCAAGAAGCCATTCCTCGCTAAGAGGTAGAGTTGAAATTGTAGCAAGGAATGGCTTCTTTGACTTGTGCGTTATTCAAATATGCTAATTCAAATTCAATCTCATATATGCTTTAGTTAGTCATCAGTTAACATGTGTGATGTGGCCTATCATTGAGTTATTTTCAGTTAATTCGAGTTAAATGGATTTTAGTGAGTTGTGTACTTGTTGATAGCTAAAATTTAGTGATCTAGTGGAGTTGAACTCTAGTGTTTTTCAGTTAACTCATCTCTAGTTATAGAATAGAGATAAACTTGAGTTCTTGAGTTTAATTGTTGTTAACTCAATCGACTCTCAGTTAACTATTTGCAACTACTAAATTTAGCCCTAGTAGGTCATGCAATTCAAATTTCCTATTGAGACTGGATGAAGGCACAAATCTATTTATTCATTGTACACAAGATTTTGTATAGGAGCTTGAGAAGCAAGCATAGAAATTTATCTTGGAAATTGTGCAAATAAATAGGAGGATTTCCTATTTTTTAGGGGCTTAATTGTGTAAGGAAATAAGAGATTATTTGCAAGTTTATTTGGCTAAGTGTTGGGAAGTTCTTATAGAGAGTTGATTAGTATTGCAAGGGATTAAGGCTTGAAGCACATTCTATGTAATAGATCAGATTCATTGGTTGACTTGATAATACAAGCAAAAGGGTTTTTTCCCAGTTAGGTTCCACATATAAATTTCTATGTGTGATTGACCTATGTGTGATTGTATTTCTATTCATTTTTTTCTTTCCACATAACTTTGGTAGAGAAATATTATGTCTTTTGAAGATCATTTTGTTTTCATTAGCAGTTGCAAGGTTTCAAGGACTTTCTACATGGTATCAGAGCATAAAAAAAATAGAAATTGAGTTCCTTGATCAGATTCAAAGCACATTGGAGAGAAGATCAGTTGGTGCAGAAATTTTATAAGTGCTGGAATCACGTCATCCTATGGGTTGAGGACATAGCATGCACCAGAAGGGACTTCAAATTTATGTGCATGGAAGGAAAAAATGGAGGCTATGTTAGATGGTGATGGTGTTTTGGAATACATCAAGACTAATATTCCTAAAACTCCTACATCATATGCTATGTAGCTAACTCAATGGAGGAAGGATATTGCAAAATCTAGGACAATAATCCTAGAAAGAGTCAAGGACCGTATTTTTCCAAAGCTGCATGGAAAGGATACACCATTCTAGATGTGGAAGGCCCTTATTGATCTATTTGAAAGCAATAGAGATGCAAAAAAACTTTCCTTGGTGAACAACTTGAGGATTAAAGACAAAGGTTATGATTTAGTATTCAACAATGGGAAGGCATACCTCAAACATTTTGCTTTAGGACAAGTCAAGCATATTGGTGTCAGGATCGAGAGCCTATGAAAATTGGGGGTAGATGCATGTGCAACCTTGAGGAGCAAGGCAAGCATTTCTCATAGTAGAGATGTGGTTGTTGAGCGAGAGTAGGACATAGCTCTCATGGTGGAGCCTCAGCCAATATCTCAGTTTCAGTCTAAGCTAGTTGGTAGTTGGGATGATCAACGGGATGATGATGAGGACCATTCAGAGAATTCCAGTATAAAGAGAGTTTGAGCCAAGTGGGCAGAGATTTGGTTAAGGGTGCTCAGAAGAGAGTTGAGTCTCCCAACATCAAGAAGCAAACACTGAGGTACACAGAGTACATGGAACTCTCTAGTTCAGAGGTAGCAACTGCAACAACATATAACTTGGGAGAGGTGAAGACAGATCCGAGTAGACGAGGTTCTTCCAAGAAGCCATTCCTCACTAAGAGGAAGTGTTGAAATTGTAGCAAGGAATGACTTCTTTGAATTGTGCCTTAGTCAAAGATGATAATTTTAATTCACTATCATAGGTACTTGAGTTAGTTGTTAGTTAACATGTGTGATGTGGCATATCACTGAGTTATTATCAGTTAATTTGAGTTAGAAGGCTTTTAGTGAGTTGTGTACTAGTTGATAGCTAAAATTTAGCTATCCAGTGGAGTTAAACTCGAGTGTTTGTCAGTTAATTGATCTCTAGTTCTAGAATAGAGATAAACTTGAGTTCTTGAGTTCTTGAGTTTACTTGAGTATTTTAACTGTTGTTAACTCCACTGGCTCTCAGTTAACTAGTTGCAACTACTAAATTTATCCCTAGTAGGTCATGCAATTCAAATTTCTTATTGAGACTGGATGAAGGCACAAATCTATTTATTCATTGTACACAAGATTTTGTGTAGAAGTTTGAGAAGAAACCAGAGCAATTTATCTTGGAAAATGTGCAAGGAAATAGGAGGATTTCCTATTTTTTAGGGGTTGAATTGTGCAAGGAAATGGGAGCTTCCTTGAAGGTTTATTTGACTAAGTGTTGGGCAATTCTCGTAGAGAATTGAGAAGTATTGTAGGGGCTTCAGGCTTGAAGTAGATTCTATGTAATAGATCATATTGCTTAGTTGACTTGATAATACAAACAAGAGGGGTTTTTCCCAATTGGGTTCCCCAAATAAATTTTTATGCGTGATTGATCTATATGTGATTTTGTTTCTATTCATTGTTTTATTTTCACTAAATTTTGGTAGATAAATCTTGTGTCCTTTGAAGATCAATTTGCTCTCATTAGTAGTTGCAAGATTTGAAAGATTTTTTACAATATTTACGATATGGTAGACATCCACATAAAAAACAAGTTGATTCGACCTAGTTTGGGTAACTATAAACTTGTGCAAAGGATTCTTCAATGATAACTATAGTAGTCATTGAGAAGTTAATTTTAATGTGTTCTCTCTTGGTCGGGGACGTCTTTCGTACACCATCATTGGGATAGTTTGTGACCTTCAGGCTTTCGAGTAAGGATGAATCGCCCCATAACCACTTATGTTCATTAAGTTCGTTGATGTGCAGAGAACCATTATTCCGACCTGGGTGACTTTAGTCAACATGACAAAGCAAGAAGTATGGTTTAGTTAATGGTTTGAAATATAGTTTAATGGATTAACTTAAGGCAACTTAAATAAACTCACTCGACGTCATCGACACTTCTAATAATATTAAATTCAAACCTTAATTTCGAACCAAAAAAAGACCCAAACTAGAAATAATATGATGCTTCAGGTTAAGGTTCCATCCTATATAAAACGATTGGTCATTTCCAGATCAACCAGAATAACAATGCGATAATTAAAAATTGGGATTTAATTAATAACGGTTAAAATAGTTAATTAACTTTTGCATGAAGAGTTTATTATATTTAGAAAGTCAATTAATTGAGTGTTGAGTTAAATCTAGTTATGTGATAGATAAATTTAAGTGATTAGTTTGCATATTAAGTTATATTAGGTCTGTAGCTAATTTTAAAAAGGTTAAATATTTTTCATCGATTTATGTGATCAGTAAAAAAGCCACAACTAATGTATTATTATGTGTGAATTATTTATATTATTTTGTATTTTATATTCTCTGTGTTTCCAACAATAACTTTAATTTAGAATTGCAAAATATAAAACATTCTAGAAATTAGTTTGGTTGCAAATTCAAGAAATTGGTTTGGTTGTAATTTGGAGTTCCTTCACATCTACATGATGAAATATTTGTATTATTAGGTAGCAACAATACCATCATCACCATAACCAATTTATTTAGGTATACCATTATCAACGTGATCCGAATCCTGGTCTTCATCAGGTGACCAAAGCCCTTTTCTTATTATCTTTGGATTCGAGGAAAATTTTGATCAATGAAGAAAGTCGAGAGATGCGACAACCTATCACATGCATATAAATTTAATTGTTTAAGATTTGTAAGGCCTTCTATTTTTTATGGCAACTATTCTAGCTCTCTGCATGAATCAAGATGAAAGATTGAAGGCCAGAAAGATTGCTATTCCATCAGGAAAATCCTTGATCAGAGTATCACTCATGAGCTTCAAAAATTCAACCCATGTGAGCTGACAGATTGATATTGGCAACGATTCTATTTTGGTGTGGGAGAGATCCACAACACAAAGAGAGGAGAGATTGAATGAAAATTCATTTGGAAGTTGCCTTAAACTGATATTTCTACTTAGTATCATAGTGACTATTCCGGGACATTTGACATTCATAGGCAGACATGGAGTATTATGAAAACTAATTGCTATTTTTTTGCAATTGTCAATCCTTCCTCCGACGTGAAAGTTTTGGGTTGTTCTATTTTTTTGTGATTTATATAGTGTGATTCATTTTGATAAGATGATTTGAAATGCTTGACAAAACTCTGATAATATGACTTTTACCAAAAATTTTCTTACTTTTAAAAAATGTTTTAGACTTTAAAATGAAAAATGTTTTAGACTTTAAAATGAAATATTTTATTAAAAAGTAAAATAAATTTTTTTTTAGATGTAACACAACTGGACAACTCCATAAAACTCGTTTATGAAACTTGTCAACTTGATCATTTATGAAATTTGTCAACTTGATGTTTAGTGTTCACGTTGGAATACATCCGCCATTAGAATCTAATTCACCAAGATGGTGTAAGCGTGGAATTCAAAGATGCTTAAGAACAAAATTAAATCATTTGTCACCAACTTTACAAATACAGAGATATGGAAGAATATAATATAGTATTAAATTCACAACTCAACTCCAAATTCGTTCAAGTTGCCATAAAGGGATGTTTTGGCTCATTATCCTTGTTCCATTGAGCATTTCGAGAGAAATTAGAGAAGGAGAGTGACACGAGCCATCGAAGAACTCTGCACCAAGGTTGAAGTTTGCATGCAAACCCAGTACTACAGTAAACTTATTGATGCTACAGGAAATTCTACAGAACGCTGAACAGTGACCAGAATTGCAATGAGAACCACTCACAGGTGGTATTCACACCTAAAACCACCATCTCCCAAGCAAGAAACACCAGAGGTTAGAGGTAAGTGGATGTCACCTCACCAAGTTGTGAATTTTTTTCATGAAAAGTATACACAGTCACAACAGTAATTCGGAATTTAAGAGGTTGTTTACTGAAATAGAATCAAGGTAGTCTGAGTTTATGTAAAACTATAACCTCTAAGGCCACACATCACCAATATTCTCAGACAAAATCATTCAACCACCTTCGTAACACAACCATAAAATTGGGGGAGTTTTTAACGTAAGGGAACCCACATATATCAAGAGGATCATATTACACCCTCAGGTGGTTGAGATTTTTAGGAATCATCAGTGACTAGGATTCTTCGAGCTCCTCAAGGGCTTTGATGAGGAGGTGGCTCGAGAAATTGCAGTGTCCCTGGATTCACAAGCAGATGATAGGGCCACCACTATAGTCTAAGGCCTAGCCATCACCATTACACCTGAATTGATTAGCATAGTTACCACTTTTCCTCTAGGATTCAAGTGGAATAGAGAAGATAGGGTGCCCAACACTGCAACTAAAAAGAGCTTCTTTTTGCCAAACAAAGAATTCCATGAGGATAAAAATGGAGTGAGAAGAGAAATCCTACCATACCCTTGTGATGAAGTAGCATTTGACATAATAAAATACATTTCCTGTGAAGGAAGACTCAGTGTGGTTTATGGATACCACTTCAGACTGTTGAATGAGCTTAGGTTCCAAGGAGATCTCCCTCTAGAACAAAGACTAAATAATCCCTACTTCCTCCTACATTTAATTAGGGACATGATCCAAAAGGTGAGGGAGAGAAAGCACCAGCACTTAGCTCAACATGGCCTCATCAAGCTTATAGTTTGAGATTCTCTAAATAGATTGAACCTCCCTATACCCTGGTCCACCTTCATAGATATGGATAGGGAAGCATTCATAGCTACCCAAGTTGGACAAAACCCTGCCTCTAGTCTTGGAGAGAGGGTAATGGAAGAAGAATAAGGGGAGACTGAAGAGACAGAAGGGGAAGAGGAAGAAGAATATATGGAGACAGAAAACATAGAAACACTAGAGAAAGAAGAAGAGAAAGAGTAAGATGACACAAAGGAAGGAGATGAAAAAGAGGAGGAAGAGATATTAGACCCTATGTTGGGCATTGATACCTCTCCCCAACAGACCAGCATATCACCAGAGATATCAAAGATAGAAGTGGATACTACCTTAGCCACTCTAAGCACACCAGTGAAGGCTAAGAGAAAAAGACAAACCCCCATGTACTTCAGAACTAGAAAGAGTGCTAGAGTGAAGAAGGGAAAGTCACAAACTCCAACCAAAAGTCCTATAACAATTTAGGAGTCACCCAAAAAGAAAGATGAGATAAGATTAGAAGAGGGAAAATTCAAGAGGTCACCTCACTTGATAGGACACATGTGACCTATAGGAGGAGAAATTATTCAAGGTAGACATCCCATAAACATGTACCAACCCCCACAAACCTTCAAGAGGCATAAAATAAGGGGCAACAAGCAAAGGAGGGTTTACTATAGGAAAAATAGAGTTTGTTACAGGAAATTATGTTTGTGCTACAGGAAACTCCAGCAGTGCCACAAACAGAGCAGAAAACCATGGGGGAGGGAGATAAGGCACCCTTGGAAGGGAAAGAGGCCTAGGATGTTGAAAAATAGGCACAAATTGAAGGTCGGGATGCTAAAGGGAAGGAAGAGATGGAACAAAAGGTGGAGCCTACCTCCCCAAAATCTATCCCTAAATACATATCAGCAATTTCACACCCTAGCCCTCAACCCAATCTAAGTTCCTACTACACCTTTATTGAATGAGGAAGAATGATTCCTCAAAAGCTCTTAGTCCCCCTATTTTATCATCTAGAGCAAGAGAGAGCACGCACACATCACTAGATGTAGGAAGGAATAATGGAAGAAAACGTCACTGAAATGGGGAGGATTTGGTTGATGTTAGACTCAGAGAAACCATGTTGAAGGAGAAGTTTTAGGAAACACGGGCAGAGAATGCAAGGTTACAAAGCCAACTTCAGCAAAAGGACAATCATATTTCCACCATGGCAGAATTGTGCATGGAGGCAATCTGACACAGGAATACTTCAAACTCATATGCCATCTACCTAAGCTGCAATTTGATATTAAGACACTAGAATCTCATGGATCCTTGCCTTTTCAAAAATGCAGGCATTTTATTGACTTTTTCAATCAATCCAATATAGGAGACAAGGCCAAGTTGGCAAAATTTTATATGCACAATATTGTTTTAACTGATTTAAACATTTGGAACCCTGTCCCTAGGTTGGGGGATATGCAATTGATGGCCTTAGCCTCTTGAATGGTCAATGAGGAGGCAAGGGCAGAGGAAGTAAAAAGGGTGATGAGAAGAGAAAGTAGAGAGCCTCTACACATAATGGCATAGTTATTCAGCCCTAGGGGAATCATTAACAATCACCTCTTGATAGAAAATGATGTCAGCCTTGCAAACAAGTACTTCAGCACCCAAGCATAGGCCATTGAACACTTTGATGACATTTCTAAACTATTGGGAGATGAATGTGTAATGGCAAGTCAAAGAATATGGAATGGCCTCCCTCTAAGTCTCAGAAACATGAAATATAATACCCAAAAAGATTGATAAATTACCTAGAAAGGGCACCATTATACAAGATGACTATACAGATAATGAAGATCCAATGTCTTGGCTTGAAACTCATTCCACCTTTGTTGATGGGACTAGGTGAAGGGAAATACCGAGATGAGGAAAACAAAGAATGGGAGGAGGCAGAAAATAATGTTGGATTCTACCCTCATGAAGGAACTCCTTCACTTCTTCCTTAGGATCTTAGAGGGGCCACTAAAGCACTAAAAGAGATGAAGAAGGAGGACTAAGTTGCTCAGGGGATGAGCAACCATTTGGTGGGGGGGTGATGATGAGCACCATCATTAGGTATATTTGGAGGGGTTAATTGTCACCTTTTTAGTGTTATTAGTCTCCATTTCTCACATTTAATTACATTATGGTCATATGTTGCTTAATGTAGATGGTGATTAAGGGGTGTCATACTTTGAATTCCTAATATGGTTTAAATGCAGGATAATCACAAAGATATGCCATTTTTGTTGAATATTGTGAAATCAAAGCTTAAAGTAGAAAACAAGGAGCAATTATAGGGGGTGTTGTCGACAGATGTTGTCGCTCCTAGAGACAGCCTAGAGTTGCCATAGACCAATGCCTAGGACATCTTATCATAGCAAGGAGCATATAATATAACTTGGGTGTCAATCCAAAACTCTCCTGCTATCTCTTGTAAAACAAGGAAAATGATTTTAAATGGGACCAAACTCTCTCAGAAGTTGTTACAGAGATGAGAATAATGTAGGGACAGCATGCAAAACTCCAGTATAAAGGAACAGACAATTCAGAGACAGCTTACTGTAAACAGGGCCAATTCAGAAATACATCACAGACATAAATTATCAGAAGGTGTATTGCGATGAAAGAAATATCAAGGAGATATTAGTTAACCTTAAGCTGATACCCAGATATACAATACCACCATGAGTGGGCTTACCAATCTAAGAATCCACACATGATAGTAGCATTTTAAAAGCACCCTCCCAAAGTAACTAATATAGTAGAAATATGGATGAAGTGAATATGAAACAGTATATCATGCATGAGCCATATTTAAAGCACTTGATTGATCCAAGCATGGGCATCAACTAGGATGAATCCATACCAAAATCAATGAGCCACTCGAATTCCAAAACATGATACAAGGAAGATGGATGAAAATGGAATGTTCTATTAATATAACACAATAAAGAGAGTTACAAACTGTGAAATACCAAATACCAGAATCCTCTTTAGCAGATAAAACTCCTCCTCACTGAAACCCTATGGGCACTGAGCCTTCATACAGAAGTTTTTACAAAATGTATACAAAATGCCTTTCACTGCACCAATTTCTGATAAAAGTCTAGAACCCTTACAATGTCTTTTTTCTGAAGCTTTATAGGAGAAACCTCCAAAAACCTAACCGAAGGTGGCTGGTGAACATTTAATTGACTTATTAAAACAAAATAGTGAACAGGGTGCCCGCCCATACTGTTTGGCGGCTCTAGGATGCTACAAGTACCCTGTGGCTGCTCCATGAATTTAATGTTGTAGGTGAAAATTTCTCCAGGGGTAAGATATGAAGAATAAAATATGTAACATTCAGTACTCTTCTGGGAGAAAAATCTGTCGAAATAAAACTCGGAGGATATGATTTCTATGTACTCGTACCCTTTGCCTTTTGAATGCGGGATTGCTTTTTTAAAATCTTCAGCACCGGACACTGCATTCCAAAACTTTCAATTGATACCCATGTTGCGACATTAATGTCTTGATCTGTAGAAATCTGCCATCGAATTATTTTTAGGAGTTTGACCGGTTTCCATTCAGCTTTATTTAATGAAGGTCATGTCTCGGCAACTACCCAAGACTTTTCTTCGTAAATTCCGCCTCTGCAAGCTGATCCTTTGATGTGTCTTTGATTTCTGTAACAGAGGTGGAGATCGATGGCGGTTTATCTCCCTTTTCACCCTGCAAAATACACAAATTTGTTAAGAAAACAAATGCACGGAGGGGGCGATTATGGAGGACGGAAGAACAATGGCGCGGCGGTGGAGGAACAGTGTTTTATGCATAAAAACGATGAAAAATGCAATGACACGGTGTATAAACAGCGAACAAATAGGGTTTGGTGTAATCATGCATGAGAGCCATTAGATCATGACTTAGAAACGTAGATCAACAGCGGAGACTAGCCCGTGGAATGACTTATGAACTTGTCGGAATACATATGCAACATGAAACCTTAGCGTAAAATGTGGAGCTTTAAACTGTGATGAAAATGCAAAGGAAATTCATGAAGTGTAATGGAAAAGCGTATGAGGTGGTACCCAAGGGAATTGCAAATCGCAATCGGAGATCGGGGACAGAGATTAATCGCAATCGCAATAGGGGAAGTGCGACGCGATCGGAGGGGAGTTGCGATGGCAATGGGGAAAGAACTTGCAATGCGATGGTCGGAGGGGAAGGCAATCGGATCGATCGCATCGCAAATGCTTGCGATGATCAATCAAGAGACCACACATGAATGTCGCGATTGCGATGGTGCGATTGGCGCCTTATAGGTCAGCACTTGGTTTCAGGCTAAGGGCGCATGTGGGGAAGTGGTTGGGGCCTGCAGCAAAGGGGCTGGGCCTTAATATTTTCATCGCTGGCCTTTTACAGTGCAATTTGATTTTGAAGGCGGGGAACGTTATATGAGAAAATGATTTTCATAGGCCATGAGAGAGAACTTGGCATGTTAAAACGGGGCTACAGGCTGAGAATCTTAATGGGGGGCTGATATGGTCAACATCGGCTCCATCTGGGGACGACACGTTCGTTCCTGGACGTGTCGAGAACTTGTAGACCACCTGATCATCTTTTATGCGAACTCTGCTCTTCAGCTCTTCTGCATTTCACTTCATAATTTATCAACACACCCACTTGAATTAAACCAAAAGTGAAACAAAACTTATATACAATATGGTACATCAGGCCTGCTCTGCCTGAATCAAAATTGGAAGTATGGCTTGAGAAATTGGCCATTTATAGGGGCGTCAAGCAAGTCGCCCTGCAAATTCTCCAATATGAACGTGTTGTTACCTTTGTGCTCCACAATTTTAAATGGCCCAAACCAAAGTGGATCAAATTTACCATGTTTGCCCTTTTCAGCTCTTCAGACATCCCATCTAAGCACCAGATCACCAACCTGCAACTTTCTGTCTTTTTCATGTCGGTCAAAGATGTTTTTCATTCCCTCCTGATATTCGATTAGCTTTTGGCTTACATGATTCTGTGTTTCTTCCAATTCCACCAGCTGATTTATCCTCCTTATCATATCATCAGGTTCCTATTGAGTTTCTTGCATGAAATGTGCCACTGGTAAAGCTAGCTGTACCGGAAACACTGCTGCTCGTCCATACACCAAATCATATGGAGATTTCCCGGTTGCTCTTTTGTTGGTGATTCTATTAGCCCATAGAGAAAATTTCAAGTGGGAATCCCTATTCTTCTGATTTTCATTTATAGTTTTCTTCAAGGCCCTCACCAAAGTTTTATTAGAAGATTCTGCCAAACCATTTCCCTGTGGATAATAGGCTGTGGAATGATTAAGTGCAATATTATACTGTTGACAGAAATTCATGAATTTTGCAGATTTGAAGGCCTGTGCGTTATCAGTCACTATTCTAGCAGGGCAGCCAAACCTGGAAATGATGTTTTCTTCCATGAACTTTATGATGACAGTGTCAGTAGCATTCCTTGCAGGTATGGCTTCCACCCATTTTGTAAAGTAATCCGTGGCAGTCAATATCCATTTATGTTGGCCACTTGATGGGGGATGTATTTCTCCTATAAAATCTAATCCCCATTGTTGGAATGGCTCATCCACATGAACAGGAATCAAAGGCAGAGCTGCCAACTTCTGTTTCTCAGCAAATTTTTGACACTTATCACATGCTCTGACCCAAGTGAAAACTTCTCCAAATAATTTTGGCCAATAGAAACTAGCTTTCAGTATTTTATGAGCAGTGGTCCTCCAGCTGTAGTGGCCTCCACAAATTCCTTCATGAAATTCCATCAGTATAATTTCTACTTCATCTTCTGTGAGGCATAGAAGTAGGATACCAGATGGATCCCTCCAATATAGTTGTCCATTTGCAACTATGTACTTCTGTGATTTCAATCATAATGCTCTGTATTTTGTTTTATCACAGCTGGGTGGGCAGCTGAGTGTCAAAAGATATTCAACTATTTCTTTGTACCATGAACTGGTGAGATATTTTATATGAACCTTTTGAGTAGCGTCCTTCACTCCTTGCTGCTCTCTCTCATTTTCAGACTCTCCACTAGCTATCATAGACAAATTTATGCCCAGAGCTTGATAGTTCGATTCAGATAACATTTTAGCAAGCCCCTGTCCTTTGATCAGCTTGGTGGGGCGGATATCTAGATCATACTCCTGTATTTTAGCAATCTACCTTCCTCTTTTACCTTCACTGTCACCCTGAACAAGGATATCTTTTACAGCAGCAGTGGGCACAAAACCAGTGATGTGAGACTGCAGAATGTACATGCGAAAAGCTTTGAGGGATTTTACCAGAGCGTATGCTTGCTTTTCTAATATATTATATTTCAACTCTGCGTCATGAAGCACTTGGCTGTAGAAAGCGATAGGCTGCTCATATCCATCTTCATTTTTTTGCAACAAAACTCCGGCTACTGTATGAGGTGAGGCAAACGAAAAGATCATAAAAGGTTTTGTATAATCTGGTCCAGCTAGTACAGGAACTTTACCAAAAGCATGTTTTATTCTAGTGAATGCTTCTCTGGATTCTTGGGACCATTTCACCTCATTGTTCTTTTTTAGCATGTCTGTAATGTGCCTAACTATCTCAGCGTAGTTAGGAATGAATCTTCTCAGAAAATTTATGCGTCCTAAGAACATCTGCACTTCTTTCTTATTCCTGGGGAGGGGGATACTATTTATAACCTCTACTCTTTTAGGATCAATCTTGACCCCCTCTTTAGTTACAATATGCCCCAAAAGTTTGCCTTCCTCTAATGCAAATAGAGACTTTAGCGGATTAAGAGAAAGGCCATACCTTCTGCATTTTTCAAAAGTTCTGCGTAGATGCTCAATGTGCTCAGCATCACCTTTTGAAAATATCGTGATATCATCAAGGTAAACCACCAAAAACTTGTCTTGCTCCCCAACAAAAGCAATGTCCATAGCCCTTTGGAAAGTGGCCCCTGCATTAATCAACCCGAAAGGCATCCTAGCATACATAAATGTTCCCCATGGTGTAGTGAATGTGGTTTTCTTTTGATCCTCTGGAAGTACAGCCACCTGGTTGTAACCAGAAAAACCATCCATCATTGACATTCTAGAGGCTCCAACCAATTTCTACAAAATGTGGTCCATCTTGGGTAGTGGATAATTATCCTTCAACGACGCTCTGTTTAAATTTCTGAAATCCACACACAGCCTTATTTCTCCATTCTTCTTTCGGACAGGGACCAGATTTTCCACCCATTCTGAGTACCTCAGTGGCACAATTATTTTAGCCTTTAACAACTTCTTAATTTCTTTCTCAATTGAGGGAAGTAGCAGAGGATTTATCTGTCTGAGCTTTTGCTTATAAGGTTTTGCATCTTCCCTCAGAGGGATTTTATGCTGCATTATACTGATATCAAAAGTTTTCAGGTCCTGATAGGACCATGCAAATACATTTTTATAAGATTGAAATAATTTCAAGTATTTCTCTTTATATTCTTCTGGGACCTTCTTAGATAATTTCATGATCTTAGGTTCAGCATCAGTACCCAGATTTAGATCTTCCACTTGATCTTCTTCTACTACTTTACTAGGCTGCAATGGGACATCATTTCTATCAAATAACCTTTCTAGAGGCACCAGCCCTCTAGGGATGACATTTCCTTTTAACTGTAGCACTCTACTACCTGCTATTTTCTCTTCCCATTTCCTTTCTGAAGTACTTTCAGCCTCCCCTTCTTCACAATCGTCAATCTCCATATTGGAGAATTCTCCTATTGTTTCCAGGAATCTCTTCATCTGTTCATCATCTTCAAAAACCTGCAAGTGCTTAATATTATCTAGGATTGATGGTCTATAACGTACCTTGATTTCATACCTCAAGAGAGGATTCTGAGGAGGAAGAAATGTGCTAGCAGCCACAGCAAGCGAATCTGCCATTCTATTTTGCTCCCGGGGCATGAACTGTATATCAAATGCTAAGAAAAAGTTCTCCACCATGTCCCACACTTCATTCCTGCATGCTCTCAGTTGAGGGTGTTTGGTCTGGCATTGATTTCTGATTTGTCTGACCACCAGCTCAGAGTCTCCTAGCACTTTTAAACTATGTATACCCATGCTCCTGGCTATTTGCAATCCCAACAGGAGTGCTTCATACTCAGCTACATTATTAGTAGCTTCATACTCCAATTTAAAAAACAGTGGGATCCATCTGCCCGTAGGAGAAATTAATAATACCCCAGCTCCATTGCCTTCTCTTGAATTTGCTCCATCAAAATGTAAAGTCCAAATTCCAGATTCATGATTTTCTGAAGGCTGCTCAGTCCTAATCTAGCAGAAGGCTGGTTCGTGAGAAAAATCCTGATCCTCTTCCAACATTAAACATGAAAAATCTCCTTCTTTACTGTAGACTGGAGAATTATCAGAGCTGTCAGCCTTAGTTACCATCTTGACAAATCTGGTTTCTCTATATAATCTCCTTTCCTGGCCACCAAAGACTAGGATAGTTGCATATGTTAAATCTAACTTGATTGACCCGCCAATTTTTGTTCCCCAGGACCTTGATAGTAACATTCCAAAGCGGGCTGGGATATCGGCCACTACAATGTCCATTACCACGCTTTTTGCTGGGATTTGAGCCAAATTGACTACCAGATCTTTAATCATCCCTAGACATTTAACTCTTTTGGAATCAAATGAATATAGGTCTTTATATGGATGTGTGATTTGTAAACCTAGTTGTTCCATGATAGACAGAGGCATAAGATTATGGGAAGCCCCAGAATCTAACATACAATTATGTAACAACAAGTCATGAATAACTAGAGACACATAGAAAGGAGGAGTAGAGGGATCTATCTCCTCAACGTGTGGGCCAAACACGACCATGGGTCTTTCTTCTTGTAAGTTGAGACTATCCGGAATGATTGGTGCTTCAGGAGGGAGCAATAAAGAGGTGACTTGAGATTGATACACAGGTTGTTTCAATAATTCAGTCAAGAGGACTAGGATTTTGACTTTCTCAAGCTCTTTTTGCAGATTAAAAGCAAGAGGGGATTTTTCTATTGCAACTTCTTTTGACTCTTTATTCTCAGCTGAAGGTTTAATTTCTTTTGACACAGATTCAGCATTAGGAGAACTGACTATTTTTGAGGAAGAAGGAATTTGATCATTAGACTGCAAGGGTTTGTTTAAAGGACTCTTACCTTTGTCTGTGACTTTCTGCGTTGTTAACTCTTTTTTAGCAGGTGCTTCCTTCTGAGGAGGCTCTTCTTCTTAATCTTGAGTTCGAGTCCTCTTCCTTGAAGATCTGAGATCATATTTCTTATTGAACTGTGCTTGCATGAAATCAACAAATTGTTTACAATAATGATCAATTTCTACTTCTTCTATGTCTCTGGTGTTTTCTTCTTCTTGCAACAAGCATTCTATTTCCTCATTGTTTGAAAAAGCAAGATTTGAATCTTCTAGCTCATAGGCAGCATCTTCGGTAGTATCATCTACTAGACCTTCCAGATACAATGGGTGTAGTACCTGATCCTGTTGGTCCTTTGCTTCTCTTGGCAATATTTGCAATGGTGGTCTTATATACTGGGGATTATAGCCTCTGTTCGGAGCATTCTGAAAATTCTTGGGGGCTGGATTCTTTGCCTCTAATTCAAGCTTGACCAATTTCTTAATCATTTTACTTATTTCTTCCATTTTGTCAGAGTCTCTGTCCTGATTTGAAATAGATACCTCCTCCTTGCCTCTTCTCCTGGTATCTTGTTCAAACTTTCCCTTTGATTTTCCAGTGACAGCAAAATTTGCCTCCAACTCCAGAGCATCTGTCTGAGCATCATCCAGGGTGATAGGCATTCTTTCTCGCAGGGAGAAACCAAAATCTGAGTCAAAGGCTGCTATAAAAACAACTTTAGCCGCAGTTTGGTGAGGCTTCATATCAGCATGAAGGCTCAAATACAATTTATTAAATCTTTTGATAAATTCTACCACCCCCTCATTATGTTTCTTCTTTAGTGTATTGAACTCAATGATGCAAAGCCCATGATCTTTCTTCTCTCCCCATTTTCTGAGAAAAGCATTCTCCATTTCGTCCCAAGTGGTTATGGAACGGTTTCCCAATGCTTAAACCATTTTCTAGCTTTGCCGTCCAGAGACTGCATAAATAGTCTTAAGACCACATCTAAATGTTCAACATTAAAGTTCTCTGCAAAAGAGCAGAAAGTCTCAAGATGTTTCTGAGCATCAATTTCATTTTCCCCAGTGAATCTAGGCAAGATCTTCAAATAATCCTGTGGCATATCATTTAGCACTTGAGGTAATGCCAGGGGAGCATATTTGTTCAACAAAAAGGCTGGGACATTAGCCATTGGAGGAGGTGGGGGTTGTGCAACAAATTGATGTACAAATGGAGGAAGAGGAGGAGGTGGGAGTGGAGTATGAATAACAATAGAAATATATTGTACAGCAGCCTGAGGCGTAGATGGGAACAGTTCACGGTTAACAGCGGCTACTTCTGTGACTTCTTTGACTTCTTCAACCTCAGAAGTAGGATGAGGATGATCTTTAATTCTAGCACCTCCCCTGGGTGGGCTATCCGAGTAATAATCTGTGTCTCCCACAGTGGAGTCAGGATTTTCTATTGGAACTTCTTGAGAAGAAGAAGATGGATAATCTTATATGGAAAACTCAGGGATTTCAACACGTACTGATCTCTTTTCCTTCCAAACCCTTCTATGAATAATTTTCTCTGGGTCAGGCACTGAAGGTATCTTTGACTGAGATGTATCTGACCTCAAATGTGGCTTACGAGGAGCCAGGACTACAAATAGATTTATCAAATAAACAACAGTGGAGTCGCCAAGGTGAGAGATATGCAACTCTTCAACTCTCTGTGCTCACCTGATTAGAGAGTGAATATGATTTGTCGAGGCCCAGGGAAACTGATATTCTTAAATTCGATCCCCGGCAACGGCGCCAGAAAGATGTTGTCGCTCCTAGAGACAACCTAGAGTTGCCATAGACCAGTGCCTAGGACATCTTATCATAGCAAGGAGAATATAATATAACTTGGGTGTCAATCCAAAACTCTCCTGCTATCTCTTGTAAAACAAGGAAAATGATTTTAAATGGGACCAAACTCTCTCAGAAGTTGTTACAGAGATGAGAATAATGTAGGGACAGCATGCAAAACTCCAGCATAAAGGAACAGACAATTCAGAGATAGCTTACTGTAAAGAGGGCCAATTCAGAAATACATCACAGACATAAATTATCAGAAGGTGTATTGTGATGAAAGAAATATCAAGGAGATATTAGTTAACCTTAAGTTGATACCCAGATATACAATACCACCATGAGTGAGCTTACCAATCTAAGAATCCACACATGATAGTAGCATTTTAAAAGCACCCTCCCAGAGTAACTAATATAGTAGAAATATGGATGAAGTGAATATGAAACAGTATATCATGCATGAGACATATTTAAAGCACTTGATTGATCCAAGCATGGGCATCAACTAGGATGAATCCATACCAAAATCAATGAGCCACTCGCATTCCAAAACATGATACAAGGAAGATGGATGAAAATGGAATGTTCTATTAATATAACACAATAAACAAAGTTATAGACTGTGAAATACCAAAGACCAGAATCCTCTTTAGCAGATAAAACTCCTCCTCACTGAGACCCTATGGGCACTGAGCCTTCATACAGAAGTTTTTACAAAATGTATACAAAATGCCTTTCACTGCACCAATTTCTGATAAAAGCCTGGAACCCTTACAATGTCTTTTTTCTGAAGCTTTATAGGAGAAACCTCCAAAAACCTAACCGAAGGTGGCTAGTGAACATTTAATTGACTTATTAAAACAAAATAGTGAACAGGGTGCCCGCCCATACTGTTTGGCGGCTCTAGGATGCTGCAAGTACCCTGTGGCTGCTCCATGAATTTAATGTTGTAGGTGCAAATTTCTCCAGGGGTAAGATATGAAGAATAAAATATGTAACATTCAGTACTCTTCTGGGAGAAAAATCTGTCGAAATAAAACCCGAAGGACATGATTTCTATGTACTCGTACCCTTTGCCTTCTGAATGCGGAATTGCTTTTTTAAAATCTTCAGCGCTGGACACTGCATTCCAAAACTTTCAATTGATACCCATGTTGCGACATTAATGTCTTGATCTGTGGAAATCTGCCATCGAATTATTTTGAGGAGTTTTACCAGTTTCCATTCAGCTTTATTTAATGAAGGTCATGTCTCGGCAACTACCCAGGACTTTTCTTCATAAATTCCACCTCTGCAAGTTGATCCTTTGATGTGTCTTTGATTTCTGTAACAGAGGTGGAGATCGATGGTGGTTTATCTCCATTTTCACCCTGCAAAATACACAAATTTGTTAAGAAAACAAATGCACGGAGGGGGCGATTATGGAGGACAGAAGAACAATGGCGCGGCGGTGGCGGAACAGTGTTTTATGCATAAAAACGATGAAAAATGCAATGACACGGTGTATAAACAGCGAACAAATAGGGTTTGGTGTAATCATGCGTGAGAGTCGTTAGATCATGACTTAGAAACGTAGATCGACGGCGGAGACTAGCCCGTGGAATGACTTATGAACTTGTCGGAATACATATGCAACATGAAACCTTAACGTAAAATTTGGAGCTTTAAATTGTGATGAAAATGCAAAGGATATTCATGAAGTGCAATGGAAAAGCGTATGAGGTGGGACCCAAGGGAATTTCAAATCGTAATCGGAGATCGGGGACAGAGATTAATTGCAATCGCAATAGGGGAAGTGCGACGCGATCAGAGGGGAGTTGCGATGGAGATGGGGAAAGAACTTGCAATACAATGGTCGGAGGGGAAGGCGATCGGATCGATCACATCGCAAATGCTTGTGATGATCAATCGGGAGACCACACATGAATGCCGCGATTGCGATGGTGCGATTGGCGCCTTATAGGTCAACACTTGGTTTCAGGCTAAGGGCGCATGTGGGGAAGTGGTTGGGGCCTGCAACAAAGGGGTTGGGCCTTAATATTTTCATCACTGGCCTTTTACAGTGCAATTTGATTTTGAAGGCGGGGAACGTTATATGAGAAAATGATTTTCATAGGCCATGAGAGAGAACTTGGCATGTTAAAACGGGACCATAGGCCAAGAATCTTAATGGGGGGCTGATATGGTCAACAGGGGGGTTTACCACCTCCTTAACTCCTAAAGGAAGCCAAAGGATCCTCAATATTCCCTCCAACAAATGGAAATAAAAGGTAGCCAAGCAAGTGGAAGATTAAGGAAATCAAAGCTCACCCCCAAGCTCACATTATGACATAACATTTATGGTGTTCCTCTAACCCTTGGGTCGACGACTCAATTTGATTATGTCTTTTCCAGCAGACATTAAAGGGCATCGCCACTAAGTGGTACATTGAACTACCTCACGACATTTTTCATGATTTCAACTCGTTGGCTATGGCCTTCCTTATGCCTTTCCAGTTACCTGTCCAGTATGAAATCGGCACCCATATCTTAACGTCTTTGGAACAGTCAATTGCTACCCATTTCTCTGACCACATCCATGAATGGAGACGCAGGCGACGTCTGATCAATTTTGAAATTCCTGATCAAATTCTGACTAAATGGTTTACTAAATCATTCATTCCACAAATTTCCAAAGACATTACCATGGGTGGTTGTGTGACTGAGGAACAGGCCATCGCCCATGCTCAATATTTAGATCTTGTTTATTCCCAGTCTGGGACATTATATGATCTTTTACCGAACACCTACAACCTTCAATGGACTCGTCATATTCAAAATCTATTGATATGTCACCTATTGATGTTGCTATCATGTCAATGGCTCAAAATTATAGTAGTACTCTGAAATATTCTTCGAAGCCTAAGTCTACTTCAGCCACTGAACCTTTCGTTCCTGCGAATGATTCCAAAAATCTTGGTAAAACCTCTGAGGTTAACGTCATTCAATCTGCCGCAATAGATAAATCCTCAAAAGGTAATAAGGGGAAAGGAAAATCCAAATCTGATTCCCCTAAATAGGATTCCTCTAAGTCATTTACTGACGTTGCATCCAAATGTAAGCCCAAATATCCTTGTTTAATATGTGATGACAATCATTACACCAAGGATTATCCTCGCCATGTCAATGTTAGTTGTCTTCTAAAATTCACTCCAAGAACACCAACTATTTTGAAAAAACCCTTTCCATATCAGCAAACACAAATGGTAAACCAGACTCAATCTTCTGCATCTCAAAGTTCTCATGTTTTCATGAGTGGTACAGAACCCATTTCTGTCACTACTCAATAAAAAGAATATTTGAATCCTACCAAATCCATTGTGGAAAAATATTCCACTAATTTGCCTTCTTCAACTCCACCCAGTTCTAGTCCTCTTAGCATTGAACGACCTAGTAATTATTCTATCATCTGACAACCTCCCAAAGGTGTTCTCCAAAAATCCTCGTATAATCCGAATGTGCTGAGTTGCTCAGCATTATAATATTGTGTTAGGTCCCTATATTACTAGTGTAGTCCCTTGTTGTTGTCAGTGTAGCCCACTTATTGTTATTTTTGTACCCCTATAGTCCCCATATTGTTATTATTGTGCCCCATAAAACCCCACTATTGTTATTGTTGTGCCCTTACATTATTATTGTTATGTCGGCTAGTATTATATTGTGACCCAATGGACTCCTATATATAGAAATGAGGTTTTTTCATTTGAATCATCCAAGAATTGTTCATTTATGTAATGTAAAGGAGGTTTCCCCCTTGAAGTGGTTGATTTCTAAGGCGGTGGTCTCTCTTTTCTTCTATTTTTGGAGTTGGTTTCATAACATTTGGTATTAGAGCTTTGGATTCTAGGGTTTCACTGCTTCAAATAGGTCATCGTGCCATTTTTTATAAAACTTTTTTTATACGAAGGTTCAGAAGTGAAAACAAACCCATTTGTGAAGAAATACTGATGAACGTCATGTAAAAATTTCAGATCTTGGTTCACAATATTTTCGGAGATATGTTCTATGGAAGTTAGGGTTTTTGCAGGCTCCTGAATTTCATCTCAACGAGGTGACCTTGGGAAAATTGTCATAACTCTCTCTCTGAGAATTGGATTTGAATTCTGTAAAAAGTTCCCAAAATTACACGAACTGTAGTTTACTGTATATCAATTTCAGAGCCAAAGGAGGAAATAGTGACACGTGGCACGTTGTACAAGTTCGCTCTACTGAACCAATCCATAATTAGGTCATTGTGGGAGATTGGGAATAACTTTGCCTTGAAGAATCCAAATAAAGTCAGACATGTGGCATTGGAAAGAAGATTTAGAGTGCTAATGAATCACTAA
This sequence comes from Pinus albicaulis, assembly GCA_034641835.2. Taxonomy (NCBI): domain Eukaryota; kingdom Viridiplantae; phylum Streptophyta; class Pinopsida; order Pinales; family Pinaceae; genus Pinus; species Pinus albicaulis. The sequence continues at coordinate 1,265,166,700 of CM076572.1, forward strand.
AGATAAAATCTCGGGGATCCAAAATTACAGAGATACATCAGTTTCAATATTGAACTCCTCAAAAGCAAGAAAAGGGTGTCTATATTTTTTTTCAAATTGCATAGGTCTTGTTTGAAAAATTAGTTTGAGGTGATTCCAAGGGCATATTGAAGCATAGATATCAATATTCGGTTCTAAAATTCCCCCTAAAAAGAATTCAATTCCCATTAAGCTCTTAGAAGTCTCTACTATAAATCATGAAGAGGAAGAAGTGCAACATGATATATCAAAATTACAAGACCAAGTGCACCAAATTTTGCTCTCACAAAGATCAACAAAAAATGAAATGGAAGTTTTGAAGAAAGGCGTGGAAGCTAAGATGGATGGTTTGAAGAAAGGCGTGGAAGCTAATATGGATGGTTTGAAGAAAGGCGTGGAATATAAGATGGATGGTTTGAAGAATGGCATGGAAGCTAAGATGGATGGCATGGAAGCAAAGATAGATGAAAAAATGAAAGACAATATGGAAGACATGAAGAAAGATCTAAAAGTAGACATGGAAGGTTTGACAAAGTTAATACAAGAAATCATTCCCAATGGCGAGAATATAGTATAGGAAACTCATGATGAGAACAAAATAAATGTTAATCGTGATTTCATAAACTCTAATGTTGGATTGAAGACCCACCATATTCCAAATATCGATATGAGGAAGTTTGATGGCAAGGATCCCATAACATGGATACTACAGATGGAGAAATATTTTTATCTCCATAATGTGCAAAACACACAAAAGGTACACATTGCAACTTTACATTTAGAAAAAAATACGTTTGTATGGTATCGATGGCTTTACTCTCATAAAAAAATTATCACTTAGTCAATTTTACGGAGGAAATGATAACACATTATGAGGATACAAAGAGAAACACCTTCTTTAGTCAATTGATAAATCTCAAACAAAAGGGTTCAATGGTGGAGCACATTGAGGACTTCCAAAAATTGAATATAAGGGTAAATGATATTCCAAAGGAACACAAGATTGATGTCTTCATAGGGACTTTAAAGGATAACATCCAACATGAGGTTTTCCTTTGGGAACCTGATTCATTGGAGAAGGCATTCAAGTTGGCAAGAAAATTTGAAATTAAATTTATGGCAACAAGGAAGCCTACCACTCACATCTATAAATATGGAAGTGTTGCTACTCCCCGACCTCTGCAACCTAAAAGCTTGACACCACAAAAATTGGAAGAAAAAAGAGAAAAAGGCCTTTGTTACGGTTGTGATAGAAAATACACTGAAGGTCATAAGTGTGCTGAGAAGAAATTATTTTATACAGATTGTGAAGAGGAGGAACAAAATGAACAAGAAACTTCAAAATAAGAGGATATAAACCAGGAACCAACCCTAGAGAAAGAAGAAATGAGTCTGACCATATCCTGTAATGCATTTGCAGGAATTACCACTCCTCAATCTCTCAAGATAGAAGGACATATCAAGAAGAAAAATGTAATAGTGTTGATTGATTCCGGTAGTACCCATAATTTTATTCCTTGTAAGGTAGCCAAGGAATTGAATTACTTCCTATACCCAGCACCAGAGTGTCAAGTGATGGTTTCAAATGGAGGGACTATAAATTGCTCTGGAAAATGCCATAATATCAAGCTAACAATGGGGGAATATGTATTGAATATTCCAATGCTTTACATTCTAATGGGAGGTGTTGATGTTGTACTAAGAGTACAATGGTTACAATCTTTGGGCATGGTAGCTTTTAATTTTCAAGAACTTTTCTTGAATTTTTTTCGAAAGGAAAGGAAGTTGAATTACGAGGTATCACAGGGAAGCTGGGAAAGATAATAAGCTCTAATGTCATGACAAATCTTATGAATAAATAACAAAGAGGTGCAATTGCACAATTATGCTCACTAGAAGTTCCAACATCAAAATCATCTATTTCTCCATATCTCTAAAACGTTTTCGACGATCATTCCAAGGTGTTTGAAACTCCCAAAGGACTCCCACCTATTCGTGATCATGATCATAATATTCATTTGATTCCAGGAAGTGTTCCTCCAAACATCAGGGCTTACAGATATCCTTATGTCTAAAAGAGCGAAATTGAACATATGATTGCAGAAATGTTAGAGGTCAGTATAATTCAACCTAGTCAAAGTTATTTATCTACTCCAATAGTATTGGTGCACAAGAAGGATGGATCATGGTGCATGTGTTCGAATTATAGGGAGCTCAATAAGATCGTTATTAAATATAAATTTATCATTCTTGTGATTGATAAATTATTGGATGAATTACATGGAGCAATTTATTTTACCAAGTTGGATCTTCGTTCACAATATCATCAAATTAGAATGAAGACAGAAGATATTCCAAAAACAACATTTCAAACTCATGAGGGTCATTATGAATTTTTGGTCATGCATTTTGGCCTTACCAATGCACCTTCTACATTTCAAGGGTTGATGAATTCTATTTTTAAACCCTTCCTTAGAAATTTTGTGTTAGTATTTTCTAATGATATACTAATCTACAACAGATCTTGGAAGGATCATGTTGATAGGGTGCTCAAACTATTGGAGGAGAAACAATTATATGCAAAAACTCCAAATGTTTCTTTGGAGTACAAGAGGTGGAATATCTGCATCATATCATATCTCAGGAGGGTGTTAAGGTAGACCCTAACAAAATTAAAGCCATTAAGGAATGTAAAGTCCCCGCAACCATAAATCAGTGGCGAGGATTTCTCAGGTTAACAGGGTATTATCGCAAGTTTCTTAAGAATTATGGGAAAATAGCAACACCTCTATCAACATTATTGAAGAAAGATTCATTTTCATGGACTCCTAAAGCAAATAAGGCCTTTGAACATTTTAAAGAGGCAATGTGCCTAACACCGGTCTTAGCTACGCCAGACTACACAAAAACCTTTATTGTGGAATGTGATGCCTCAAGAAATGGAATAGGTGTTGTTTTAATGCAATAAGGAAGACCCATCACTTTTGAAAGTCATCCAATCAAAGGAAGTTATTTACAGAAAGATATTTATGAGAAGGAAATGTTGGCAACAATACATGCACTAAAGAAATGGTGACCTTACCTAACGGGAAGACACTTCAAGATAAAAACTGATCATGATAGTCTTAAATACTTGTTGGAACAAAGACTATCTTCAGAAGAGCAGCAAAAATGGGTCACAAAGATGTTGGGTTATGACTTTGAAATCGTTTACAAAATTTGGAAGCAAAATGTTGTTGCATATGCACTCTTGAGAAAGGATGAGGAGGTGGAAGCATTGCTTTGTGCCATTTCTATTATCCAACCAGATTGGATAACCGAATCAAGGGAGGAATGGAAGAACGATGAAGAAGTGTGGACACTCATTCAAAATTTGCAGCAAGATCCTAGTACATATGATACATATAGTTGGAAAAGTGATTCCTTATGGTACAACGGTCGTGTATATATTTGTAAGAATTCCCAACTAAAAACAAAATATTCTTTTGGAATTTCACACCTCTACTGTAGGAGGACTCTCGGGATTTTTAAAAACTTACCACAGGGTGAAGAAATGATTTTTTTGGGATGCCTTAAATCTGATGTTCAAAAGTTTGTGGTGGAATGTTTGTTTTACCAACAAAATAAAGTAGAGACAATTAAGACCTCGGGTCTGCTACAACCTTTACCCGTTCCAAGTCAAAGTTGGGAGAAGGTTTCAATGGATTTTATCACGAGTTTACCTAAGTCCGAAGGAAAGAGTGTCATCATTGTGGTAGTTGATAGACTTACCAAGTATGCACACTTTTGTGCACTATCTCATCCATTTAAAGTAAGTATAGTTGCATTTATGGAAACAATTCAAAAGCTACATGGAAACCCAAATATTATTGTAAGTGACAGAGATCCCATTTTCACTAAAAAATTTTGGACGGAATTATTTTCTTGTTTGGGTACTCAACTAGCCCATAGATCATCTTATCTTCCTCAATCTGATGGGAAAAATGAGATAGTGAACAAATTTTTGGAAGGATATCTTCATTGTTTTCTATCTGATAAAAAAACACAATGGGTCAAGTGGTTACCTCTGGCTAAATGGTGGTATAACACTTCCTTCCATACTACAACAAAAATGACCCCATTTATGGCACTTTATGGATATCATCCACCGTCCATAAAATAAACTTTAAAAAAAAATTCTAAGGTTCAAGCAGTGGAAGATCACATCGAGAATCAACAACAAGTTATCCAATTTTTAAAGGATAACCTAAATTTGGCACAAAATCGAATGAAACAACAGGCAGATCAACATCGAAGTGAGAGAAGTTTTAATGTGGGAAACTGAGTATTTTTACGACTACAACCATACAAACAAATGTCCCTCAGGCAAGCTAAGAAGGATAATAAATTATCGCCGAAGTACTATGGTCCTTACAAGGTGTTGTAAAACATTGGTACTATGGCATACAAATTGGAGCTTCCTGCTTCTTCTCAAGTGCACACAGTTTTCCATGTTTCATGCTTAAAGAAGGTTATCGGTGACAAACTTCCAGTTCAAACAATATTACCAGAACTTGATGAGGAAGGAAAAATAATATTGGAACCTGAAGCAGTCATGGAAACAAGAACTCGACAGCTACGAAATAAATCAATTTCAAAGTATCTCGTCAAGTGGAAGAACTTACTCACTGAAGATTCCACATGGGTGGATGAGAATTTTATATAGAAGCATCCAGAGCTGCTCAAGCGTTGAGGACAACACTTTTTTGAAGGAGAGGGGCATGTTAGGTCCCTATATTACTAGTGTAGTCCCTTGTTGTTTTTAGTGTATCCCCCTTATTATTATTTTTGTACCCATGTAGTCCCCATATTGTTATTATTATGCCCCACAAAACCCCACTATTGTTATTATTGTGCCCTTACATTATTATTGTTATGTCGTCTAGGATTATATTGTGACCACATGGACTCTTATATATAGAAAGGAGGTTTTTTCATTTGAATCATCCAAGAATTGTTCATTTATGTAATGTAAACTTAGGTTTCCCCCTCGAAGTGGTTGATTTATAACGGGTTGATCTCTCTTTTCTTCTATTTTTTGAGTTGGTTTCATAACATATTATGGAAGATTTAGCTCAAGCACCTTTGGTGATGTCGGCTTTAGAAGTCCTTCAATATTGTCCATCGCAAAGGAATGAATTACTATCCGCTCTCTGAGGAATTGATCCTTCATATTCTAATTTAATTACTTTTGATCTTGAAAATTCTCGTCTCCCTTTACAATTGGATTTTCTTATCTAGGTTGTCGTGATGGTTAAGACTATTCACAAGAAAGTCATTGATTAAGGTGCCTCCACCTGCATCATGTCTATTGCATGTTGGAAATTCGTCGTCTCTCCTCCATTAAGTTAGTCCCCTAATACACTAGAAGCTTTCGATGATAGAGGTTCTCGGTCATATGGTATTCTTAAATCTCTACCGATCTAGTTGGTGGGAAAAATAGTGGATATGGAAGTAGAAGTTGTAGATGTGAATATCAATTATAATATTATACCCTTTTTTGTGTTCTTCATTTTCCCCATCAAGGAAAGATCATTATGGTTGATCATCTTGCCTTTTTTTGGGCCTGATTATTCAACTGGAAATGTATTATATGTTGGTAATACCACCGTTCCTTATGAGAGTGTCAGAGTGGGTCTCTTTAAATATTCTTCGTTGATGGGAATATTTTCCCTTCCCCCTCCCAATGTCGCTTCAGTTAACATGATTTGATATGGTCACAACCCCTTGATCATTCCCAGCCTGGACCATATTGATCATTTTTTGGATGTTATGTCACTTAGCCCCATTGAGCAGATGTATCAAAGCATCCTTTTGGCTTCTACGCCAGTATCTTATTCCAACGATAAATCTGTTTCATCTCTAGACACGTATTTAAAATCTCCTTAGTTTGGTTCAAGGGATTAAATTGATCCTTTGAATGAGACATTTATAACTGATGAGAGTATATTAGAAGTTATATCTCTTAAATAAACTCCTTGGGATGATGGTCATCATCATTCCTTGTTTATCCCAAGCCTTGGTGAAATTTCCACCTGTCTCGAAAACTGTGTTTCCCCTGAAACGACTGGTCCGCTTTAGAATCCCATATTGGTTCATGAATTTCCATCTGAAGGAAACATGGGAAATATTTCAGCTACCATTCTAATCGAAATCTTTGTCGAACCAAGGATGGTCGTGAATATTCACATTGGAGCCCTACCCGCTCTCGTCGACCCAGTTCTTACCGTTTGGTCATTTTCCCACAAGGGAATTATTTCCATGATTTGTAACCCTCACTCAGCCATGGGGCATGGGCACTTCATAGTTGATGTGAATTATCTCACAAAATTGGCCGAGATAATTCCTACACCCAATATCAATGGTAGAACTGTGGGTTTATTTATGTTAATCATGATGGAAATCGATCATTCGAGTCCTTTATTGGAATCCATCTAAAACGTATTATGCTTGATTCAGCATCAATACTTTGTACATCAGTGTGTGTGATTCATTAGTGTACAGTTAGATTTTGATGTGATTTTTTTCTCTTGCAGACATGTTTCTTTACCTTGTGTTCCATTTGGTTTGCAAATGTCATCAAACCATAGTGTCGGTTTTGCTGATGGCGCTTATCGTAGTACACAGAACTTGTCTTCCGCAACATGGGAATTGTTTGATCCTAACGGCGAGTTAGTGAATTTACAAGGCGTGTGCTTGGGTTGAAAAAATAACAACATTTCTAGATATAGTGCATTTATCGAAGTATTATCGGAAGTTGTTGCTCTTGTTCTTAGGGCTTTAGTTGTTAAACTCAATTCGCAACTCATTGTGCTACAATTTAATCGACATTATTCAGTCATAAACCCTCAAATATTATTGAATGTATCTGCTTGTTCTGTTAGAGTCAGTTTATCAGTGATCAAAATAGCTCTTTTGAGATATTTCAATCAAGTCATTAGTCAAAAAAAAATTCTTTTTCAGTTAGTTTTCAGCAATAATTTTGGTCACTAAACAAGTCCTATCTTGATATATTGCTACTTCACATCATTTCATCACCATTTAGAGGTCTAAATTCAGGTCACTCCATCTCACATAGGTCAATTCTAGGGTCAAAACTGCCCATGGAAAAATTCTTCAATTTTTTCACTTAAAATAAGGCAGTGAAACCTCCATTCCATTTATAAAAGTCTAGTTGAAGGAGCAAGTCGGTTTTTACAGTTCAAAATAAACTCTGCATGTCATAAGAATTTCCTATTATGTTCCTATATTAGAGAAGAAATGAAGAGTTTTGTTGAAGAGATAAATTTTCAAAATAGCATGTTTATCAAAGTTTTATTCTTCAACAATTCAAAAAATCACTCTCCAGGGCCATAGGATTGAATCCAATGCGTTATCTCTCACTACCATTTGACACGCCGCATACCCCTACTTGTCAATTATCCATGTCATATCACATTTACTATCCCCCTACCCCACCATTCATTGAACTCCAACATACACTAACCACCTCCCATCTCACCGCTCATCCATCACGCCTCGATCAAATCCAACGGCCCGTACAAGACTTCGGCCCCCCCTCATCATCTGAAACTTTACTTCGGGGGGTGGTCCGAAAAGGGTGGTTTCAAAACCCAACCTCACCGCTACGTGTCAACTACATGTGATTTCGCACCCCCCCCCCCCCCTTATGAAACCACTTACTGCCAATTTACCCCTCTGAAACCCCGCTTATCTGTTGTATCAAACCACTACTCCACCCACCAGTTATGTCATGCCACATGGTTACACTGTTGTCTAATAAAATTAATTCCCACCCTTTCATAACCATTAGCGAATTAAATTTAATTGCTAACCGTTAGGCTAACGTACCGACACCCTTTTCAATGGAAATTAAGCTAGATTGCTTATAAATTCACCACTTAAAACTTGTTCAACCCTTCACTTTCATTCACTGTGCTCTGAAACGGGACAATTACCAATTCACAACTATTTCCAAAATTCCATAACATTAGTTTAACCACCATTCAAAGCAATATGATCATTGTTTTAAATAATCTTTGTAGTTGTCGACATTCTTTCGATTTGCACAACTTTTCCTCAGTCTCGGTCTATGTTTTTCATCAGAAATTCTTGCTTCCACCATTTCAAACATAACCAATCATGCCTCCAAAGAAAAAAGGATCAGAAGAACCATTAATTCTGATACTACACCCTCCAATTGACTTTCATCACATACCATTAGCAGATAGAGACCATAAAATCCATGAAACCATTTGTGAACTTGACTTATTTGAATTATATTGTTGGTTAGAGGATAAATTCTTAGATAAATCTGATGATATAGGACTGTAGGATTCCAACCTTACACATTATATATTTCCTCACACCCATAGTGCTCTAGAATTTTTTAGAAGATGCCAAGCTTGGTATATTCCCAACCAAAGAGCTATTATTGCTCCTACAGGAGAGATTTTAGTGACCATCACTCTCCAAACCATTGAACAAATGATGCAAGCCCCAACCATAGAGAATGCCACTCCATTTTCCCAAGAATCACTGATTGAAATATCATAAGTTAGATTTTTCAAAAAGAGATCAAACTCTTGAGCTATTTATGACTGAAAATGATCCATTACCCAAGAAAACCCCTCCATTTCCATCATCCATTTTCCTTGAAAGATCCAAAAAAATCATCACAGCCATTTCCTACCTTCTTATTTATTATTCAAACCAATGGGTAGATGAAGCCATCATAGAATTCATGTTAATTTTCTCCACAGATTCCAAACCCTCCATCATTTTCAACTTCAATCAATTCATTAAATATTCTATCCATGAGCAGTTGGTTAAATTCCCAACTGAAGAGGTCTTCAAATATGCCTCTATGTTAATTTATTTTTTCATATATTCTCTAGGAGACAAATTTAAATTTTCATTACAGAAATTGGATGATGAAGGAAATCAACAATCAATCATTTTTTGGACTTCATTAATGATGAAGGAACAAAAAGTGTATTCATATAAACAATTTTTAGAATTGTTTCTTCATCCAGCATTCAGCTTACTGAATAGCACTACAGAGCCCAGGATAAGTGAAGAAATAAGAAAGGTATTGTAGTTGTTAGATCAAGCCAGAACGGGGTATTGGTATCTTTATCAAAAATACGTAGAACTCAGATCTTATGGCTATGAGCTTCCCCCTTATAAGTTGCCAAAATTCCTCCCCATGAGGATTTTTTCATTAGAGTACATTAGAAAAATGCTTAATGTTGATGAAGTGCATTTTGTATCTGCTAAAAATAAATCACAATTCAAAATCAAAACACAAATAGGACCTTTTATCTGTAATAGCAGAACAAGGGAGGAAGCAGATAAATTGTTGAAAGAGATGCAGTTTAGCTTAAGCTTCACATGGTCTTATGATCTATTTGGTGTCATTTCTAAACTAAGGGTAGAGAACAAATCTACACCTTATTTTCATACACCTAGACCAGAGATTGAGAAATATATGAATCAGCTTGAATGGACTGAGGGTACTTTACAGGAGGCCGAAGAACAAACATTTTCTACATCAATATTACAGACTCTGGTTGCACAGGAAAGAAAAGGGAAAAGAGTCAGAGAAGAACAGTCATCTCCAATGACTGATTCATCCAGCAAAGAATTTAAAATTCATTACAGGAAGAAGAAAAAGCTCAACGCAAAATTCAATCCTAGCAAGGATTCAGAGAAAGAAGTAATTATTATTACTGAAGAGACACCTTCTTCCACACAGGTAGGTGATCAAAGTACTTCTACTACTCCTACTACTTTAGTAGTTTCTAAAGATCGGCAACAATCCATTTAAACTAGTATAGTTGTTATAGGGGAAAAAGAAAATATTGTCTTTGACACCTTTAGAGAGATAAAGTTGAAGGATGAAATGTTAAAGACTAGCACATACAATAAATTTTGGAAAAAAACTCCTAGCTCTCAGAGTGGGTTGCTCTCAGCTTTTGACTCATAAAAGGGAAAAATGTAGTTTGCTTTTCTTCAAACACAAATTCCACAGCCAAAGTCAGAAGTAGATTACAAAAGGACTACATTTGAGATTGATACTAGGGAGATTCATCCAATAGATCAAATGGAGTTACACAAGCAAATTTGTGAGATGATTTCATCAACTCTCACTAACACTGCTATGAATTTATCAAAATTGTAGGTTTCATTGGCTAATGTACAGTCACAGCTAAAATGGAGAAATTTTCTTCATTTGCTAAGGACACAAGGATCAAAACTCTAGAAGACCTGGTGATTGAAATTGGATATGATCCTTCCAATGTCAATGCAATAGAAGAAATCATAAAAAAGAAAAATGTTGACATAGAAGCATTGAGGAAGCAATTGTAGATTCCTGCTACAGAAGATCCTCTGGCAAAATATATTGAAGAGATCGAATCTTAGAAGAGAGAAATGATGAATTTGATTATGGAGCAAAATGCTCAAATAAAGCAGATGGAATCAGAATTAGAAAAAATGATAAATGAAAATGAACTAGCAGCAAAAGCATCTAAATTTCCTTTAGAAGCAGTGCCTCTAGCATTCATCCCTATTGCCACACCTTCTACAACAAGTACTGCAGATGGAGTTGAGAAACTCACCAAAGTAGTTCAGAATATGTCCATTCAAGAAGAGGAGATAAAGAAATTACAGGATTGGGTAAAATTGTTGCAATATCAAAAATCTACAGATGGAAATTCACATGCAGCTGAAGCACAAAGAGATAAGAAGCTAATTGAGAGGTTGCAGAAAGAGAAAAAGGAATCAACTATTCAAAAAAATTTGGGCCAAGTAAAAGAGATAATCTGGGCAGACATCACAGAATCTATTACTGAAATTTTTCCAAGTATAAAAATTATATTTGAACAGATTAGTTGATCCAAAAAGAAAATGAGGCCATTGTAACAATCAAAGCACAGCTGGGAGACAAGCCTACTACAGAAAACAATATTATTAAATTTTTGAATTGAAAGAACATGTATGAGTTGTAAGAATTGGGCATAGATGATAGGACAGAAACAATCCTAGAAGTAAAGAAGGTGCTCACAAAGAAGAATTTAATTCTTTGGCTTGAATAAAAATGTCATAGTATGGAGATCACAGTTCATAGATTTTTCAGCAGAATAGAGCCTCTAACACAAAAAAGATTGCCCTCTATGTTTGTAATTAATGATAAATTGATGACCAGAGAAGATTATGGGAAAATACTTCAAGAATTTTCCAGTGATACCACCAAATTTTCAAATATCAAAGGTACAATGACAGGAAGGGCATTGTTGGGAACCCTGAGCAATGACATTTATATTCAGTATGAGATCAAACATGTTTTTTTGTTGAGGCCCACTTTTGCTAAATACACTGAAGCAGATGAATTTTACCGTAAGGTAATGAAATTAGCCATCCCTAATGAAGAGCGCTGGGAAAAATTGTGTGAATATCAAGATTAAGTGGTAAAAGAAGAAAACTCAACCTCTGCCAAATCATCAGTCAGATTGACAGCCAGCAGCCCACAATTATCTCCTTCAGCAATGATTTTCAGTTAGAGCAGAGCCAACACAGCAAATCGAATTTATTTCCATACTACAATTAGAGTTTAGTTTGGAAAATAAAGAATTATTTGTTATGATAGCCTTTAATGTAATCTGTTGTAATTTTTCTTATCTATAAAGACTTTGTTGTACGAAGTATTATTGTTGGATAATCAAGTTTTTGAGACTTATTACTGTGGACCTATTATTAATGAAATCAAAGGAGTTGCAGCAAATATTGTGATATTCATGTGGTATTTCTTTTGAGCATTGTGATTCTCTCTCTATTATTTCATTTCCATTTCAGTTTCTGTGTAAAAATCTTATCAGTTTATAAATAGAGATCAGTTATATGTTTTGTTTATTAAGATTTCTACAAATGTGTCTTTCCTTTTGATGAATGAATTCAGTAAAATGCTCATTCAGACCCTTGCCTTTTTCTACCACTATACACAAATGACAACTTAATTGTGCCTAAATAGTTTGCCTATCTTGCCTCACTTCGTTCTCTGCAATTCAGTCTTTGAAATCAGCTTTAGTTTCACTGAACATTATTTTTAGCCAGCAAACAAATTTCAAAACATATTAACTCATATCTAGCCTAAAATATGGTACTCAGCCTAAAATTGAATATTTTTAAAAGTGACAAAGAGAGAGCCCTATATGGTTAGGTAGGGCTAGCTACCTAGCTATTGGTTTGTGGTTACCTTTCTTCACTCCTATTTTCAGCCTAGGAATTTGGGGAGAGTGATAACATGTTCGATTACTGGAACGAAATTTTTATTACATTACTTATCAACATATTCCAATGCATTTGAATATATTAACTGATACATTAGCTAATTATGTGTTAGAAATACATTTTCATCATATGTAAAAACCAAAACATCATAACGATAAATAAAATTAGATAGTAATAGAAACATGTGTGTGTGTGTGTGTGTGTATATATATATATTCTGTAAAAAGTGTGCTACATAAAAATGTTAAAAATTTGTGTTCTAAGACACATGGTTTCTCGAGCCTACATAAGTGCATTAAAAATAATTAAAAGAGGTAAATTTATCCTCTAGCATGATGTTGATGGTAGTATGTGAAAACTCTGACCACTCAACCTAATAGTCAACATAGTCTAGCTGAAACCCCCCATAGTGTGTCTATGATATCGCAACAGGATATCATCGATAGAGGCATAGTTTGGTATGTCTCTCATCAGAGCTGTGAGGTTACGCTCCACCTCAACTATAGGGTTAGCACCCTCATCATAAATAGATGCCTCAATCTAATGGACAACTCGTCGAGCTACCTGACATAGCCCTGGAGGCCTCACTACTTCTGTTTTACGGAAATCAAATGATCTAAAAATGGTCTGGATAACTTGTATGTATTTCAAGAACCTACCACTCAGTTTAAATTAAAATGATCTAGCTTGTACTTGAAAATTTTGCGGAATTATATACTTGAAAGTGGTGTATGAATTTTTATTGTTTATGTTTCTTAACTTCATTTTTTCTTGTTGTAATTTAACATGTATGACAAAAAAAATATGTAGTAAATAATCATTCAAACACAGCAGCAATTTTAATCTAGGAGTTCACCCGAAACCTCGTGGGCTACATCTCCTTTGAGCTTGGTCATAATGACTCAACTCTTTGGGATTATGGTAAGTTTTTTTTACAAATTAAATACTTAATTCCAATGAATACAACAATGATCCAAATGACTGAAAATACCATTTAAATCCCTCTAATGGCTGTCCAAATTCTGCAAACAGCTTTAGGTTCTTGTTGACACGATTCCTTGTGTCGGTGCACTAAGCTACTCTGAGCTTCTAAATGGCACAAACTCCCTCAGAATTAAGTTTCTATCACTGAAACCACTACTGATGTATCTAATACACATCATACATCAAATACCAACTGATAAATTTCTCAAATTAAGCACTGCATTCCCCAAATAGGCTATCCTCCACGGTTTACCCAAGGCTGCCCAAAACTTCACATCAGCTTTCCGAGCTCTAGAAGTTCTCAAAATGTTTTGAAACCACTTCCACTGGTTCCAAAATGACATAAATAGTTAAGATAGAGTTTTTTTTCATCAAAAATAGCCTTCGGGTGCTCCGGTTTCGCCTCAATCACCTATCGGCACCCCTGGCACTAGGGTCAAGGAAAACTTCTCTGTTGAGTTTTCAACCTCTAAAATTATTTAAAATTTGTTGAAACCTCTGTAAATAGATTCAAAATTATGTTTTTAGCCAAAAATGACCACTGGTTCACTGCAAATGGCCTCAAACAGCACTTTCTAAGCCCTGCACTGCTGCTAGCAAAAGCTGGCAATAATGACCCCTGAAACTTTACTGCTTTTCGGCCTTCAAACGTTCCCTACAGGCTATGAAAACCATTTCATTAGATTCATAACATTTGAATTATCCAATTTATAATATTGGAACTCTAGAAAAGGACTCTAACTCCCCTGTTTAGGCCTTAAACTGAATTTGTCTCATGGTGGCCCTAATGGCTCCTTCATCTTCCCTGAAGAAAAAGCTACTTAATATCACCTCCATTCGAGTTGAAACCTATCCCAAAGTGTTCAGGAGTTTGAAGAGACTCAAAATTGACTAAAATTTCATCCAATTTGGTTCAATAATGAGGAAGTTATGACCAAAACAACTTTGTTCCAATTTCCTCCACTAAATGTGGGGCAACTGCCAGTTAACTCCACTAAAAGTGGAAGTCCGCCTAAATTTGGGAGCACCTCTAGAATCTCCGCCATATTAAACTCCACTTAACTGAAGATTAATTAAATATTAAACATGATATTAGGCTCCTTAAGCGCCCTTAACATTAAGCTCCCACACTGGTCATATGATGAGGTTCCATGGGAGGAGGGTTGGCCCCTCCATGCTCCGCCAGACCCACTCAGCATTCAAAGTGCAATAAATTCTTCATACGGTGTCTATTTTTTGAACCGTTTATGGTGTAGGAATCAAGAAGACGAGACCTATGCAACCATCTTGGTTTCAACCTAATCTTGTAACTATGAATTTTGAGCTAATCCTTAGGTCCTTGATCCAGTTATGATCACACCTCTCAAATGAGAAGATTCTGGACCCCAAAAACTCTCTTGGACTACTAAAACTAATCTGTACAGCAAAGGAGAGTACTGCACCCTCTTCTCTTCAGCCTCCAAACACTTGCCTTGCATGGCTAGTGACTTTTAACCACAACTAGAAAGCAATTCACACTTCCCTACCTCAATATGTGCTTATCCTCCTATCAAGAGTTGTCTTTCTTGCACTCACTCAGAAAATTTCTGGCAAGAAATTTGTAGAAGGAATATGAACATCATTTCCTTGATCAATGATCCAAGGTGGCTCAAACATAAGTTTTGCAACATGCGACATCAACAACAAGTCGTCATAAAATGTGTTATACAATTGACACAAAATCAATGTAAAAAGTGTGCAACACAATCGACACAAGTCGTAAAACATGTGCGACACAATCGACACAAGTCGATAAACAACATGATACATCTTTACGAACACATGTGCATGTATCAATGTACTATGAACCTATTTACAGTTCGCTATATACACATACAACTTCCATGCACATGTACACCTTCAACTCTTCCTTTCAAGTACCAACAAGTACATAATCCCAAAAACGTGTGGGTGACTAAAGAGATGAACTAAAATATATTGATGCAATATAAGTGAGTATCATACTCATCTTTTACACCTCCATGGTGAAATTTTGCAACAACAAAGAAATTCCTTCAATTGAACCGTATTTATATGCAATCTTGCATCAAAATTTTCAACAGAAATACATGCATACAACCGAAATGTCCATATGTAAAAAGGAGTATTTCTTACTGAGTTAAGAAGTCCATCCACTTCTTTCCAAGCCACCTCCATGGTGACTTTTACTGCTGCAACATTTCTTCATGTGAATCTTCCATTTTCACATCAATAATGGAATCTGCAGTTCCACTTGCACCAATTTTTTTGTCCTCTTGTTGCATGTGCTTGGGACGGCTAGTTGGATGCGAAGTCCAATAATGAGAGACAACATGCCCCCTCTTTTGGAAATATGTGCAAAACTCATGCACCTTCTTTGAAAGTTGTCTTTGCCTCATCTGCTTCCTGTATGCTTTCTTCCTCATCCAGCATCTCGAAACAACATGGTTAAATCCACCACAATATGTATAGTAAATATTTCTTCCATTTAAGCATCTAAAATTATCATGCTTTGCAAAAACACAATCAAATTGATCATGAGAAGATTTATACCTCTTGTACTACTTTTAATGTTCATCCTTTTCGTCTTCATGAGAAGATGAACTAGTAGAGGCTACAACTTTCATTTGCAGACTAACATCATCATTCTTGTCCTGAAAATTGTCTAAACTTGCATGCTCGCCATAAGCTGCATGTCTACCATCTTCTTGCTGCAACAAAGGCTTAAAGCAATGGCAATCATCTTTGAAACAAATTTGACATATTTGCATCTTAGAACTTGGAACAAAAGTTCTCTTTGAAATAGCCTCACATGCCTTCATGGCTTTGGAGTCTTCGCCATTAAATTGCACATAACCAAAACCAAGATTCTTGGGTCGTTCCTCAACCGAAATGGGATCAACCATGCCTTGTGCATGCTTGCCTAATCCCTTGCCTTCATAGCCCATTTTAATCATTAATTTGGACCCTATTCCCCTTGTGTGCTTTTTGAAATAACCAACAGATCTTTCTAATGAGGAAATTGAAGACAAATTAGAATGGATTACCTCTTCCTAACACATTTTCTTGGTCAAAGCCTCTTGGGCTTGATGGATTTGCCTCTCCATATCATGCAATCTTTGAAGAATGTATTCCTTCTCTTCCTTCATGGAAAACAATTGTTCACGAATTTCAGTGCTTTCTCATTTATCCTAAAAAAAAAATATGCACCATGTCCTTCAATATAATAAAGTCATGCTTCATATCATCATCGAAGAATCTTGTGAAGGAGGAAACTTCACTTGTAGAAGTTTTCATTATGATTTCAATGAACAAAAGGAACTTCAACAAAGTTCTCAAAGCTTTTCAAAAAAAACGACAAGATTTTTTAAACAAATGGCTGTAAAGACAAACTTTTATTCAAGCAGCGAAACAAAAAACAAACTCCAAGAGCTTCTTAACAAACAATCGTCAAGAGGGTTTGTGTTCCAATGTTGACCATAAGGTACTTTGGGGTAAGGAATAAGCCTCCAACTCTTTCTTCCTTTTTTTTCTCTCCAAGACTTAGCTAATCAGTATTTATCCCCAAATCTCAAGCAAACTCAAACAACAATCAATTTGAAAGCAGTAAACAGTCAATATTTTACATTGTTTAACACCTTTCAAGCTATACAATCAAGCAACCAAGTGCTCTGTCAAGCAAGAAACCTAGCTCAAATACCATCCTGATTTGAAAATGGTCTGGATAACTTGTATGTATTTCAAGAACCTACCACTCAGTTTAAATTAAAATGATCTAGCTTGTACTTGACAATTTTGCGAAGTTATTTACTTGAAAGTGGTGTATGAATTTTTATTGTTTATGTGTCTTAACTTCATTTTTTCTTGTTGTAATTTAACATGTATGATAGCAACAATATGCAGCAAATAATCATTCAAATACAACAACAATTTTAATCTAGGAGTTCACCCGAAATCTCATGGGCTACGTCTCCTTTGAGCTTGGTCATCATGACTCAGCTCTTTGGGATTATGGTAAGTTTTTTTTACAAAGTAAATAATTAATTCCAATGAATACAACAATGATCCAAAGGACTGAAAATACCATTTAATTCCCTCTAATGGCTGTCCAAATTCTGCAAACAGATTTAGGATCTTGTTGACACGATTCATTTTGTCGGTGCACTAAGCTACTCTGAGCTTATAAATGGCACAAATTCCCTCATAATTTTGTTTCTGTCACTGAAACCGCTACTTATGTATCCAATACACATCAAACATCAAATACCAACTGATAAATTGCTCAAATTAAGCACTGCATTCCCCAAATAGGCTATCCTCCATGGTTTTCCCAAGGTTACCCAGAACTTCACATCAGCTTTTCGAGCTCTAGAAGTTCTAAAAATGTTCTAAAACCACTTCCATTGGTTCCAAAATGACTGAAATAGTCAAGATATATATTTTTTTCATCAAAAATAGCCTCCAGCTGCTCTGGTTTTGCCTCAATCACCTATCGGCATCCCTTGGCTCTAGGGTCAAGGAAAGAATTCTCTACTGAGTTTTCGACCTCCAAAAGTCTTTAACACTTGCTAGAACCTCTATAAATAGATTCAAAATGAAGTTTTCATCCAAAAATTACGACTGGTTCACTGCAAATGGTCTCAAACAGCTCTTTATAAGCCATGCACTACTGCTGGCAAAAGCTGGCAATAATGACCCCTGAAAATTTGTTGAAGCTTTTCAGCCTTCAAACATTCCCTACAGGCTCTGAAAACCATTTCATTAGATTCGAAACATCTGAATTATCCAATTTAGACTATTGGAACTCTGGAAAAGGACTCTAACTCCCTTGGTTAGGCCTCAAACTGAATTTGTCTCATGGTGGCCCTGATGGCTCCTTCATCTTCCCTGAAGCAAAATCTGCTGAAGATCACCTGGATTCGACTTGAAACCTGTCCCAAATTGTTCAAGAGGTCGAAGAGACCCAAAATTTACTAAAATTTCATCCAATTTAGTTCAATAATGAGGAATTTATGACCAAAACAACTTTGCCCCAATTTCCTCCACTAAATGTGGGGCAACTACTAGTTAACTCCACTAAAAGTGGAAGTCCGCCTAAATTTGGGAGCACCTCCAGAATCTCCGCCATATTAAACTCCACTTAACTGAAGCTTAATTAAATATTAAACCTGAGGTTAGACTCCTTAAGCGCTCTTAACATTAAGCTCCCACACTGGTCATATGATGAGGTTCCATGGGAGGAGGGTTGGC
The DNA here is from genome assembly GCA_034641835.2 of Pinus albicaulis. Taxonomy (NCBI): domain Eukaryota; kingdom Viridiplantae; phylum Streptophyta; class Pinopsida; order Pinales; family Pinaceae; genus Pinus; species Pinus albicaulis. The sequence continues at coordinate 1,265,185,300 of CM076572.1, forward strand.
CCCTCCGTGCTCCACGAGACCCACACAGCATTCAAAGTGCAATAACTTCTTCATACGGTGTTCGTTTTTCGAACTGTTTGCGGTGCCAGAATCAGGAAGATGAGACCTATGCAACCATCTTGGTTTCAATCCAATCCTGTAACTTTGAATTTTGAGCTAATCCTTAGGTCCTTGATCCAGTTCTGATCATTAAACCTATAGATAAGTATGATTTCCCTAAGTTTGGTGGTGCACTTAGAACAACAGAAAGAAATATATCTGAAATTTTCCTTAAAATGAATATTAGATAAAGGGAAGAAAACTTACTTGTAATCTGTTTGCTTTTCCTCACTTCCCTTCGTCGCTCTGTCGCTCTCAATTGAACTGAACTCGCTTGATTTGTACCTGCAATGGAAAACATATGACAGAAAAAAACAAAAAGGCAATATGATCTATTAAAGTTAAATAAATTGAATCAATTAAATTCGTAAATACACATATAACATCATTGACACATGCATTACGAAAGGAACAAATGTCTTTATTATGAAGTAGAAGGAGAAGTACAACCAATTGATCGATTTGATGTCACTCCTCCAGCTTCAGTCCCATCCTCATCACACCCAGCATCATCACACTAGCAGCATAAGATTACATGTACGACACCTCCAAGAGTTGTGATCTCACTAGCATAACTCTACTTAATACAAATTATTGCTCTCTTGTGCACTATGATCAGTGCTCTATTTATAAGTAGATGAAGGTAGTTTGACACAAATGAATCATTGTATGGATTTTCAAAAAACGGGTGAAGAGGTTTCCTTGTTCATGGGAATAGGAAGATAATAGGTTTAATGGCTTCATGGTGTCCATATTCGAAGCTATCATATGCGGTGAAAGATGGAACAACTTCTAGAAGCCACTAGAGGTTGGGAATATTCCCATAATCCAATGAACAATTTTCTCCCAATCAACCAATGCACTCTAAAGTGGGCCTAGATCCTCTGCAACGTAGCCTTGCATGGGATTAGATGCTCTGCAAAGCAGTTACTACAATCTAGGGGTGTGTTGATGGCTCAATGAGGCACTTCAACTAGCATCTAAGCAGTGAAAATTTCATGAAGGAAAACCACCAATGGGATGACTTGTTTAGGGCATATAGCAACTAATTTAGAGTATGATAGACCCTAATGGATATTGATCTGTGTTTTGGGATGATGTCCAAATTAACCTGTAACAGCTCAAACATCTGCAGAACATAATCATAAGTTAAACTCTCAATACACATATTAGAAAAAATCAAAATATTGAAAAACTTTAAGAAAAAACAAAAAAACAATTATTACTGGGGTTATCCCACTATCCTCCAAACGGAAGAGTAATATCTAGATCTCCCCTGAAATATTTCCTTGCGTATGGCTAGTCATCAATCATGATGAATTGTTGGCGTATCCATATGAAGAAAGTAGGGAGGAATGACATATGCTACCTACCACCATGGAATCGCATCACCTCGCACCATCTATAAAGTTGTGGATCCCTCGGCACAGAAGGTCCCACCTCTATCCTATGACAATGAAACACTGGCACCCTCTCTAGGAAGAGAGTCACTAGGATTGAACCATATCCAAACTGCTTCAACTTCACCATTTTTCACTTAGTAAGTTGATCCTTCATGTTAATGAGTAATCCCTCACACTAGTTAAAAATCATTAGACTCATACAATCCACTACATACTAGAAATGAGACTTGCTCACCTCATGAAGGGCCTATACCCCTGCCACTCAAGCAATGGTGTAAAGGACTATCCTGATAGTTGGGTCATTGACGGTTTTGATGTCAATTTTCCTACTTTTGGTCTTTTGAGACTCATCACTGCAATGTTTTTCGATGAGTAAATTTATACTCTCGCCACCTGGTATAGACCCTACTAGCTGGACCAAAAGTCCCCTCCTGGACAGACTTTTGATGAAATATATATTGAATACATCGATATTTAGATCCTAATCACCAATCACGAAGACTTGGTTGTCTATGTCCCACCATCTCATGAGGTATTACAGTAGATCCACTTAGGATCTCATCCCAGGTGTCGGGAAGAATTTGAGAAAATCGCAGTTACGCAGTGTTCTTATGAAATTTGGATCCTAAGCTGCTTCTCAGTCCCTAGCCTAATGGCCCCTTTCTTTCCACTCTATCGCCATGATTCTCCTGCAAAACATCAATTAACCAGGATTAAACATCTTTCATTAGGGGAATTTTGAGGTCTAAAATGGGCCTCCTAAGGAAAATGTACAATCACAATTCACTTTATGAGAACCAATCACATTTTACGAGATGACATCATCCCTAATGGTTGAGGTGGCATTGCTTGAGTTAAAGGTACTTACTTGTCACATTCTCAATGGTGGATAAAAACTCATGGTTAACCATGGTAGTACTCTAAGTACTTTTAAAGTCAAAGTAAAGTACTCATAATAAATGTCATTTCACACTTTTGGAATAAAAATGTAATATTATCATTTCATATTTCTTGAAAGAAACAATGCATATCCCTATACATTTATTATATTATATTATATTATATTATATTATATTATTTTTATATTATATTATTTTTATATAGTATATTAATTACATGTTATTATACAATTGAAATAATATAAGATTTAATTAATAACATATAGTATAATTAAGAATTTATAAATTTATATTTATATTTTATTTTAAGTTATTCAAGTACAAAGGACAAATGCATTAGTTGTTAAATGATAATGAATTTTTCTTGAAAAGCTCATTCTTATTTATAGTCATATCAATACTATTTTTTTTATCAATTTTATTTTGGTACAACTTTTGAATTGAATTTAACAAGGGTTACATGGATTGTGGTGCAAAAAGTGAATTCCAAATTCATAAGTATTATTTTATTAGTTTAGCTATTATTTTATTATTTCCTTAGGAGGCCCATTTTAGACCTCAAAATTCCCCTAATGAATGGAGGAAATTTGGCAAAAAACTGAGTAAAAATTAAGCATTTACCAAAATAAATTTTTTCACGGCGCCAACACAATTGTCTAGCAATTTTCATGCCCTAGAATCGCATTGGTATGTTAAGGGTCTGGGCGATCAGTGTGCACCCAACATACCAAACTTGTGATGGTCACCCACGTGCCCTAGTTTTTCGAGGGCTCCTTAACCAGGCAAAAAATGAATAAAATTGCTTAAAACATGAAAGGAAAATGCAAGCTAAGGAAAGAGTTATTATGTGGAAACAAATGGATCAGAAAATGGTGGCCTGGATTGGTAGAATGGTGCACCCAAAGTTTGAATAAAAATGGAGGGAAAAGTGCTCTATCAAAATTCAAATGGTAAAAGTAATTTTTATTTTTTACTTTTAGCTATTAAAAGGATTTTATCATATTTTTTTTATTAAACAATGGTTTTTATTGTTTTATGAGTACTTTTACCCATCTTTAAATATTTGTTCTCGATCAATGTAACGTTTGATTGCATGTGTTGAAGCAGGTCATTATGAATCAAATTTGGTCAATGGTGAACAACGAGTTATCTTTTATCGCTTTTTCGGACTTGTGAAAACAAATGAAAAAGGGACCCCCCTAGAGTTAACTTTAAGCTCTTTTTAGACTCTCGAAACATGAAAATATTTTCGAGCACTTGTCCTTTCGAGCTTGTTAAATTAAATTAATTAATGTCATCTCAATATACGTTTATCCCTTTTTCGGGCTGAGGTTGACTAATTACGAAAAAGGAATACCTTAGTCAAACATGACTAAGTGGTTCTGTCGGACATTGTTTTTTTCTACCATTTCATATTCGAGGGACTATCTATGAAAAGGGACCTTTTGGAGTTTTCTTTTCCGTCTCTTTTTCAAACTCCCTAAACGTGAAAAAGATACCAAGTTACCCCTCTGTTGGACTCGTAAAACTTAAACGACGAAGGAATTGTCACCATGACGAGACCGAGCTACTCCTTCCTAAGGCTCGTTAACTTATTAGGAAGGATTCATCCGAAGGATGAACTTACATGCTAATAATATGGTATCCTCTTCAAGATTGCGATAAAAAATAAAGAGGTACTCACTAGAAATAGTAGGGGAAAATGGAAGTAAAGAATGTTTTGTGTTTGGTACCATAGGCAACATGTCACTCTTGAACATGACACTAATCTGAATTTAGTGTCGGGTTGGGGGCATCCTTCATTCATCATTTTCTTTCTTGGGTTTGGGAAATCCATTTGCCTCTCATTCTATCATCATATGTTGTCATGACCTTTGATCCCATTTTGAGTCAAATGTTGCCAAACTCCGAAGTCGTATCTTCAATGTGTTCAAGAGAAGTCCTATCGGTAAAAGTCAAACATCCTCCACTCATTTTACCCTCTATGCAACAATATTGAATCACTCTTATCATCTTGAGAAATAATTTTGTTTCATGTCAATGATGTGGGAATCATTATGACCCTCCTTCGACGGATCACTTCCTATCGACTTCAGCTCATTATCCAGGAAGGTGATTTAGAAACTCCTTTTCAATACCTTGGAGCTTGCATGACTCAATGGAAAGTTCTTCGAGTTCGACGACAGGTTCACATCATTGGCCTTCGATTGAATGATTATGCAAGTGTTTGACTTCATCTCATTCATTCACACTTGTAGATTGTGTTGGTGTACCTTGAGGGCCATCATCATTATTGGTGGTTTCTCTCGCACCTGTTAACGGTTTACCTCATTGACTGGTAATCAAGTGATTTCTATCATGTTCAACATAAGCACATCTAATCACATGGTTAGATTCGTACAATTGGTAGATTGAGATAGAGACAAAGACCCTGGATCAGATATGTTATTATCTTGGATATGTGGAATTACTGAGTAATCATGATTGTACTATTAGTCAAGGTTTTCATTGATTCAGATTATCCACAGTATTGAAATACATTCGTCGATGTTTCGAATCCCAACGAGGATCCATCATCAGGACAAAATTTGAAGAATGCTTGAAAGAGGGACCAAACCAATAATAAATAGTAGAAGAACGAAATAAAAGAGCCGGCCATTTTTATTTTATTTAAAATTATTATTAGTAAATTATCCATAATTTATTAAGTAACAATTAAATAAATTATCTGTTACATAAAAGGTGTTACAGATAAGATCGCCAGGTTTTTGGGGAAAAAGGACATATTCGCTCAATTTTCAGCTACAGGAACAATAAGACACAGAATGTGATCATTAAGGATAATATCAACCAAGAACAACTTAAAGGAGTTTATAAGATTGATTGTTCGTGTGAGAAAATTTATATTGGGGAAATTGGACATTCACTGCAAAAAATATTGAAGGAGCATGGGGTAGATATTAAGAATGGGAGATCTCGCACCTCAGCCCTGGAGTAGCTATTAAGAATGGGAGATCTCGCACCTCAGCCCTAATAGAACACTCCTCAAAGACAGTGTTTAGAAAGTGCCAAAATCATCACCAGATAGGAGCATTATAGAAGAAGAAAAATTAGATAAGCCCTTGAGATTATTAAGCACCCTCATAATCTCAACAAATATCGATGAAGTAAAATCAGTGATAGTTGGCATCCTCTAATCAGACAAATTTTCTCCTCTGGTCTATCGGCATTCCAGGTATAGTATATCAAGTACACTCCCCCCCCTTCTTTATCTTTTATCTCTAAGGTTTAAAATTTACAAAAAATATTAACAACAATATAGACATCATAATAAACATAAGCATAAAAATGAATTAGTAATTAATAATTAATTTGAACAAACTACTTTTAATAATTATTTCGGATTAATTCTTATTTATTTCACAATAAATAAATAAAATTAATTTATTTAATAGTTATTAATGAGTTTCTTTGCATATATAAAAATTTAAGTCGAAATTAATAATAAAAAATAAATTATTAAGATTATTAAAAATAATTAAATAAAATATATGATTAAATTAACAAATTATTATTCTAAATAAATAAAATATTAAGTGACAAATAAAATTTTAAAAATAATAATAATAATGATAATAATAATAATTATAATTATAATTATAAACATTTAAAGCTTCTTAATAATTAATAAGTTATTAATATCAATCAAATTAAAAATTAAAAATTATTAAATAAAATCTTTAAAAAAATGTATTTATTTAAATTAATATTTAGTTATTCTTCTAAACAAGTAAATATTAAGTAATAAATAATTATTATCAAGTAATAAATAATTATTATTATATAAAAAGAATTTATAACAATTAAATTTATTAATAATTAATATCAATATCAATATAAAATAAATTAATTTACTAAGTAAGTCATTAAATATTGATTAAACTAAGAAATGATATATTTATAATTAATTAATTAATTTAAGAAACAATGTTTATTAGATAATTTATTTAATTGTTATTTAATAATTTATGGATAATTTATTAACAATAATTTTAAATAAAATAAAAATAAAAGAATGGTTCGCTCTTTTATTTCGTTCTTCTACTATTTATTATTGGTTTGATCTCTCTTTCAAGAATTCTTTAAATTATGTCTTGAAGATGGATCCCCATTGGGATTCGAAACGAAGACAAATGTCTTTCAACACCGTGGATAATTAGAAACATTCATTTTCAATTGATAACCACATAAGCTTAAAAATCGTTGTCATTGATGTTAATATGACATTGTTGGAGATGGAAAATATTATTGTGATAACCCTTTCATGATGTTTCCCTAATCTCAGAGAAACCCTAACTTTACATAATGCATTAGCCCTAGTTGACGCAAACCCTAACCCAATTCTTATCCTAATTCCTTGACTAATCCCAGTCCTAATCCTTCACAGATTCCTAATGTACATGTTGAAAACCTAACTTGGTGTCATAGTACTACATGATGCCCTTGCTAAGAACCTTAGTTGTTTGTTTTCAAGAAAACCTAAATAAATTAATAATAAAACCCTAGCTTGATGTCTATACCTTATCCTAGTAACCCTAGGTATTATTGCCTAACATAATGAAACTCTAAATACATTAATAAAATCCTAGAATTATATGTTGGAGCTAGCCGTAAGGCTTAAAAGCATTGCTAAATATAAACCTAACCTAACCCTATATACATATGCCAAATGTGTGTATTAAAACTCTTGTTTAGCCTATCTATTAAACGTTGAAATCTATTCATAAAAAATATAACTATCTTAAAGAGCCTCTAAGACCCTTCATATCTCCTCACCATTCCTTAATTCTCTAGCATAACGATTTTAATAGTAAAATACATAAATCAAATTTATAAAATCGATATCATCTAGTCGTAGTCGTAGTATTTGTTGGTCGACTATCACACCTAACATCTAACCAAACTATTTTGACCTCTGCATCAGCTATAAATAGAGAACTTTGGCCAAGATGAGGGTTATCGGTTTGTAAATGAGAAGCATAAAGAAAAGCGTGGAAGCTAAAATCAAAAGAATAAGCAAAAGAAAATTTGAAGTCCATACATTTCGAAGAAAATACCATGGGTTGGGTCTTGTTTGGCTCGTTTGTTTTGTAGGAGAAACCCACAATCTTAGACCCCAGAATACTCTGCTATTCGGTGGATCAGAACCATTTTTGGGTTGTTTTTCTAGGGTACACTTGTGATAATTGCAAACCAATTATCTCTGGGGTCACAATTATGCAGGAAGTTTCAACTAGATTGTATTGCAGAAATCTGAATCCCTCATTTGCGCAAATAGGCATCTTTTTTACGACGACTTCCTCTAAAATTGTGTATGCAAAAGAACATTCATTAAAGACATTCGATCTCAGTACTTCTTTGTAGTCAAGACAGTTTATTGTTGGATTGATTTCCTCAGACAGATCCTTGAGTTGAGCAATTGAATCTTGGAAAAACTGTATTATGTTTTATACTAGCATTTGAATGTGGATCCTTGGTAGTAATCTGTTGTAGCCTCTACAACAACCTCAAAAAAAAAACCCCCCAATTTTAAAATTTTTGGAGCCCCTTGAGCACAAAGAAAAGTTAAGTAAGGAGTCGGGAGGGCTAAGTCGTTGAGTCGCAAACTTCAAATTTATGGAAAACCGCGACCCCGCGACCCTGGGGTCGCACGGTCGCAAGGTCGCGAGGTCGCATCCATCTTAGATCACCTCGCCATGTGACCTCGTGACCTTATTAATGACCCGCACGTGCGACCTTTTATATATGGGAGGTCGCTAGGTCACATTTTGCATATGCAGCGGATAGAAAAAAACGCCTCTGACAGGCCGACTGGAGCGCGATTTTCCTAGTTAAGTTGTCGTTTTCCTCCTGTTGTTTCCTTTTTGGTAATTCTTGCCTAATATTTTATTCCTCAGCCTTTAAATTGCCCCCTACCTTAGCCATTGTTTTCATTTGTCACTTAGGGTTTCCCTTTTGATTCCAACATTAACCCTGCTTGCCCAACTTATCACAGTTCCTCATCCAGCCTCTCATGGCCTGTATCCCGCTCCAAAATCTATCCCCTGACTCTGTCTGGACCCATTTAGCCCTTTTTTTCTCAAGTTAAAAGGAAAAGCAACATCACGTTGTGCGTGCCAAAACCCCGGCAAGCCCTAGTGCGACTTTCGACCCCGCGACCTAGTCGGAAGATTGCAAGGTCGCATTTCCGCCATTTTCTCGCAACTTCTGACCCTGCGACCTAGTCGCAAGGTTACAAGGTCACACTTTTTCCATTTTCTCACAACTTGCGACCCCGCGACCCCACGACCTAGTCACAAGGTCGCAAGGTCGTACTTTTTCTATTTTCTCACAACTTGCGACTCCGCGACCTAGTCGCAAGGTCGCACTTTTTCCATTTTTTTCACAACTTGCCACCTTGCGACCCCGCGACCCAGTAGGCTGCTTATTCAGCTCTGCCTGTGTCCCCAGTTGAAATAATTGATAAGTTGTAACTGGTCTTGTATCATCATGGCATATTTCTTATCCTCGGATTCTTTCATGAATATGACAGGTGAATTCGAAGCAGACTTAGAGTGCATACCTGTCCCCTCAAATTCAAGAGACATGGGACCTCCAGTATCTCGGAAAAAAGATAAGAGCCTAGTAGTGGAGGACGTAGAGATGATGGACATGCCGATGTCCCCACCCCCGATCTACAGAGATACCCTATGCACATTTTCCAAAGGGGACAGCATGTGTTGGTACCAAGTGTACCAAGAGTTCACTAGAACAGAATTCCCAGAGGACCTCCCTGATCGAGAGATATACTTACAGGTCAAAAGGTCTAAGCTACATCTTGCAGGTGCCCATCCAGCTATATTCCCATGCCCAGAGATGATAGATTGGATTATACAGAAAAATGACCCCAAGAAGTTCGTAATCAGGGACAGCGAAGGCAAGGCTTTCGCAACACTGAAAGGCTCAGACGCTCATGTTTATTACTCTTTGCCTGAGCGAGAAGAGGACTTCACAGAAGGATGGGATATCACCCATGTAGTTCCTATAGTTGATACTATAAAGAAGTGGTGAGAGGAGCCTGAGAAATTTAAGGTCAAGAAGGACCAGGAATATCTAGTGGTGGACCTTAGGAAAGTATATAAATTAGTGGCTGCCATGCTGTGCAGATTGTACGGGCGCCCCAATGCCACCACCTTCAGCGGCACATGGGCAACTCTCATGGAGTATGTCATCGCGCATGGCACCCGTTTCAACTGGGCCAGCATATTGCTGACCTCCATGCAGACAAACTTATCCTCGGCATTGGTACCAGATGAAGGAATGCCTTCTGAATTCTATATGGCCTCTTATTTGTTGGATGTCTTTTGTTCAGGGTTTCACTTTGAGGGATGGGTGCAAAACTGGGATCCAAAACAGACCCGTGCAATCCACTTACAAACCAAGGTGTTTTGGGATTCGAGATATAAACAAGACATAGAGCTAATTTCTCAAGCGTTCATCCCAACTCTTTACAGGAAATTGTTCGGCCAAGAAACTCCTTGCATGTCATGGCGAGCCATGAGTACGCTAGGCAAAGTGGCGCATTGGTTCCCATTTGCCGAGTACACATTCATCCGAGTCTTTGGCTCATTCAAGGACCCACATGCTATGCCTCGATATGTCACAGACAAAATTCTCATGCAAGAGGTCTGCTTCCAAATGTCTTCCAGTTTCTCCAGGGTCCTGTCCAGGGGTACGAATAAGTCGTGGCCTACACCACCCCTCACTATCGGTGCTTACACAATCAAAGACTTCAGAGAGGTAGAGGCGGAAGCAGAAGACATAAAAAATTACCACCTTGGGGCATTAGAACACCAAACATATGACCCGGAAAGGATAGTTCCTGATCATTACAAGCAGGCTAAGTTCAAATGGAACTACCAGCACACGGAACGCCCAGGAGAAGATGAAAGAAGAAATTGGTACAATTCAGACCGACAACTTGCTCCAGGGGCGGACTCTAGCCAAGAAGACCCAGATGACCAAACCTTGGAAGACAGGAGCCGTGAATTAGGAGGCGCTTCTTCTTCTCTGGCTAAAAAGCCTCGAACCAGTACAGGGCACAGTACTTCTACCCAAAAAAAAAAAATAGAAGCGAAAGCCCAGGAAGAAAGAGAGAAGAAAATGAAATAGGATGAAGATAAGCGCAAGAAGAGCCTAAGGTCAGAGCAGAAGAAAAAGCAGGCCGAGGAGGCCAAGAAGGAAAAGGAGAAACAAGAGGCAGAGGCTGCAGCGGAACGGAAACTCAAGAAAGAGTTAGATAAAGTGGAAACTGACCGCCAGAAGAAAGCATAGCAAGCTACAGCAGCTGAGCGTAAAAGGAAAGTCGAATTAGAAGCAACGGTAGAAGCAGAGCTCAGACGAAAGAGAGAACATGAAAAAGCAGAAGCCGAACACCTACGAAGAGAGGAGAAAGAAAAGAAAAAGAAAGAAGAGGAAGATGCAATGCTAGAGAACATCGAGGTATCTCTCTTGAGGTACCTCTAGTTAGTACACGAGCCACACTCTCCGATGTCAGTTCCTCCCAGGGACAAGAGGAGGAGGTATTCGATCTCACCAGGCTCATGTTCGATCAGTTCTCCTTCAAAATCCGAAAGTAGAAAAGGAGATGCCTGGCGCGAAATCCTTCCGCCTCACCCACAGTCGCGACGGGAAAAGAGAGTCCTCGATACTAGGACTAATCATGTGATAATAGCATCGGCCGGCACAGCTTTCACTGCGGCCACTGAAAAGAATGTAACCAGAATGAGTAGAGGGATCTTCTATCTACAAAATGGGCTACATGAAGCAGAGTAGCGGGAGGCAAGGGCAGAACAGGAAAATAAGGCATTGAGAGAGGAGGTTCAGCAACTCTGAAATAAAATTCCCCCTATCAACGAAGTGTCGCTTACCATTCAAAGGGAGGTCGATATATTAGAGACTACCATGAGCCAATTTTATGGGGAAATTTTTACCATAAAACAGACAGTCGCCCCCTTGATGAAAGCCCAAACGGAAACTAAGAAAAGGCACCACCAGCTGAAGGAAGCCTCAGCTGCCTTAGACAAAATGATGGACTGGACAGTGCGGTACCCCCAGGCTCCCGAACATTTGCCAAAGAAGGACTAGATTCACACGCAATATGTCAAAGTCCAGATCCGTATGAAAATGCAGTCCAAGGATAAGCTATCCAAGGACCTAGACAAGGTGATGGCTGCATACGAACATCTGATCAGCAGCATTGATTTGATGCACATCCTACATCACATCCCGTCGCTGGGTCCATTAGACGAGGGGAAGACATGGGAGTAGGTGAATCAAGAGATCTAGTCATTTTTGCAGCCCATTAAGCAAGCTGCTGCCACTTCTGACCTTGCAGCATCACAAGAGAAATTGGGCAAGTTTCTTGTCACGCCAGTCTAGGTCTACACCAAGCTCGCCTCTCTGTCCAACCAGATCTCACAGAAGAAGGAGACTCTAATCCCAAACACCTTGGAGTGTATGCATTGTCTGAAAGAAGAGGTCCCTTTGGTTTCTTCCATAGCAGTAAAATATCAGACATTGAAAAACTTCCTCAAAGGACAACAGATTGATGCTTCTGATCTCACAATTGCGCGCACATCCTCATAGTCCGGTGGCAGTAGATCATTGGTAACATTTGGAAACAGGTCGCAGGTCGCGCTGCTCAACCAAGTCGCAGGTCGCATTGCCTAGCCAAGTCGTAGGTCGTAGTTCCCTTCCAGTTCGCAAGGCAGCTCAACAGTTAGGCAGGCAAAGAGTCAGGAAGCCCAAAGGGAAAATTTTGATCTATAAAACTCCCTCCGGGGAAAATGTAAAAGATCTTTTTTTTGGGACTCAAGAGTTATAGAGAATTGTATTCAAAGAAAACACTCTTTTGCATATGAATATAGATACTTGCTTAAACTCCTTTTGGATCTTATGTGTTTTGCTGTGCGAACACTATGAGTATTTCTTATACAGTTTCGAACATTTTTTGATTAACAAAGCTGCACTTTTAATGGCATCATTTACGCATTATAGTTCTCTGTACCTGTGTTAATGATGTTTAGTTCATTTTGCTTTCTTAATGGATGTTAATGACTTTGTTTATTAGCATTCGTTTTATCTTTCAGGAATGTAAAGGGGCATCTCGCCATAAAGAATTGTTTCTTTTGTGGTTAGAACAACCTGCAAGCATAACCCCAATGATGTGTTGTTAAAAACACCTCCTTCGGCGTTTATGCTTCATTATTTGTCTCACTACGCATAGTGCTATATACGTGTTTAACGCATCAAACATGTATCTTGTATCATTTGAATAAGTGTCTGTACGCAGGTTCAATTGAGTTCTTTTGAGACCAAAGGGAAGGTGACTTAAGCAGTAGCCGGACCCACACCCCGGACAGGATCCCTATTCCAAACGGTTCAAGGTCTAATTGGGACTTTCTACCTGGGAGATCCCCTACTGTTGGCCGGACAAATAATCCCGTCAACAGAATTGGCGCTAGTGGAGGGCCGAATGGCATCCTCCCAGCATATAAGCAACATTCCATCACAAACTCCCCATGGGGAGGTCATAAACAATGATACTACCCCTCCCCCTTTGGAAGATATTTCAGGGGAGGAGGTTCCATATTATGACATTACCAGAGAGCAGTTGAGAACCTTGCGCCCAGCTACTCGCAATCTCATCAGGGATTTGTGATATGCCCCAATCATGAATTTCTTGACCCATACTAGGACCCCTGCTGAAAACATCACTCGTAATGGTGCTCTGGTGAGTTCCATACCCCATTTGGTGAATCTCATGGTTGAAGACCTCACCACTGTTGTCCAGAATAACGAACCGATTCCCGAGCTCCAAGTGGGCGAAGAGGAAGAGATTGGCATGATTGAACCCTTCCCTGACCCTCAGCCTAACCAAACCCAACAGAACAACAACCAAGTACACCCCCCACCTGGGGAAGGCGATGGACATAGAGGCCGAAGGAACGAAGGCGAGGGAAATAGAGCCCACAGGAACGAAGGCGAGGGAAATAGAGCCCGCAGGAATGAAGGTGAGGGAAACAGAGCCCGCTGAAATGAAGGTGAGTGGAACAGAGGCCGTGGGAATGGAGGTAGAGGAGATAGAGGCCGTGGCCAAGGACACCGTGCCACCCACCACCGCCCAAACCAAAACAGGCCACCTGTTTACAATTGGGGATATCTCAGGAATATGGCCAACCGTGAGGGACATCAAGATGAACACTCTCGCCATGGGGGAGAAGCATCGACGTCAGGTATCGGGAGTGAATCTGAGTCTGAGATCAGGCGCCATGAGCATGCTAGGAGGGTGCAACCACTTGCCTGGGTGGCCCAGTCCCCATTAGATATTTTGGGCCCCCTCCACGACATGCCTAAGCACCCTGATCAGAAGCATCTCCCCAAGTTCGATCCCGAGAAAGGCACCTCGGCCGAGGATCATATAAACAGCTTCTATCTTTCCCTGCAAATCATGAGGGTTCAAACAGATGACGTTGCTTGCCATCTGTTTCCGCACACTCTTGAAAACAAAGCAGCCACCTGGTACCGCTCCCTCCCAAGTGCCTCCATTACGTCATGGGACCAGTTCCGTCGCGTGTTCTTGCAGAAATTTTTAGAGGACAAAACCCCTTCCATGCTCCTCATGGAGTTAAGCACCATTAAGTGCCATAAGAAAGAGAAGGTTAGAGACTTCAATTAGCGCTTTGTTACCATACTGCAAAATTTTCCCCCCAACCTGGCGTTGGATGACTCTATCACCATAGACTACTATACGTAAGCTCTCCCTAGGGATATTGCCGTCTTCATGAAATGCGAAGCCCGCGCCACCCTTGCGGAAAATTACGCGGCCGCCCTCGATGTAGAAAAGGACATGTTTTCTATAGGAGCAATCGATCACGAAGGGAGAGATGACCACAAACCAATCGCAAAGAAAGGTCAGTCCTACACACCCAAAACCGCGGATAAGGATAAGGATGCTTTTGACCTCGAGAGTATAGCAAAGACCCTCAAGCTATTGACAAATGAAGTCTCCGGCCTCAAGAGAAAGGGTATAGAATACACGACTAGCACTAAGGCACCCAAGCCCTTCTTCAGAAAGAGCAACCCCAACACCAGCCGACCTCCGTCTAACCCGAACACTGTTTTCAACATGGAAGAAATAGGAAAAGACAATTTTTGTTCTTTCCACCAGGTTGCCCACTCTAAAAAAACATGCCCACAGTGGATTGGCAGCATGACTACAGTAGTAAATCAAATTTTGGATGATCAAACCCCAGGGGATGCAGGGGAAGATGATGTTTCTGACCATGATGAATATTTTCCCCTGATGAAGAACCGGGGTCCTCTGTTCTTTCGTTTGACATAATCTGCGGGGAAAACAATTTTACCTTCACTGACATCAATATGGCAGATGATCCTAAGGCCAAACCCATACGAAACTATAGCCTTAGGAGCAAAGGACCGGTCCCCGAACCATCCTTTGAGGAGAAGAAAAGGGCTTTCTTAAGGAAAATTCTGCCCCTGGGGAATGAACAACAAGCTGCCCCTGAGAAGCCCACCAATAACAACACCCGAGCAAATCAAAAGAGCAAGCTCCCGGTGGGGTCCCCCAAAGCCACTACCGAGCTTAGTTCTAAACCTGATTCCGATTATAACATTGTTGAGGATATGAAAAGAACCAAAGCCAACATCTCCCTCTACGAGCTTACCCGCATCACCAATCAATGAGAACTTATTCTTAAAGCCTTCGCCAATACCTCAACTACTAAGCCTGTGAGCAATCTGTCTACGCAAGCCAGTCCGAGTGTTCAATCTATTGTAAACTCCATCAATGCGAATTCCAGGGGATCCACTCCTCCCTTCCTCTTATCTTTTGAGATTTTTAACTTCAATATCCATAACTATCTAGTTGACTCTGGCACGTCAACAAATGTTATGCCCCTATCTGTTTGTAAGAAGCAGAACATTCGCCCGGAGAAAACTGACGCAAGGATCATCCAACTTGACAGATCGTAGGTACCAGCTATAGGAGAACTAAATAACGTCATCATCTGACTTTCGTCCGACTCTAGAGTCCACCAATGTATTGACATTGTGGTTGTTGACATTCCGGAAGCCTACGGCCTATTACTTAGCAGAGATTGGTCCAGCAAGCTGCAAGGGTATTTTGCCACCGACTGGTCCCACCTATGGCTTCCTTACAAGGGCCAGAATAACCAAATCAGGTTCGAAAGCGAACCATATATGAAATATGCTGTGACTGATTTGGATGCTCCTAACGAACCCATCATTTTTTCCCAGGAGGAGCTTGGCATGTGCTTCTTGGAAGCCATTTTTGGATGTTACCATCCTCCTCAGTCTCCAGTAGACCCCGAGATCCAGTCTGAACTAACACTCGTCGCAGAAGACCAAGCCACTCTCGTCTCACACCAAACCGAAATTCTTCCCCAACCTACAACCCAGAAGGAGCTAGAAAATGATGTTTGGACCCTGTATTATGGCGGTTCCAAGACCCATGACAGAGCTGGTGCAGGCTGCATCTTGCTGAGCCCTCAGAGGAACAAGTTCTTGATTTTGTGTCGACTAGAGTTCCAGTGCACCAAAAATACTGTTGAATATGAAGCTTTAATCCTCAGACTAAAGAAGGCACTGGATTTAAAGGTAAGGTGCTTACAAGTCATTGGAGACTTTGAGATCATCACTCAGCAGGTACACAATACCATTCATTGTTTGTCTCCGCACTTAAAAGATTATCAACAAGAGGTATGGCGTCTTATTTCTGCTTTCGATGCATTTGGAATCAAATCTGTTCTTAGAATGCATAATGCAGTAGTCGATACTCTGGCTAATGCTGCTGCTAGATTTACCCCTTTGAGGGATGGATTTTCTATTGAAGTTATGTATAGACCCTCTGTTCCAGATAATATTACTAATTTACGTGTTTTTTATGATGATCAACATATATTGGAATTTATGCTCAACACCGAAGTATTCAAAGACGCGGCAATAGATGAGGCGGATCACGATCAAGCTTTGTAGGAAGAGCATGATAAACGCAAGGAGAACCCCATGCCCAAGGGGATAGTGTCACTTGAAAATCTCTTTGATCTGCAAAGCCGATTCCACGGGCCCCCAAATACCAAAGTACAAAGTTTCACCTTGGCACATCGACAGGTGAACTTGGGATCAGATGAGAACCCGAAGTTCATCAACCTTGGGAAATATTGTACTGACCAGGAGACGCAGGCTTTCACCCAACTATTTTGGAAGTATCGAGATGTATTTGCTTGGACGTACGATGATTTACGTACGTACGATACTCGGATTATTCAGCACATGATACCCATGAAGGAAGGCGTGAAGCCTTTCCAACAGAAGCTCAGAAAAGTGCATCCTACTTTGGAACCGATGATTCTGAAATAACATAAGAATCTTTTTGATGCACGCATCATCTTCAAATTTTTCCACTCCACATGGGTTTCAAATTTGGTCCCGATACGGAAGAAGTCTGGCGAGATCCGCTTGTGCGTGGATTTCCGGAATTTAAATCGGGCCTCAAACAAAGACAATTATCCGGTGCCTCATATGGAACAAATATTGCAAGTTGTGTCCGGATCAGAGATGTTATCCTTATTGGATGGATTCTCTGGCTACAACCAAGTGCTGGTAGTTGAGCCGGACAAATTGAAAACTACTTTTCAAACCAAATGGGGAACTTTCGCGTTCAGATGCATGCCATTCAGATTAATAAACGCGGGGGAAACTTTCCAACGGGCCATGGATATAGCTTTCCGTGGTTTGATAGGGCGGAGTGTGGTAGTCTATCTGGACGACGTCACTGTGTTTTCAAAACACCAGGGCGATCATTTACGCCACCTCAAGCAAATTTTCGAAAGGTGCAGGAAGTACCGGATTTTACTCAACCTGAAGAAGAGTGTTTTCGCTGTGGCAGAAGGGAATTTGCTGGGCCACATTGTAACTAAGCAGGGCATTGTTGTAGATCCAGAGCGGGCGAAAGCCATTGCCCAGATTCCCCCCCTAGTAGTAAAAAAGCAATGCAATCTTCCCTGGGGAAAATCAATTTTGTACATAAATTTATATCGGATTTCGCCTAGATCGTCAAGCCTTTGCAGGGGATGATAAAGAAGAATGCGATTTTCAAATGGAATCTGACGGAGAAGGAAGCCTTCAACAAAATCCAGCAAGCTATAGCTGAAGCACCATCCCTCCAAAGTCCAGATTTTAGCAGAAGCTTTATCCTGTATACTTTCGCTTCAGATTCATCACTTGCAGCTTTCCTCACACAGAAAGATGGAAACAATGATGAACGACCTATATCCTTCATGAGTACTGGTTTACAAGGAGCTAAATTGGACTACCCTGAAATCGAAAAGCAAGCCTATGCAGTCTACAAAGTAGTCAAGCATTTCAGGCCATACATCTTGAAAAACTATGTCACGGTTTTCGTTCCCCACCCAGCTGTCCACTCACTGTTCGTGCAGCAGGAGCTAAGCGAGAGGCGAGGCAACTGGGTGGCATGCCTATAAGAGTATGACTTAGAATTTAAGCCAGCACACACCATGAAAGGACAAGGACTATGCCAAATGGCTGCGGAGGCTGCAAGCTCACATGGAGTTGAAGAAGAGTGTTGGGAACAGGAAATCGACATGTATCAGAGTGACCACACACCTCAGCAGAGAAGCCCTTCTTGGTACTCTGACATTTCGGGATATTTAGCCCATGGCATCCTGGACCCTGCCTTAACTACCCGGCAGAAACGCGCAATAAGGCTCAAAGCTGCATTTACCAGCTGATCCATGGTAATATTTTCAAGAAACATTATGATGGAGTCCTGTTACGCTGCTTGGAACATGATGAAGCACAAAAAATCTTGACCGAGCTGCACGACGGACCAGCTGGAGGGCATTTTACAAGCGATACCACCGCCCACAAAATAATGTGTGCAGGATACTATTGGCCAACCCTTTTCAGAGATGCACATGCATATGTCTAGAAGTGCACTCAATGCTAGAAATTTGCAAACCGGGAAGCGTGGCTAGCCGCCCCCTTACTAGATTGTATTGCAGAAATCTGAATCCCTCATTTGCGCAAATAGGCATCTTTTTTATGACGACTTCCTCTAAAATTGTGTATGCAAAAGAACATTCATTAAAGACATTCAATCTCAGTACTTCTTTGCAGTCAAGACAGTTTATTGTTGGATTGATTTCCTCAGACAGATCCTTGAGTTGAGGAATTGAATCCTGGAAAAACTGTATTATGTTTTATACTAGCATTTGAATGTGGATCCTTGGTAGTAATCTGTTGTAGCCTCTACAACACCCTCAAAAAAAAAACCCCCATTTTAAAATTTTTGGAGCCCCTTGAGCACAAAGAAAAGTTAAGTAAGGAGTCGGGAGGGCTAAGTCGTTGAGTTGCAAACTTCAAATTTGTGGAAAACTGCGACCCCGCGACCCTGAGGTCGCAAGGTCGCGAGGTCGCATCCATCTTAGATCACCTCGCCATGTGACCCCGCGACCTCATTAATGACCCGCATGTGCGACCTTTTATATATGGGAGGTCGCTAGGTCACATTTTTCATATGCAACGGATAGAAAAAAACGCCTCTGACAGGTAGACTGGAGCGCGATTTTCCCGGGTAAGTTGTCGTTTTCCTCCTGTTGTTTCCTTTTTGGTAATTCTTGCCTAATATCTTATTCCTCAGCCTTTAAATTGCCCCCTACCTTAGCCATTGTTTTCATTTGTCACTTAGGGTTTCCCTTTTGATTCCAACATTAACCCTACTTGCCCAACTTATCACAGTTCCTCATCCAGCCTCTCATGGCATGTATCCCGCTCCAAAATCTATCCCCTGACTCTGTCTAGACCCATTTAGCCATTTTTTTCTCAAGTTAAAAGGAAAATCAACATCACGTTGCGCGCGCCAAAACCCTGGCAAGCCCTAGTGCGACTTTCGACCCCGCGACCTAGTCGGAAGATTGCAAGGTCGCATTTCCGCCATTTTCTCGCAACTTGTGACCCTGCGACCTAGTCGCAAGGTTGCAAGGTCACACTTTTTCCATTTTCTCACAACTTGCGACCCCGCGACCCCACGACCTAGTCACAAGGTCGCAAGGTTGTACTTTTTCTATTTTCTCGCAACTTGCGACTCCGCGACCTAGTCGCAAGGTCGCACTTTTTCCATTTTTTTCACAACTTGCCACCTTGCGACTCCGCGACCTAGTCGCAAGGTCGCACTTTTTCCATTTTTTTCACAACTTGCCACTTTGCGACCCCGCGACCCAGTAGGCTACTTATTCAGATCTGACTGTGTCCCCAATTGAAATAATTGATAAGCTGTAACTGGTCTTGTATCATCATGGCATCTTTCTTATCCTCGGATTCTTTCATGAATATGACAGGGGAATTCAAAGCAGACTTAGAGTGTATACCTGTCCCCTCAGATTCAAGAGACATGGGACCTCCAGTATCTCGGAAAAAAGATAAGAGCTTGGCAGTGGAGGACGTAGAGATGATGGACATGTCGATGTCCCCACCCCCGATCTACAGAGATACCCTATGCACATTTTCCAAAGGGGACAGCATGCGTTGGTACCAAGTGTACCAAGAGTTCACTGGAACAGAATTCCCAGAGGACCTCCCTGATCGAGAGATATACTTACAGGTCAAAAGGTCTAAGCTACATCTTGCATGTGCCCATCCAGCTATATTCCCATGCCCAGAGATGATAGATTGGATTATACAGAAAAATGACCCCAAGAAGTTCGTAATCAGGGACAGCGAAGGCAAGGCTTTCGCAACACTGAAAGGCTCAGACGCTCATGTTTATTACTCTTTTCCTGAGCGAGAAGAGGACTTCACAGAAGGATGGGCTATCACCCATGTAGTTCCTATAGTTGATACTATAAAGAAGTGGTGAGAGGAGCCTAAGAAATTTAAGGTCAAGAAGGACCAGGAATATCCAATGGTGGGCCTTAGGAAAGTATATAAATTAGTGGCTACCATGATGTGCAGATTGTACGGGCGCCCCAATCCAACCACCTTCAGCGGCACATGGGCAACTCTCATGGAGTATGTCATGGCGCACGACACCCGTTTCAACTGGGCCAGCATATTGCTGACCTCCATGCAGACAAACTTATCCTCGGCATTGGTACCAGATGAAGGAATGCCTTTTAAATTCTATATGGCCTCTTATTTGTTGGACGTCATTTGTTCAAGGTTTCACTTTGAGGGATGGGTGCAAAACTGGGATCCAAAACAGACCCGTGCAATCCACTTACAAACCAAGGTGTTTTGGGATTCCAAATATAAACAAGACATAGAGCTGATTTCTCAAGCGTTCATCCCAACTCTTTACAGGAAATTGTTCGGCCAAGACACTCCTTGCATGTCATGGCGAGCCATGAGTACGCTAGGAAAAGTGGCGCATTGGTTCCCATTTGCCGAGTACACATTCATCCGAGTCTTTAGCTCATTCAAGGACCCACATGCTATGCCTCGATATGTCACAGACAAAATTCTCATGCAAGAGGTCTGCTTCCAAATGTCTTCCGGTTTCTCCAGGGTCCTGTCCAGGGGTAAGAAGAAGTCGTGGCCTACACTACCCCTCACTATCGGTGCTTACACAATCAAAGACTTCAGAGAGGTAAAGGCGGAAGCAGAAGACATGAAAAGTTACCACCTTGGGGCATTAGAACACCGAACATATGACCCGGAAAGGATAGTTCATGATCATTACAAGCCGGCAAAGTTCAAATGGAACTACCAGCACACGGAACGCCCGGGAGAAGATGAAAGAAGAAATTGGTACAATTCAGACCGAAAACTTGCTCCAGGGGTGGACTCTAGCCAAGAAGACCCAGATGACCAAACCTTGGAAGACAGGAGCCATGAATTAGGAGGCGCTTCTTCTTCTCTGGCTAAAAAGCCTCGAACCAGTACAGGGCACAGTACTTCTACCCAAAAAAAAAAAATAGAAGCGAAAGCCCAGCAAGAAAGAGAGAAGAAAATGAAATAGGATGAAGATAAGCGCAAGAAGAGCCTAAGGTCAGAGCAGAAGAAAAAGCAAGCCGAGGAGGCCAAGAAGGAAAAGGAGAAACAAGAGGCGGAGGCTGCAACGGAACGGCAACTCAAGAAAGAGTTAGATAAAGTGGAAAATGACCGCAAGAAGAAAGCAGAGAAAGCTACAGCAGCTGAGCGTAAAAGGAAAGCCGAATTAGAAGCAACGGTAGAAGCAGAGCTCAGGCGAAAGAGAGAACATGAAAAAGCAGAAGCCAAAAACCTACGAAGAGAGGAGAAAGAAAAGAAAAAGAAAGAAGAGGAAGATGCAATGCTAGAGAACATCGAGGTATCTCCCTTGAGGTACCTCTAGTTAGTACACGAGCCACGCTCTCCGATGTAAGTTCCTCCCAGGGACAAGAGGAGGAGGTATTCAATCTCACCAGGCTCACGTTCGATCAGTTCTCCTTCAAAATCCGAAAGGAGAAAAGGAGATGCCTGGCGCGAAATCCTTCCGCCTCACCCACAGTCGCGATGAGAAAAGAGAGTCCTCGATACTAGGACTAATCCTGTGATGATAGCATTAGCCGGCACAGCTTTCACTGCGGCCACTGAAGAGAATGTAACCAGAATGAGTAGAGAGATCTTCTATCTACAAAATGGGCTACATGAAGCAGAGCAGCGGGAGGCAAGGGCAGAACAGGAAAAGACGGCATTGAGAGAGGAGGTTCAGTAACTCCGAAATAAAACTCCCCATATCAATGAAGTGTCGCTTACCATTCAAAGGGAGGTCGATATATTAGAGACTACCATGAGCCAATTTTATAAGGAAATGTTTACCATAAAACAGACAGTCGCCCCCTTGATGAAAGCCCAAACGGAAACTAAGAAAAGGCACCAGCAGCTGAAGGAAGCCTCAGCTGCCTTGGACAAAATGATGGACTGGACAGTGCGGTACCCCCAGGCTCCCGAACATTTTCCAAAGCAGGACTGGATTCACACGCAATATGTCAAAGTCCAGATCCATATGAAAATGCAGTGCAAGGATAAGCTATCCAAGGACCTAGACAAGGTGATGGCTGCATACGAACATCTGATCAGCAGCATTGATTTGATGCACATCCTACATCACATCCCGTCGCTAGGTCCATTAGACGAGGGGAAGACATGGGAGCAGGTAAATCAAGAGATCTAGTCATTTTTGCAGCCCATTAAGCAAGCTTCTGCCACTTCTGACCTTGCAGTATCACAAGAGAAATTGGGCAAGTTTCTTGTCACGCCAGTCTGGGTCTATTGAGAATGCAGCAAGATGATGGAGCTTAGTGAAATGAAGTTGCCTTCACTAAGTGGGCCCGCAGGCAAATTCTGGCGCAAAGTCTATTTTTAGACTATGTCTATTTTTAGACATACGGAGCATAATTCAGAAATTCCAGTTGGAGATTCTTGAAGCATGCGACATGTTGGTAAAAATATATGAGACTCATATTTTTAGGTTCCAGGCTATTTTTAGACTGCATCTCCTAAAAATATAGAAGTCAAATATTATTTACCCTTAATAATATTTAGACTATAAACAACAGTTTACTCTCTTGGAGCACTTCAGTTCGAGTCATGGAGGTGGCTCATGAAACTGACAGAGGAATCAAGTGGTTCCTAGGGTTTGATGGCATCTTGCATGGTTGACTTCAGTTAGACTTCAGTGGCAGAAGTCTTGGAGGAGTTAATGAGACAGATAGTGGAGTTGTGTTCTGTTTATTTTAGTTGAACTAGTTGAGATTAGTTTAACTAGCTAATCAATTAGTTATGAGTGGAGTGAATTAAATATTATTTAATTCACTAATTAGTAACTCATTAGTCAACTCAAGAACACTTCAGTTCACTACAGTGCATGATCAGTTCAGTGGAGACCAGTGGAAGAGGTAGATGAAAGGGTGAGTAAAGCTATCAGTTGGAGGATCAGTTTTGCATGGGATTTGCATTACACTTGGAGGAATTGTCCATGACAATTGCGCAGTCAAGCCAAGGGGATTCGAACCTTGGATCTCTTCATATACAGGCCATGATTGCGCAATAGAGGCAAGGCAATCAACAGTGAGTTTTGAACCCGAGACTTGTTCAAAACTGAGTTAGATTGTGTGTGACTTTATGAGAAAGTACTGAGTACTTGTGAGGAGTATTGTACTTTGTTGGTTACATGATTTCTCCATTATAATATACACAATAGCTGCGGGGTTTTCAGCTATAGGCTTTCCCCATACATACCGAGTTAATGTGTGATTGATTTGATGTGCGATCGCTTCTATTATTTCCGCATGTGACAATTAATTGTAGATGAGATTATGTGTTATGCATGCAATTCGAAATTGATGTGTAATCGGGTTAATCTCCATTGAATAAGTGATTTATTCAGCTAATTTCTACATGGTATCATAGCAAGATTAATTGTCGAGATCTATTACGGTGATTGCAAACTTATTTCCTCGGACAGAGTCTGCATACGGGCCAGGAAGCCTCCGGATTCATCTTTCTTCGGAAAGTGAAAGGTCTGGTAAACGCCCCTTGCAGTCAATCTCTGATTTGGAAATAATTTGTTCTCAAGTGTAGATCGGAACCGATAGAGCTTGGAGTTTGGAATTCGAATTTTGCAGGAGCCTTGTTTTCTTGGTGCCGATGTTGAAAATGTCTTCTTTCAACGGTTTGCGACTCGAATATGCTCTTGAAGGCAGTTCGAATTATGTTGCATGGAAGGATCGCATGGAAGCAGTGTTAGAAGATAATGGTCTGAAGGAGTTCGTAGATGCGGATGTCCCAAAGCCCACTGATGCAGCTTTGGTCGATGCATGGCAAAAGAAGATCGCGAAATGTCGAAGGATCCCGTTGGAGGGCGTCAAGGATCATATTGTATCCAGCCTGCATGGAAAGGCTACTCCATATTTAATGTGGAAAGCTTTGACGGATCTATTCCAGAGTAAGAGTGACCAAAGGAAGCTGGCGCTCAAAGATAAGCTCATGAACATCAAGATGGAGAAGGGCGACAGTATCGCCAAATACCTCACGAAGTTCACTCAATGCAGAGATGAGCTGGGAAGTGTGGGGGTTACTGTCGATGAAGAGGGCATGGTCGACCTGGCTCTCCTTGGTCTTCCGAAGGCTTGGCACTCATATCAAGATAGTGTCAATGGTCGGGAGAAGCTGCCGGGATGGGAGCGCCTTTGGGCGGATCTCATGCAGGAGGAGATAAGGAGGACTACTCGAGATGGATCTTCATCAAAGGGAGCGGATGAAGAAAACTGCGCTTTGGTGTCCAAAGCTAAGAAAGGGAAGGGTAAGAAAACCTCTCATTCTGGAGCTAAGGGCAAGAAGCAGGATATGGCGAAAGTGAAATGTTTTCACTGCCATGATCACGGACATTATGCTACCAATTGTCCAAAGAAGAAGAACAAGCAAGCGGGAAGATCTGCAGATGGAGAAGCTTTGGCTTCACAGTTCGAGCTTGACTTTTCACTAATTGCATGCTTGGTTTCAAGTGTGATGGGATCGGTGTGGTTCTTGGACAGCGATGCGTCATTTCATATGACGGGAGATCGGGAGTTGTTCTCAGATCTGGAGAACAAAGATTTGGGTGTGCACATCGAGATGGGCGATGATGGTAGATACAGTGCGACTGGTATCGGTACCGTATCCTTTCAGAGGGAGTCTGGTAAACCCTTTGTCTTAAAGGATTTCATGCATGTACCTGGATTGAAGAAGAACCTGATTTCAGTAGCGATGTTGGAGGATAAGGGTTATGATGTGGTCTTCAGCGAAGGAAAAGCTTTCCTGCGCAGCAAGACTACTGGAGAGACCCGGAAGATAGGGGTTCGAACTCAGAACCTTTATCAGTTGCAGGTAGATGACTGCGCAGCTATGGCATGCAAGGCTGGAGATGTGGTGAGCCGGGATGATGAGGGCGAACTATGGCACAGGAGATTGGGCCATCTTCACCATGGAGCTTTGAAGATTCTGCAGCAGATTTCTACCGGACTTCCTAAGGGCACCCTTGCGCAGTCAGATCAGTGCAAGGGGTGTACTTTAGGGAAGTATGTGAAAGCCACCTTTCACGAGAAGGATAGTCGCGCCACGACGATCCTTGAGAGAGTTCACACAGACGTGTGTGGTCCTTTCTCAGTTGCTTCGACAGCAAAGCACACGTATTATGTGATCTTTGTTGATGATTTCTCTCGAAAGTGTTGGATCTTCTTCATGCAGAAGAAGAGCGATACATTCGCGAAGTTCTGTGAGTTTAAAGCACTGGTCGAGAAGGAGTCGGGGAAGAAGGTGATTGCTCTAAGGAGGGATAACGGTGGTGAATTCATCTCGGCTGAATTCAAGGAGTTCTGCAGCGCAGAAGGGATTCGGAGAGAGCTCATCGCACCCCATAACCCACAGCAGAACGGGGTGGCTGAGCGGAAGAACAGAACGATCGTGGGTGCTGCATGGGTGATGTTGCATGATCAGGGCCTACCCCTTCACTTGTGGGCTGAGGCATGCAATACAGCAGTGTATGTGCAGAACCGTTGTCCTCACAAGGTTCTTGGCATGAGTACACCAGAGGAGGCTTATTCTGGCAAGAGGCCCGATATTTCCCATTTGCGGATTTTTGGTTCTCTTGTCTACATGCATGTGACGAAGGATGTGAGAAGGAAGCTAGATCCAACTGCTGAGGTTGGAATATTTGTGGGGTACACTGATACACCTCATAACTATCGGGTGTATGTGCCAGACAGTCGCAAGACTGTTGTGCGACGGGATATAAAATTTCAGGAGGAGAAAGCCATGCAGTGTTCGCTTGAGAGGGAGCTACACTTGCATGCAGATGAGGAGATGTTAGTTCCTAAGGAGGAGCTTCCAGATGTGGATCAGCCATAAGAGGAGGTTCAGGAGGTGGAAGAAACCACCCAGGCAGCGCCAACCATCAGAGGGCGCATGCGCACTACAGAAGCTGAGCGACTGGCTCGGGATGCATTGAAGGTTGTAGGACCACCTACAACACAGCGCAGACAGAGGCAGTCACCGGATCGGTACACTGGATACATGGCTCTTGTGAGTCAATGTGTTGTGACTGAGCCATCCTCTTTTGAGGAAGCTGTGGAGGAACCCGCATGGGTTGATGCCATGATCGAAGAATATGATTCGATCGTCAGGAACAGTGCATGGGAGATTTTCCCAAGACCGGTGGGGAAATCAGTGGTGGGTTCGCGATGGATCTACAAAGTGAAGCAGGCGGCTGACGGGAGTGTGGAGAAGTACAAGGCAAGATTTGTCGCCCGTGGCTTTTCACAGATCGAGGGGATTGACTATGAGGAGACTTTTGCACCTGTCGCAAGGTACTCTTCCATACGGACGATCCTTGCTCTCTCAGCGCAGATGGGGTGGCACATTCATCGGATGGATGTGAAGACTGCGTTCCTCAATGGAGTTATTGAGGAAGAGGTGTACATAGAGCAGCCTGAAGGTTTTGAGATCTTCAGAAGTGAGTCGCATGTGTGCCGACTCAAGAGAGCACTGTACGGGCTGAAGCAAGCACCTCGTGCTTGGTACACTCGGATAGACAGCTACTTCACCCGGCTTGGATTCTCCAAGAGTGAGGCGGATCCAAACCTGTACCAGATTGTGGTGGAGGGGAAGCTGTTGATCATCGTACTGTATGTAGATGATCTGATTTTGACTGGCGACGAGCAGTTGATACTTTCATGCAAGGAGGATCTTGCACGGGAGTTTGAGATGAAGGACCCGGGCATCCTTCATTATTTCCTGGGATTGGAGATTTGGCAGCGCAGTGGAGGACTGTTTGTTTCTCAGGGCAAGTATGCCCGGGAGATTCTGGAGAGGTTCAACATGCAAGGCCGCAAGCCTGTTGACACTCCTCTTCCTGGTGGTTGGAGGAAGGAGGATGCTACTTCAGCGGAGGTAGTGGATGCCACTGTCTATCGACAGTTGGTGGGGTCGCTTATGTATCCGGTCAATACACGACCCGATATATGCTATGCAGTTAACCAGCTTTCGCAAGCTATGGTTAAGCCTACCAAGCTCTTTTGGAAGGCATGCAAGCATGTATTGCGCTATATTAGAGGCACATCGGGATATGGTCCTATGGTACAGACAGGAGGATGGAGTGAAACTTTCTGGTTTCACTGATGCAGATTGGGCAGGGAGCCCAACAGACCGGAAGAGCACTTCTGGAGGAGTTTTCAGCATTGGGTCGACAGCAGTTTCCTGGTACAGCAGGAAGCAGAGATCCGTAGCACTCAGTTCAGCAGAGGCCGAGTACATGGCAGCAAGCTTGGCTGCATGTGAGGCTATTTGGATGAGGAAGATCCTCGCAGGTTTGTTCAGGTTGCATTTGGAGCCTACGGTGATCTACTGTGATAACCAGAGCTGCATCAAGCTCTCGGCTAATCCAGTATTTCATGATAGGTCCAAACATATCGACATCAGGTACCATCACATCAGAGATTGTGTTCAGCGGAGGATCATGATGCTTTCATATGTTCCCACGGAGGATCGGGATGCCGACATCCTGACGAAGGCGCTCACCAGGAGCAAGTTCGAATTCCACAGAGGCAGGATAGGGATTGCAGATAATCCATAT
Organism: Pinus albicaulis; assembly: GCA_034641835.2. Classification (NCBI taxonomy): domain Eukaryota; kingdom Viridiplantae; phylum Streptophyta; class Pinopsida; order Pinales; family Pinaceae; genus Pinus; species Pinus albicaulis. The sequence continues at coordinate 1,265,213,433 of CM076572.1, forward strand.
CTTGCTGAGAGGGAGTGTTGAGAATGCGGCAAGATGATGGAGCTTAGTGAAATGAAGTCGCCTTCACTAAGTGGGCCCGCAGGCAAATTCTGGCGCAAAGTCTATTTTTAGACTATGTCTATTTTTAGACATACGGAGCATAATTCGGGGATTCCAGTTGGAGATTCTTGAAGCATGCGACATGTTGGTAAAAATAGATGAGACTCATATTTTTAGGTCACAGGCTATTTTTAGACTGCCTCTCCTAAAAATATGGAAGTCAAATATTATTTACCCTTAATAATATTTAGACTATAAACAACAGTTTACTCTCTTGGAGCACTTCAGTTCGAGCTACAGAGGTGGCTCATGCATCTGACAGAGGAATCACGTGGTTCCTAGGGTTTGATGGCATCTTGCATGGTTGACTTCAGTTGGACTTCAGTGGCAGAAGTTTTGGAGGAGTTAATGAGACAGATAGTGGAGTTGTGTTCTGTTTATTTTAGTTGAACTAGTTGAGATTAGTTTAACTAGCTAATCAATTAGTTATGAGTGGATTGAATTAAATATTATTTAATTCACTAATTAGTAACTCATTAGTCAACTCAAGAACACTTCAGTTCACTACAGTGCATGATCAGTTCAGTGGAGACCAGTGGAAGAGGTAGATGAAAGGGTGAGTAAAGCTATCAGTTGGTAGATTTGTTTTGGATGAGTTTTGCATTACACTTGGAGGAATTGTCCATGACAATTACGCAATCAAGGGAAGGGGATTCGAACCTTGAACCTCTTCATATACAGGCCATGATTGCGCAATAGAGGCAAGGCAATTGGCGGGGAGTTTTGAACCTCAGACTTGTTCAAAACTGAGCTAGATTGTGAGTAACTTCATGAGAGAGTACTGAGTACTTGTGAGGAGTATTGTACTTGTTTGGTTACTTGATTTCTCCATTATAATATACACAATAGTTGCGGGGTTTTCAGCTATAGGCTTTCCCCATACATACTGAGTTAATGTGTGATTGATTTGATGTGCGATCGCTTCTATTATTTCCGCATGTGACAATTAATTGTAGATGAGATTATGTGTTATGCATGCAATTCGAAATTGATGTGTAATCGGGTTAATATCCATTGAATAAGTGATTTATTCAGCTAATTTCTACAGGGTCTACACCAAGCTCACCTCTCTGTCCAAACAGATCTCACAGAAGAAGGAGACTCTAATCCCAAACACCTTGGAGTGTATGCATCGTCTGAAAGAAGAGGTCCCTTTGGTTTCTTCCATAGCAGTAGATTATCAGACATTGAAAAACTTCCTCAAAGGACAACAGATTGATGCCCCTGATTTCACAATTGCGTGCACATCCTCATAGTCCGGTGGCAGTAGATCGTTGGTAACATTTGGAAACAGGTCGCAGGTCGCATTGCCTAGCCAAGCCATAGGTCGTAGTTCCCTTCCAGGTCGCAAGGCAGCTCAACAGTCAGGCAGGCGAAGAGTCAGGAAGCCCAAAGGGAAAATTTTGATCTATAAAACTCCCTCCAGGGAAAATGTAAAAGATCTTTTTTTTGGGACTCAAGAGTTATAGAGCATTGTATTCAAAGAAAACACTCTTTTGCATATGAATATAGATACTTGCTTAAACTCCTTTTGAATCTGATGTGTTTTGTTGTGCGAACACTATGAGTATTTCTTATACAGTTTCGAACATCTTTTCATTAACAAAGCTGCACTTTTAATGGCATCATTTACGCATTATAGTTCTCTGTACCTGTGTTAATGATGTTTAGTTCATTTTGCTTTCTTAATGGATGTTAATGACTTTGTTTATTAGCATTCGTTTTATCTTTCAGGAATGTAAAGGGGCATCTCGCCATAAAGAATTGTTTCTTTTGTGGTTAGAACAACCTACAAGCATAACCCCAATGATGTGTTGTTAACAACACCTCCTTCGGCGTTTATGCTTCATTATTTGTCTCACTACGCATAGTGCTATATACGTGTTTAACGCATCAAACATGTATCTTGTATCATTTGAATAAGTGTGTGTACGCAGGTTCAATTGAGTTCTTTTGAGACCAAAGGGAAGGTGACTTAAGCGGTAGCCGGACCCACACCCCGGACAGGATCCCTATTCCAAACGGTTCAAGGTCTAATTGGGACTTTCTACCGGGGAGATCCCCTACTATTGGTCGGACAAATAATCCCGTCAACAGAATTGGTGCTAGAAGGAGGGCCGAATGGCATCCTCCCAGCATATAAGCAACATTCCATCACAAACTCCCCATGGGGAGGTCATAAACAATGATACTACCCCTCCCCCTTTGGAAGATATTCCAGGGGAGGAGGTTCCATATTATGACATTACCAGAGAGCAGTTGAGAAACTTGCGCCCAGCTACTCGCAATCTCATCAGGGATTTGTGATATGCCCCAATCATGAATTTCTTGACCCATACTAGGACCCCTGCTGAAAACATCACTCGTAATGGTGCTCTGGTGAGTTCCATACCCCATTTGGTGAATCTCATGGTTGAAGACCTCACCACTGCTGTCCAGAATAACGAACCGATTCCCAAGCTCCAAGTGGGCGAAGAGGAAGAGATTGGCATGATTGAACCCTTCCCTGACCCTCAGCCTAACCAAACCCAACAGAACAACAACCAAGTACACCCCCCACCTGGGGAAGGCGATGGACATAGAGGCCGAAGGAACGAAGGCGAGGGAAATAGAGCCCACAGGAACGAAGGCGAGGGAAATAGAGCCCGCAGGAATGAAGGTGAGGGAAATAGAGCTCGCTGAAATGAAGGTGAGAAGAATAGAGGCCGTGGGAATGGAGGTAGAGGAGATAGAGGCCGTGGCCAAGGACACCGTGCCACCCACCACCGCCCAAACCAAAACAGGCCACCTGTTTACAATTGGGGATATCTCAGGAATATGGCCAACCATGAGGGACATCAAGATGAACACTCTCGCCATGGGGGAGAAGCATCGACGTCAGGTACCAGGAGTGAATCTGAGTCTGAAATCATGCGCCATGAGCATGCTAGGAGGGTGCAACCACTTGCCTGGGTGGCCGAGTCCCCATTAGATCTTTTGGGCCCCCTCCACGACATGCCTAAGCACCCTGAGAAGCATCTCCCCAAGTTCGATCCCGAGAAAGGCACCTTGGCCGAGGATCATATAAGCAGCTTCTATCTTTCCCTGCAAATCATGAGGGTTCAAACAGATGACGTTGCTTGCCATCTGTTTCCGCACACTCTTGAAAACAAAGCGGCCACCTGGTACCGCTCCTTCCCAAGTGCCTCCATTACGTCATGAGACCAGTTCCGTCGCGTGTTCTTGCAGAAATTTTCAGAGGACAAAACCCCTTCCATGATCCTCACGGAGTTAAGCACCATTAAGTGCCATAAGAAAGAGAAGGTTAGAGACTTCAATCAGCGCTTTTCTACCATACTGCAAAAGTCTCCCCCCAACCTGGCGTTGGATGAATCTATCACCATAGACTACTATACGAAAGCTCTCCCTAGGGATATTGCCGTCTTCGTGAAATGTGAAGCCCGCACCACCCTTGCAGCAAATTACGCGGCCGCCCTCGATGTAGAAAAGGACATGTTTTCTATAGGAGCAATTGATCACGAAGGGAGAGATGACCACAAACCAATCGCAAAGAAAGGTCAGTCCTACACACCCAAAACCGCGGATAAGGATAAGGATGCTTTTGACCTCGAGAGTATAGCAAAGACCCTCAAGCTATTGAAAAATGAAGTCTATGGCCTCAAGGGAAAGGGTATAGAATCCACGACTAGCACTAAGGCACCCAAGCCCTTCTTCAGAAAGAGCAACCCCAACACCAGCCGACCTCCGTCTAACTCGAACACTGTTCTCAACATGGAAGAAATAGGAAAAGACAATTTTTGTTCTTTCCACCAGGCTGCCCACTCTAAAAAAACATGCCCACAGTGGATTGGCAGCATGACTACAGCAGTAAATCAACTTCTGGATTATCAAACCCCAAGGGACGCAAGGGAAGATGATGTTTCCGACCATGATGAATATTTTCCCCCTGATGAAGAACCGAGGTCCTCTGTTCTTTCGTTTGACATAATTTGCGGGGAAAACAATTTTACCTTCACTGACATCAATATGGCAGACGATCCTAAGGCCAAACCCATACGAAACTATAGCCTTAGGAGCAAAGGACCGGTCCCCGAAACATCCTTTGAGGAGAAGAAAAGGGCTTTCTTAAGGAAAATTCTGCCCCCGGGGAATGAACAACAAGCTGCCCCTGAGAAGCCCACCAATAACAACACCCGAGAAAATCAAAAGAGCAAGCTCCCGGTGGGGTCCCCCAAAGCCACTACAGAGCTTAGTTCTAAACCTGATTCTGGTTATAACATTGTTGAGGATATGAAAAGAACCAGAGCCAACATCTCCCTCTACGAGCTTTCCCGCATCACAAATCAATGAGAACTCATTCTTAAAGCCTTCGCCAATACCTCAACTACTAAGCCTGTGAGCAATACGTCCGCGCAAGCTAGTCTGAGTGTTTAGTCTATTATGAACGCCATCAATGAAAATTCTAGGGGATCTACTCCTCCCTTCCTATTATATTTTGAGATTTTTAACTTCAACATCCATAACTATCTAGTTGACTCCGGTGCATCCAAAAACGTCATGCCCCTATCTGTTTGTAAGAAGCTGAACATCCGCCTGGAGAAAACTGACGCGAGGATCATCCAACTTGACACATCGCAGGTGCCAGCTATAGGAGAGCTAAATAACGTCATCATCCACCTTTCGTCCAATTCTAGAGTCCACCAATGTATTGACATTGTGGTTGTTGACATCCCTGAAGCCTACGACCTATTATTTAGCAGAGACTGGTCTAGCAAGCTGCAAGGGTATTTTTCCACCAACTGGTCCCACCTGTGGCTTCCTTACAAGGGTCGGATTAACCAAATCAGGGTCAAAATCGAACCATATATGAAATATACTGTGACTGATTTGGATGCTACTAACGAACCCATCAGTTTTTCCTAGGAGGAGCTTGGCATGTGCTTCTTGGAAGCCATTTTCGGATGTTACCATCCTCCTCAGTCTCCAGTAGACCCCGAGATCTAGTCTGAACTAACACTTGTCACAAAAGACCAAGCCACTTCTGTCTCACACCAAACCAAAATTCTTCCCCAACCTACAACCCAGAAGGAGCCAGAAAACGATGTGTGGACCCTGTATTATGACGGTTCCAAGACCCATGACGGAGCTGGTGCGGGCTGCATCTTGCTGGACCCTCAGAAGAACAAGTTCTTGATTTCGTGTCAGCTAGAGTTCCAGTGCACTAACAACACTGCTGAATATGAAGCTTTGATCCTCGGACTCAAGAAGGCACTAGATTTTAAGGTAAGATGCTTACGGGTCATCGGAGACTCCAAGATTATCACTCGGCAGGTATGCAACACCATTCATTGTTTGTCTCCGCACTTAAAATCTTATCAACAAGAGGTATGGCATCTTATTTCTGCTTTTGATGTGTTTGGAATCAAATCTGTTCTTAGAATGCATAATGCAGTAGTTGATACTCTGGCTAATGCTGCTGCTAGATTTACCCCCTTGAGGAATGGCTTTTCTATTGAAGTTATGTATAGACCCTCCATGCCAGATAATATTACTAATTTATGCTTTTTTGATGAAGATCAACAGATATTGGAATTTATGCTCAACACTGAAGTATTCAAAGACGCGGCAATAGACGAGGCAGATCACGATCAAGCTTTGCAGGAAGAGCATGATAAATGCAAGGAGAACCCAATGCCCAAGGGTATAGTATCACTTGAAAATCTCTTTGATCTGCAAAGCCGATTTTACGGGCCCCCAAATGCCAAAGTACAAAGTTCCACCTTGGCACATCGCTAGGTGAACTTGGGATCAGATGATAACCCGAAGTTCATAAACCTTGGGAAATACTTCACCGACTAGGAGACACAGGCTTTTGCCCAACTATTTCGGAAGTATCAAGACGTATTTTCTTGGACATACGATGATTTACGTACATACGATACTCGAATTATTCAGCATGTGATACCCATGAAGGAAGGCATGAAGCCTTTCAAACATAAGCTCAGAAAAGTGCATCCTACTTTGGAACCGATGATTCTGAAAGAACTTAAGAAGCTTTTGGATGCACGCATCATCTTCAAAGTTCACCACTCCACATGGGTGTCAAATTTGGTCCATGTACGGAAGAAGTCTAGCGAGATCCGCTTGTGCGTGGATTTCCCGAATTTAAATGGGGCCTCAAACAAAGATAATTATCCGGTGACCCCTATGGAACAAATATTGCAAGTTGTGTCCAGATCCGAGATGTTATCCTTATTGGATGGATTCTCTGGCTACAACCAAGTGCTGGTAGCTGAGCCGGATAGATTGAAAACTACTTTTCAAACCAAATGGGGAACTTTCGCATTCAGACGCATGCCCTTCAGATTAATAAATGCGGGGGTGACTTTCCAACGGGCCATGGATATAGCTTTTTGTGGTTTGATAGGGCAAAGCATGGTGGTCTATTTGGATGACGTCACCATTTTTTTGAAACACCGGGGCGATCATTTACGCCACCTCAAGCAAATTTTTTAAAGGTGCAGGAAGTACAGGATTTTACTCAACCCAAAGAAGAGTGTTTTTGCGGTGGTAGAAGCGAATTTGCTGGGCCACATTATAACTAAGCAGGGCATTGTTGTAGATCCAGAGCGGGCGAAAGCCATTGCCCAGATTCCCCCCCCAGCAGTAAAAAATCTATGCAATATTTCCTGGGGAAAATCAATTTTGTACTTAAATTCATATCGGATTTCGCCCAAATAGTCAGGCCTTTGCGGGGGATGATCAAGAAGAATGTGATTTTCAAATGGAATCTGCCAAAGAAGGAGGCTTTCAACAAAATCAAGCAGGATATAGCTGAAGCACCATCCCTCCAAAGTCCAGATTTTAGCAGAAGCTTTATCCTGTATACTTTTGCTTCAGATTCATCACTTGTAGTTGTCCTCACGCAGAAAGATGGCAACAGTGATGGACGGCCTATATCCTTCATGAGTACAGGTTTACAAGGAGCTGAATTGAACTACCCTAAAATCGAAAAGCAAGCCTATGCAGTCTAGAAAGCAGTCAAGCATTTCAGGCCTTACATCTTGAAAAACCATGTCACAGTTTTCGTTCCCCACCTAGATGTCCACTCAATGTTCATGCAACAGGAGCTAGGTGAGAGGTGAGGAAACTGGGTGGCATGCCTGCAAGAGTATGACTTAGAGTTTAAACCAGTACACATTATTAAAGGAAAAGGACTATGCCAAATGGCTGCGGAGGTTGCAATTTCACATGGAGTTGAAGAAGAGTGTTGGGAATAGGAAATAAACATGTATTAGAGTGACCACACACCTCAGTAGAGAAGCCCTTCTTGGTACTCTGACATTTCGGGATACTTAGCCCATGGCATCCTAGACCCTGCTCTAACTGCTCAGCAGAAACATGCAATAAGGCTCAAAGATACATCTTACCAGCTGATCCAGGGTAAGATTTTCAAGAAACATTACGATGGAGTCCTGTTACGCTTCTTGGAACATGATGAAGCACATAAAATCTTGACCGAGCTGCACAACGGACCATCTGGAGGGAATTTTGCAGGCGATACCATCACCCACAAGATAATGTGTGCAGGATACTACTGGCCAACCCTTTTTAGAGATGCGCATGCATATGTCCGGAAATACACTCAGTGCCAGAAATTCGAAAACTGGGAAGCATGGCTAGCCACTCCCCTACTATCAGTAGCAGTGGAGGAACCTTTTCAACAGTGGGGTTTGGACGTGATTGGCGAAATCATACCTCACTCTTCCAAGCAATATCGGTATATTCTTACTACTACCGATTATTTCACTAGGTGGGTTGAAGCAACACCTTTATGCCAAATCAATGATCAAGAGGTAATAGAATTCATCACTCATTCCATCATCATTAGGTTTGGCATTCCAACTTCCTTGGTTTTCGATAATGCAACTTACTTTTCATCTTTGAAATTGTATGATTTTGCTCTGGAAAATGGTATTGTGCTTAAAAATTCTGCAAATTATTATCCCCAAGGAAATGGGTTAGCTGATTCAACTAATAAAAACCTTATCCACATCATTAATAAGACTCTGTTGTCCCACCAGCGCAACTGGAACAACGCTCTTTGGGCCGACTGTGTCACACCCAAATCCTCACTCGTCACCTCCCCGTATTTTCTTGTGTATGGAAAAGAAGCAGTTCTTCCTCCCCATTTATCTCTCCCTGCCCTTCAGTTTTTCCAAGAATGCCATGGTACCCCACGCCCCACCTTGCAGACCCGGATCGATACTCTACTTAAGCTGGAGGAAGAAAGGCAAAAAACCCAGGAAAATTTCGCCATCCACCAAAGACGGATCAAGAGATGGTTCGATAAAAAATCCGCAGGGAGTAAAAACTTTGAAGTAGGAGACCTAGTCCTTAAATGGGATAAAGCTCATGAAGAAAAGGGAAAACATTCCAAGTTCCAAGCCCTATGGACAGGTCCCTTCCAGGTTAAGGAGAAATTGGGTTCCCACACGTTTAGACTGCAAACTCTTGAGGGAAGAGTCGAGGTCCTCCTGGTAAATGGGCATGACCTCAAAAATTACTTCACTTAGCAGCCCTCAAAGGGCTATCCTACCCTTGTACCATATTTTCCACTTTCATTCCATTTCTATCAACAAAAAAAAAAAATTAAAAATTAAAAAAATGGAAGGCCTTGTCGGAGCCACGCAATTGGCACACTACGACAGGTTCTATGCTGATGGGAGGCCTTTCCTGAAAGACATGAAGGAGGTAAAAGCTTTCTTGTAATTGGCACCCAAAGGTAGCACATGACCTAGCTCAAGCCATCAAGCGTGGGGAGCCCACCTAGCAAGTTTGAGAGGGTGTCTGCAAAAAGAAAGTGCGATACAAAGACAACTAGATCGGAAAGGAACAGAGCTACTTCGGGTTACGTCAGGACATCCGGGAAAAACCAAAGTCCTCATATCAGTCCAGGAGCAACCCTCTCTGCAAGTAAATAAGTCGGGATCCCATATCCCCTCATACGCAGGGAAAAAATATCCATCTCAAATAAGTGCCATGAACACATCTAAATAAGTGCCTTGAAACCTTTGTTACACGATAATTTGTCACGAGTCCCTACCATTCCCCAGTCACTTTAATGGAGGACCCATAACGTGACACAGCGAACCTTGTCATGCCAACGAAACACTCATCATTGCATCCTACGGTAAAAGCACCATTTCCCCTTGAGACATCTCCTTGCAAAATCCATGAAAAACAGCTCTTTTTGCATTGGCGCGGGTAGATAGTTCGGTACTCGCGCCACTCAGGGAAATCCTGTAAAGAGGTCGCGCCACTTGGCGCTCTGTCATAGAGCAGCAATCGCGCCACCCATTTTAGGGACTGTTTTTTATATATGGATGGCGGAAGTTGAGTTCAAACAAACTCACAACCACTGCCTATCTTGAGTTGGGAGGTTTGGCTACGGGAGTTCTATGGAAGGAAGTAGTTTTGCCACCTTCTATGGAACCTTCCTTGTTGATAGGGCCCATCCCATAATAATAGGGATCCCAACTCCCTCCTTCCCCATCTATAAAAGCTTGCTCAGATCCATGGCAAGCTAGTCTTGAAGTGCTGAAGCTTTGCATCTCCTATTCCCAAGTGCCTTCGTGCTGAAAAGAATCCTTCCTTTCCCTTAAGGCCCATTCGAGCAAGGAGACCATTGTTACGAGACTCTGGAGAGGTTTCCCTTTCCCCCGGCGAGCTTTGCGAGACGTGGACGACCGGAGACCCGCGCGAAGGAGGCTGCAGCGTCAGAACTTGGTTGTAACTTCTATTCGTTTACCACTTTAATAGATGACTATGATTATGGTTCCACTCCTTTTTTCCATTATGTTAATGCGAGTAATGTCTTTTCTGACCGATGTTTAGTTACGTATGCTGGTTCCTATGCTTGTATCTGTTTGTTCTTTCTGTGTGCAGGTGTTCATCCACGGAGATCATGGAAGGATTGTGATCTGCCAGGACTGAAGGACGGGGACATCTCTTTTTCAGATCGAGCGTTGGAATCCAGGTAGGTTCTTATCCCAAATCTTTCATTCGTAACTAGGAGCCTGCGTCATAGCATTGTTTGTTTGTTGCTAGACCCCTGTTGGGCTAGTAGGGATCGCCTCTGTCCGCAGAGGGGATTTACCTTCCCAACAAATTGGCGACTCCACTGGGGATCGTCCGGTTTTCCTTGTCTCGTTTATGATTGGTTCGCTGTGATTGTTTCTCCTTGCTTGATGAACCTTCTGGGTTGGGTTCTTTCATTATTTTAGCCTTGTGGTTTGCTTAGCTTGTGTTGGTCTTTTTCTCAGATTAGCTTGTTTTTTAGTTTTCATTGAAGAATTCGACTGGCGCGGGTGTTTACCTGACAGTCGCGCCACTTGGCGCGTGTTGCATTTGTCTATCTCGCGCCACTCGGCCTCTGGCGCTAGTTTCAAGGCCACAGTCGCGCCACCCCTGTGACTTTTTTGAATTTCTTCAATTTTTGGCTTTCTGAGCTTGACCAATACTTTTCTTCTTGATTTTCTGATTGTTTGAGTGCATTGGAGCCTGGTTTGACTGGAATTCACCGCTATCCTTTGGTTGTTTGCCTCTATCTATCGGTTTCACGATTTGAGCCCTAGGGCATCTAGTGGCATAGTGAATCGAGCCCTCCTTGGGAGCTTTGGTATCTTGATTGTCCTGTCGACTTGTTGCTTAACCCTCCATGCCCTCTTAGCAGTATTTGATTGTTTTGTTGCGTCTTTTGGGTGTTTGTTCGTTCTTTCATTCAGGATTCGTTTGCCCTTGCTTTGGACCCAGATCACACGGTCCATTGGGGTGTTTTTGAGTCTTTCTTCGATTTGAGAGACTTTGGGTCGGTTTAGAGATTTGGTTGCTTGCTTGGTGAGTGAATGTTGTTTGCTTTGCTCTCTTAGTTATCATTTCTCTAATTGTTCCTTTTGTTTTCAGTGCACATTAGCCATTAGACATTGAAAATTTTAAAAAAAAAATATAATCTCTTTTGTTTTTTAATTAGTGCAAATTGTCATCTTTTCCGTATCACTAGTGATTAGTGTTTGAATGAAAAATGTGCAATTGCATTAGTTACATTAGAGATATTCTTGTTTGTATTCCGTTCATTTCGTTTGTATTAAAGCTCTCAACTCTCATTTAACTAGTTTTCATCGAACGAAATGTTGCATCGTGGCATATAGCTTGCATTTAGGAGACACTACATACGATAAGGCCTGGAAATTGAAACTTAATTGAAGATCAACTGTAAAATTCATTCAATTAACCTAAGGCAACATTGGAACTTAACGCAACATATTTAGACGGTCTAGGCTAGAGACGTGTTCCGGCGTCGTTAAACCTAGCAGCTGTCGTTCGCCTATTGGCTTTAGACAGCACTAGTACGGACTTGCGCTCCCCGTACCGTCGAGTATATAAAAGGAGACCCCTATAGGTTTGCAATCCTTTATCCACAGGAAGCCGAGTCTGCCGCCTTTTACCCGTGATACACCGAACACAGCATTCGGGGAGACTACCTGCACGTACGGAAAGTCCTTGGTCGATTTCTGTTTCATTTTGAAACCAAGGTGTATATTGCAGTTCACGGCTATCTGGTACACCCTTTGTGCCTAGTTTTTCCTGAGCAGTCATTTGGTCTTTTCTGACTCCCTAAACTTGAAAAGACCGTCAAGCGCTTGTCCTTTCACGCTTGTATCAACTCTGAAAGAGATAGAGTCATCTTTTTATCGTTTCTCGACTCTTAAAACATGAAACGGTAGAATTCGTTTACTTTCCAATGTGGTAAAATTAATCGCCCACGATTACACACCCGTTTAGACATTGCTTGTTGACCGTTTGATCGTGTGTCTTAACTCGTTTTCAGCCCGTCTGTGGTTTTGAGTTTAATGGCAACTTTTCCAGAGTTCACCAACCAAGGAATCCCCTCAGAAGGGAATCCTGGTCATTTTCCTCCTTTTGGAAATGTTGGTGCTCCTTACATGGCGACGTTGTCCCTTCTTGGGTTAACTGTTGGGTTGCCTGTTTGGTTGTTCTCAACCTCTGTTGTCCCGAATGTCTCCACTACTGTTCAATCAGTTCCTCCACCTGAACAACCTCATGTTGATTCCAAGGTGGACCTCTCCCCTTCTTCGCCTGTTTCTGCGTCCTCCTCTTCTACTTTGCCTGGTGAAAGTCTGGATTCAAGTAACCAGGTGGCTAAGAAGAAGAAGAAGAAGAAAAAGAAGAAGAAGTCTGATAAGCGAGAGATTAAAAGTGCTGCTATTGCTCCTGAAACGTCTCCTCTTGATAACCCTTCCAACCCTCCTCGGAAAGTCAAGTTCCCCTGCATGTTGTGCACGGGGGACCATCTTCTTCGAGACTGCCCTGGAATTCCCAAGGTACTCGAAGTATGGTCCAACGGTCGCCCACCGTTGTCTTTGGCTTCCGGGAGTCAGGTTGGGGGCACTGGTAAGGCTCCTAAGAAGCAGGGTAAGATCACCAATCCCTGTAAGTTGTGTGAAGGGCACCATGCTATTCACCTTTGTCCTTATATGGATGAAGCCAATCGAGTCTTGGACAACCTGACTGTTTCTACACCACGCCTCCCGGCTGGTTATAAACAGCTTTCTTTGAGTCTTCCACCGGCTGATGCCGTGATTGGTCAAGGGTCATCCTTGGTTGATCCCACTCCTCCAGAAATTCAGATTCAGGAATCCGTTCCCGACCAACCAGTGGTCGTGGGATCGGTTGAACTGGCCCCATCTGCGGTGCACCAGGTCTTTTCTGTTGAGAGTGGACCCCATAACCCTCATGTTCTTCTGGTTTCTTCAGATTCTTTAGACTTGGAGAGAGATTCTCCTGTCCCTGTGCTTCAAGAAGCTGCTCCTCTGCCTCCCATGATGGAGGCTACGAAGGATATTCCTCCCACCTTCGAGATGGAGGTCATGGAGGAGGCTTCTGCTTCCGTAACATCAGGGGAAGACCTTCGCTTGTCGATGGTAGCCCCTCCGAGTAGTTTGGTCGCTTCCTTTGACTGGAATCGATTTGCAGGATTTCGCCTTCCGTCTTATGTGCCTTTCGAGATCACGGTACAGGCTCTTGGTCTGGTTGTACCCAGCACCATTATAGACGAAGGTGCCTCTGTTAGTATTCTGTCATCAACTACCTGGCAAGCTTTCGGTTCGCCGCCGCTTGCGCCCGTTACGCAGAATCTGTTGACATTCAATAGAAGAACGAGTCAACCGTTGGGGATCCTTCCAAGGTTATCGATTACTTTGGGAGGTAAAACCGTCTATATGGACGTGATGGTCGTTCCAGGCCCCTTGGATTTCAATCTGCTCTTGGGGCGCGATTACACCTATGCCATGGGAGCGCTTGTCTCCTCCCTTTTTTGTGTGGCCTGTTTTCCACATGAAGGACGGATTGTGACCATTGATCAACTGTCGTTCTTTGGTCCCAATGTGGCATCTGGTCCGCCATCACCCCCTCCTGGTTTCTATCCACCCGTTGTATCTGCTCCACCACAGGTCAACTATGTGGCTACTTACCCCGTGCCTGTGCTCAGTGATGATGCCGTTGTTCATAATGTGCTGGGGGCATTGGGTCCTGACTTCCAGGATGTTTTTCTTCCATCGGGAGTGGAACTCTTGGAAGCGATGACTTCTTGTTCATTATGATGAAGTCATCGGAGCACAGTTCATTTTCTTGTGTCAAGCTCCTTAAAAAATGAAACAAACCGGTTAGAGCATGGTTTCCTCCCTGGGTCAAGCTCTTTAAAAAATGAAACTAGGATTTTAGAGCACGGTTTCCTCCCTGTGTCAAGCTCTTTAAAAAATGAAACACGGTTGTCGGAGCATGGTTCTTTTCCTGTGTCAAGCTCCTTAAAAAATGAAACAAGGGTGTTCTGAGGATAGCTCTTTTAATGTGTCAACCTCGTTAAAATAATGAAACACGTCCTTGTTCAATCCGAGTCTTTGTTTAGATCTCGTAAAATCCCAGTCGAGTCTTTCTCTTGATCTCGTAATTTGAACCTTCACTCCATCTGCCTTTCATATGGAGTGAAGCTTGGGGGGCATGTACCTCGAATTGAGTCACCATGTTGGGGGCATGCTTAAGTTTTCAAGCATAGTTTGTTTCCGTTTCAAGCTTGTGTAAAAATGAAACCAGTTTCAAGCATAGTTTATCTTTGTTTCAAGCTTGTGTAAAAATGAAACCAACTTCAAGCAGAGTTTCCTGATTTCAAGCTTGTGTAAAAATGAAACCTTTCCCTTTACCTCTTGTGATTGTCATTTTATCAGCCTGTTTTTGCCAGATGAACCTTGGTTTTTTTCACTCCATCGTCACTATCTGCTTGGCCGATCATATGCCTTCACTTGGTTGTTTTACCCATTCCTGAGGAACCGCTGCGATGAGTGGTCTTGTTAGCCAGCCTCTTGACCTTTAGTTGTTTTGAGTAGTTCCATCATTACCGGAACCAGTTGCTACCCTTTATACCACTCGTTCCTCCAGGAGGAGTCACCTTTCAGCTCTTTTCTGACTCTGTAAAGATGAAAAGATTGCCGAGGCCCTTGTCGTTTAGATCTCGTTAAAATGGACACGAATCGACATCCACCCAGTATAAGTTTAACCCTTTTTCGGGCTGGGATGGATTGATTACGAAAAAGGAATACCCTAGCCTTTCGCGACTAGGAGGTTTTCCTGGATATTGTTTTCTACCTTTTCGGATCTGGGGAACTATTTACGAAAAGGGACCTGTGGAGTTTTCTTTTCCGCTGTCTTTTCAAACTCTCTAAACATGAAAAGACGTCGAGTTCTTCCTTTGTCGGACTCGTTAAACCCTGATGACATTGGATTCCGTCGAAATGACGTTCTCCGAGTTTCTCCTTCCTAGGACTCGTTAAATGCACTAGGATGGATTCGCCCGAAGGGCGGACTTATATGACAAGCATATGGTATCCTCTTCAAGCTTGTGTAAAAATAAAGAGGTACTCACCGAAATGGTGAGGGAAAAATGGAACCATCGTCGTTGTCGTGTCGGCAGTATGTCGCTCTTGAACATGGCACTTGTCTGCATTCGTGTCGGGTTGGGGACAATCTCATCTCTTTCTTCACTTTGCCTCCGTGGGTTTGGATAATCCCTTTTGACCTCTCATCTGCTCTTTGCCTCGTCCATCATGACCTTTGATCTTTTGATGTCAAATACTGCCAAATCCACTGTCGTGCCGTCAATATGTTCAAGAGAAGTTGACCTCTGCACATATCAACCTTCCTCTGTTTCTCATATGATCCTAATTCACAACAAAACATTATGTTCCTCTGTCTCGTGTCGATGATGTGGGAATCATTATGGCCCACCTTCGATCAAGGTCACTTCCTGTCGACATCAACTCATTATCCAGGAAGTTGGTCTAGAGACTCCTGATGGTACCTTGGGGCCTGCATGCCTTAATGGCAGGTTCGTCGCATTCGACGAGAGGTTTTCATTATTGACCTCCGATCGGATGATTCTGCGGGTGTTCGACGTCAGCTCATTTATTCACACGCCGTGAATTGTACCTGTAGTACCTTGAGGACCATTGTCATTATTGGTGGTTCCTCTCGCGTCTGTTAACGGCTTTCATCATTGGCTGGTAATCAGGCGATGTTCTTGCATGTTCGACATCAGCTCACATATTCGCGTGCTAGAACTTGTACTTATTTGGGTCGAGATGGAGCGCAAGACCCTGGATTGTGTCTGTTGTAATCCAGGCTGCGATTGTGGATTATTGTCATTATGTACATGACTCGATGATTGGATGGCTGCGACCATACCTGAGTCTATTTGTTTGATCTTAGTTGGATGGCTGCGCCCATACCCTGGATCCGGATTATAGCATACTCTGTTCGGATGGCTGCGTCCATACCATATATATACATCATGTACTTGAGATATCAGTTGTATCTTTCTGTGCAGGTTTTCCGACGGCGGGCCTTCGGTTGGACATGTTCTCGTAAAGCATTTCACCCCTCTCTCTCTCGGGCCTCATGCTTTAGGGGGCATCTGTTACACAGTAATTTGTCACCGTCCCTACCATTCCCCGTCCCGCACAATGGAGGACCCGTTATGTGACCTGTGAACACTGTCATGCCTTGAAAACATCATCAATGCATCCCTCTGAGTATGAGCTTCATTTCCCCTTGAGACATCTCCTTGCAAAATCCATGAAAAACGGCTCTTTTTGCATTGGCGCGGGTAGACAGTTCAGTGCTCGCGCCAATCAGGGAAATCCTGTAAAGAGGTCGCGCCACTTGGCGCTCTGTCATAGAGCAGCAATCGCGCCACCCATTTTAGGGACTGTTTTTTAAATATGGATGGCGGAATTTGAGTTCAAACAAACTCACAACCATTGCCTATCTTGAGTTGGGAGGTTTGGCTGCGGGAGTTCTATGGAAGGGAAGTAGTTTTGCCACCTTCTATGGAACCTTCCTTGTTGATAGGGCCAATCCCATAATAATAGGGATCCCAACTCCCTCCTTCCCCATCTATAAAAGCTTGCTCAGATCTATGGCAAGCTGGTCTTGAAGTGCTAAAGCTTTGCATCTCCTATTCACAAGTGCCTTTGTGCTGAAAAGAATCCTTCCTTTCCCTTAAGGCCCACTCGAGCAAGGAGACCATTGTCACGAGACTCTGGAGAGGTTTCCCTTTCCCCCGGCGAGCTTTGCGAGGCGTGGACAACCGGAGACCCGCGCGAAGGAGGCTGCAGCGTCAGAACTTGGTTGTAACTTCTATTCGTTTACCACTTTAATAGATGACTATGATTATGGTTCCACTCCTTTTTCCCTTATGTTAATGCGAGTAATGTCTTTTCTGACCGATGTTTAGTTACGTATGCTGGTTCCTATGCTTGTATCTGTTTGTTCTTTCTGTGTGCAGGTGTTCATCCACGGAGATCGTGGAAGGATTGTGATCTGCCAGGACTGAAGGACGGGGACATCTCTTTTTCAGATCGAGCGCTGGAATCCAGGTAGGTTCTTGTCCCAAATCTTTCATTCGTAACTAGGAGCCTGCGTCATAGCATTGTTTGTTTGTTGCTAGACCCCTGCTGGGCTGATAGGGATCGCCTACGTCGCGAGGAGGGGATTTACCTTCCCAACGGGCACATTCCAAATAAGTGCAATAGCACACCAATAAAGGGTAAAGGATTGAGAAAGGCTTCCTGCACAGAGAGGTGATGTAACAACTCCGCCAGGGTACTGACCAGGCTCCCTGGCAGCGGAGCAATGTTCATGACTCCTAGGCAATGACTCCACCGGGACCGAGAGGTTCGCAGGCAGCGGAGCAACACGATGAGGACAAAATAATCATACCAGACCCTGTAGCCGCCTGGAGTTCTCCAACCCTTTGGGTCCGGAAACCTGAAGAAATGAAATTTGGTTAACCAGCACCCAAGCAAGCCAGCAGGCCAAGCAACCTCATGAGGTGCCAAAGGCGAGGTAGTGTTGACCTTAAGGTAAAAAGAACAGCTAGTGAAGGCCCCTCCCTCCCCCTCTAAGGAAAACCATCGACAGAGACTCTGAGTTCGACCAGTGAATCACCATTTTTTGTAGCCTCTACAACACACTCCAAAAAAAACCCCCACTTTAAAATTTTTGGAGGCCCTTGAGCACAAAGAAAAGTTAACTAAGGAGTCGGGAGAACTAAGTCGCTGAGTCGCAAACTTCAAATTTGTGGAAAATCGCGACCCTGCGACCCTGAGGTTGCAAGGTCGCGAGGTCACATCCGTCTCAGATCACCTTGCCATGCAACCCCGCGACCTCATTAATAGCCCGCACGTGCGGCCTTTTATATATGGGAGGTCGCTAGGTCACATTTTTCATATGCAGCGAATAGAAAAAAACACCTCTGACAGACCGACTGGAGCGTGATTTTCCTGGGTAAGTTGTCGTTTTCCTCCTGCTGTTTCCTTTTTGGTAATTCTTGCCTAATCTCTTATTCCTCAGCCTTTAAATTGCCCCCTACCTTATCCATTATTTTCATTTTCCACTTAGGGTTTCCCTTTTGATTCCAACATTCACCCTGCTTGCCCAACTTATCACAGTTCCTCATCCAGCCTCTAATGGCCTATATCCCGCTCCAAAAGCTATCCCCTGGCTCTGTCTGGACCCATTTAGCCATGTGTTTTTCAAGTAAAAAGGAAAAGCAAATTCACGCCGCACGCGCCAAAACCCCGGCAAGCCCTAGTGCGACTTGCGACCCCGCGACCCCGTGACCTAGTCGCAAGGTCGCAAGGTCGCATTTCCGCCATTTTCTAGCAACTTGCGACCCCGCAACCCCGCGACCTAGTCGCAAGGTCGCAATTTTGCACTTTTTCCATTTTCTCACAACTTGCGACGCCACGACCTATTCGCAAGGTCGCAAGGTCGCACTTTTTCTATTTTCTCACAACTTGCGACTCCGCGACCTAATCGCAAAATCGCACTTTTTCCATTTTTTTCACAACTTGCAACCTTGCGACCCCACGACCCAGTAGACCGCTTATTCAGCTCTACCTGTGTCCCCAGTTGAAATAATTGATAAGCTGTAACTGGTCTTGTATCATCATGGCATCTTTCTTATCCTAGGATTCTTTCATGAATATGACATATGAATTCGAAGCAGACTTAGAGTGTATACCTGTCCCCTCAGATTCAAGTGACATGGGACCTCTAGTATCTCGAAAAAAATACAAGAGTCTGGTAGTGGAGGACATAGAGATGATGGACATGTCGATGTCCCCACCCCCGATCTACAGAGATACCCTATGCACATTTGCAAAAGGGGACAGCATGCGTTGGTACCAAGTGTACCAAGAGTTCGCTAGAACAGAATTCCTAGAGGGCCTCCCTGATCGAGAGATATACTTACAGGTCAAAAGGTATAAGCTACATCTGGCAGGTGCCCATCTGGCTATATTCCCATGCCCAAAGATGATAGATTGGATTATACAGAAAACTGACCCCAAGAAGTTCGTAATCAGGGACAGCGAAGGCAAGGCTTTCGCAACACTCAAAGGCTCAGACGCTCATGTTTATTACTCTTTTCCTGAGCGAGAAGAGGACTTCACAGAAGGATGGGCTATCGCCCATGTAGTTCCTATAGTTGATACTATAAAGAAGTGGTGGGAGGAGCCTGAGAAATTAAAGGTCAAGAAGGACCAGAAATATCCAGTGGCAGGCCTTAGGAAATTATATAAATTAGTGGCTGCCATGCTGTGCAGATTGTATGGGCGCCCCGATGCCACCACCTTCAGTGGCACATGGGAAACTTTCATGGAGTATGTCACGACGCACAGCACCCGTTTCAACTGGGGCAGCATATTGGTGACCTCCATGTAGACAAACTTATCCTCGGCATTGGTACCAAATGAAGTAATGCCTTCTGAATTCTATATGGCCTCTTATTTGTTGGATTTCGTTTGTTCAAGGTTGCACTTTGAGGGATGGGTGCATAACTGGGATCCAAAACAAACCCGTGCAATCCACTTACAAACCAAGGTGTTTTGGGATTCCAGATATAAACAAGACATAGAGCCGATTTCTCAAGTGTTCATCCCAGCTCTTTACAGGAAATTGTTCGGCCAAGACACTCCTTGCTTGTCATGGCGAGCCATGAGTACGCTAGGCAAAGTGGCGCATTGGTTCCCATTCCCCGAGTACACATTCATCCGAGTCTTTGGCTCATTCAGGGCCCCACATGCCATGCCTCAATATTTCACAGACAAAATGCTCATGCAAGAGGTCTGCTTCCAAATGTCTTCCGGTGTCTCCAGGGTCCTATCCAAGGGTAAGAAGAAGTCGTGGCCTTCGCTACCCCTCACTATCGGTGCTTACACAATCAAAGACTTCAGAGAGGTAGAGGCAGAAGCAGAAGAGATGAAAATTTACCACCTTGGGGCATTAGAACACCGGACATATGACCCGGAAAGGATAGTTCCTGATCATTGCAAGCGGGCTAAGTTCAAATGGAACTACCAACACACAGAACGCCCAGGAGAAGATGAAAGAAGAAATTGGTACAATGTAGACCGACAACTTGCTACGGGGGCGGACTCTGGCCAAGAAGACCCAGATGACCAAACCTTGGAAGACAGGAGCCATGAATTAGGAGGCGCTTCTTCTTCTCTGGCTAAAAAGCCTCGAACCAATACAGGGCACAGTACTTCTACCCAAAAAAAAGAAATATAAGCCAAAGCCTAGCATGAAAGAGAGAAGAAAATGAAAGAGGATGAAGATAAGCACAAGAAGAGCCTAAGGTCAGAGTAGAAGAAAAGGCAGAAGTTGAATGCCTACGAAGAGAAGAGGAAGAAAAGAAAAAGAAAGAAGAGGAAGATGCAATGCTAGAGAACATCTAGGTATCTCCCCTTGAGGTACCTCTAGTCAGTACACGAACCACGCTCTCTGATGTCAGTTCCTCCTAGAAACAAGAGGAGGAGGAATTCGATCTCACCAGGCTCATGTTCGATCAGTTCTCCTTCAAAATCCGACAGGAGAAAAGGAGATGCCTGGCGCGAAATCCTTCCGCCTCACCCATAGTCGCGATGGGAAAAGACATAATCCTCGATACTAGGACTAATCCTGTGATGATAGCATCAGCCGGCACAGATTTCGCTGCGGCCACTGAAGAGAATGTAACCAGAATGAGTAGAGAGATCTTCTATCTACAAAATAAATTACATGAAGCAGAGCAACGAGAGGCAAGGGCAGAATAGGAAAAGACGGCATTGAGAGAGGAGGTTCAGAAACTCTGAAACAAAACTCCCCCCGTCAATGAAGTGCTGCTTACCATTCAAAGGGAGGTTGATATATTAGAGACTACCATGAGCCAATTTTATGGGGAAATTTTTACCATAAAACAGACAGTCGCCCCCTTGATGAAAACCCAAACGGAAACTAAGCAAAGGCACGAGCAGCTGAAGGAAGCCTCAGCTGCCTTGGACAGAATGATGGACTAGACAGTGCGGTACCCCCAGGCTCCCGAACATTTTCCAAAGAAGGACTGGATTCACATGTAAGATGTTAAAGTCCAAATCCGTATGAAAAGGCAGTCCAAGGATAAGCTATCCAAGGACCTAGACAAGGTGATGGTTGCATACGAACATTTGATCAGCGGCATTGATTCAATGCACATCCTACATCACATCCCATCGCCGGGTGCATTAGACGAGGGGAAGACATGGGAGCAGGTGAATCAAAATATCCAGTCACTTTTGTAGCCCATTAAGCAAGCTACTGCCACTTCCGACCTTGCAGCATCACAAGAGAACCTGGGCAAGTTTCTTGTCACACCAGTCTGGGTCTACACCAAGCTCACCTCTCTGTCCAACCAGATCTCACAGAAGAAGGAGAATCTAATCCCAAACGCCTTGGAGTGTATGCATCGTCTGAAAGAAGAGGTCCCTTTGGTTTCTCCCATAGCAGCAGATTATCAGACTTGGCAAAACTTCCTCAAAGTACAATAGATTGATGCCCCTGATCTCACAATTGCGCGCACATCCTCATAGTCTGGTGGCAGTAGATCGTTGGTAACATTTGGAAACAAGTCGCAGGTCGCGCTGCTCAACCAGGTCGCATTGCCTAGCCAATTCGCAGGTCGCAGTTCCCTTCCAGGTCGCAAGGCAGCTCAACAGTTAGGCAGGCGAAGAGTCAGGAAGCCCAAAGGGCAAATTTTGATCTATAAAACTCCCTCCGGGGAAAATGTAAAAGATATTTTTTTTGGGACTCAAGAGTTATAGAGCATTGTATTCAAAGAAAACACTCTTTTTCATATGAATACAGATACTTGCTTAAACTCCTTTTGGATCTGATGTGTTTTGTTGTGCGAACACTATGAGTATTTCTTATACAGTTTCAAACATCTTTTGATTAACGAAGCTGCACTTTTAATGGCATCATTTACGCATTATGGTTCTTTGTACCTGTGTTAATGATTTTTAGTTCATTTTGCTTTCTTAACGGATGTTAATGACTTTGTTTATTAGCATTCGTTTTATCTTTCAGGAATGTAAAGGGGCATCTCGCCATAAAGAATTGTTTCTTTTGTGGTTAGAACAGCCTACAAGCATAACCCCAATGATGTGTTGTTAACAACACCTCCTTCGGCGTTTATGCTTCATTATTTGTCTCGCTACACATAGTGTTATATACGTGTTTAACGCATCAAACATGTATCTTGTATCATTTGAATAAGTGTGTGTATGCAGGTTTAATTGAGTTCTTTTGAGACCAAAGGGAAGGTGACTTAAGGACCCACACCCCGGACGGGATCCCTATTCCAAACGGTTCAAGGTCTAATTGGGATTTTCTATCGGGGAGATCCCCTACTGTTGGTCGGACAGATAATCCCGAAAACATAATCGAATAACACTACTATAGTCCTCAACAGGTCATGGTATTGGAACTGTTTGCGGTACAATTTTGATACAACAAGGGTAAAAGACACATCTTACAAAAACACCGTTTTCCTCTCTTTTCTCATTGGTGATCAGACTATACACAAAAATTGAAATCGAGTTGAGAGGTGGTGCAGTTTTCTAGCTTGTGGAGTGTTGAATTTGAAAACTTGTATTGATGCCTTTCATAGCCACACAAACAACATATAAAAAGCCTATGTTGCCAAATTAATTGCATCTCGTGGGTATAATCGACACTGGATGGATTGACAGGTTATGGTTACTTAAGAAAGCACGTGAAGATTAGGAAGTGTTCCAGCGTATTAAATTTTGGACAGTAGTAAAGAAGCTTTAAAGTTTGGAAAATAGTGAAGAATCATTTGGAGTTTGGAAAGATCTTGTTGTTAGGAGAAAACCTTGAAGACTATTTTGGAGCCTTGGAACCTTGAAAATGTTGGATAGTTCCTTGGAGTTGACCTTGAAGATTCATGGAGATTCTTGTAGAACATGATGCATTAGTCATCATGATGTAACCTTGAAAATATTTTGTTTGTTAACATGAAGAGCAGTGGAGACACCTTCATGTGAAGAAAAAAGTTGACATTGATGAAGTGACGTGGAGACTAAGTCAGGAGATAGCTGAAGATTTTCAGAGCTCATTGAAGAAGAGATTGGGAGCCTTAAAGATCATCGAACTTATCTTGACAAATTGAAGCAGTGGGTTGGAGCCCTAGAGGACAGGTGTCCTCAAGAAGACCAGGTTGGTGCATGTACCAGAGATAGGGTTGGAACCTAAAAGTGACAAGGTTGGAGACTTCGAAGATAGAGTTGGTGCCCTAGAGTTCGGAGCCTCGTGAAGTCCAAGTAGGTGCTGGGAAAAGTATAAGTTGGTGTCTAGAAGGATTGAATATTGGTGTCTTCATCTAGGGTTGGAGCCTACACATTATTGTATTGAATTTATTGTAAATAAGATATTAATAAATTATTTATTCTTATTGTTCATTTTGTGTTCTAATTATAAGTGATCTAACTGGTAAAAATAACAATTGAAAATAAATATTGATTCACCCCCCCTCTTAGTATTTCCAACATGTACACGTGATCCTTTATATACGAATGGTTGCGACCATACCGTGTATCCATTTCCATGATCCCTTTCAGATAGATGGTTGCGTCCATGCCATGGGTTCATGTGTTATTTTATTCTTATTCAGAGATATATTATTAGTCATGTTTATATCATAGATGTTATAGGTTGTATTGTGTTTGATTGGCAAGTCTCTTGACAGTAGTTTTTCAAAGTCCTTTCCATGGCTGATAAAGCAATTCAATCATCACTTCTGGTTCTGCTTTCATGCTTTAGGGGGCATCTGTTACACAGTGTTCTGTCACATTATTCAATTCTTATCCTAAGTGTCATCTTTTATGTTGCCCATGTCAAAAACGTCGCAAAGCATAAAAAGTTGTTTAAACTTATTCATTTTGGATAACATGATTAAGATATCTGTGAAGACCTAAAAGAGAAATTCCTTGAATCTTTTCTGCAAAAGTTTGTAAAAAACCCTAAATTAGAAGCCCAGTGTGGTTCTCCCCTAGGTATCCTCGCGCATGTCACCATGTCCCTAACCTGTGAACAGTGTTGATAGTGCAGGAATTCAACAGTAAAGTCGCGTTGGTCCTCTTCAGGAAAGTTCACCAAAAATGGAGCAGAATCTTTGTCCTTTAGAACTCTCGAGAATGGAGTTATGGTACTTCATGGTTGAGGATATGGTCGAATACTCTCAGATTTTACCCTTGATATTATCTCCAAATATTTTCCCCTTTGAGATAAGGCCTTTCCCCCTCATTAATGGATCCATAACCTCCCTAGCTCTGGTATAAAATAGTTCCATTCTAGTGTGTCTTGTTTGGTCATTGTTGGTTGTTGAAGAGCTTGGCTTCGACTTGAATTTCCATTCCGAAGGAGGCCTCCAACATCAAGGCACCGGTTGTAAGCTTCCCTTTGTTTTTTTAATAATACTGTTATCACTCTAGTAATTCTAAAGTTGTGAGATTTTTGGTTTTTAGTCAAAGAACACTAGAGGTAACCACAGACCAACTTCAAACTCTAGGATCTAGCCTTCCTAGGGTTCAGAGAGGGCTCTCTCTTTAAGTTTTAACTTTGTTTGATTTGTAAAATATGAGGCTAGTTATGAATATGTAGCTTTGTTTTTGGTTTTGGTAGATTTGGTGGGAAAAATCACTTGAAAGAGATGGATAGTGGGAGATCTATTTGTCCATTGGGCTAAGGAGTCCAAATCAAGCAAACAGAACTGGGATCAATACCTAAAGGTAAAATGTTTTCAGGGCAAGATAGATAACCCTTGAAGATCTTGAAAAGTTGTCTTTATGAGGTGGTATGATCGGGATAAAGGGAAATTAAGAATCCTTTGATCCGGAAAAGGAAGTAGTAGGAAGAGGTCAAACGAGAGAGGGAGAAATTAAGGGTTCCCTACACTGGAAATCAGAGGAAAACATAGAACTGATAACTAGTTAAAAACAGGGTGCTCTTAACAAATCCTGTAGTAATACTCCTAGTTATTCATTCAAATTTAGAACAAACATAGATGGATGCATGTAACAAAGAAAGATAACAATGACAAGTAAGGAAATACTTCACTCCAAATATCTCATCACAAAAATCCTGAAGTATGATTCCAATTGGTTTGATCTAGCCTGCTACTCGAAATTTGAATCACAAAAGCTTTCAATTCCAACAAAAATAACTATAGTAATTTCCAGCAATTTATTCCACACAAAATACTTCTAAAGATGAAGTATTTATACATAGTTCTTTACAAAATATCCTAGAATGATTCTAGGAATTATCTAAGGGAAATAAAATATCTTTACAACAAAAATAGAGACAGCTGCTTAACAAATCAGCAAGTTGTCCTATTTATCCAAAAGAAATAGAAACTGCTTTAAGGATAAGATGCAGCTGGCTGCTTTGGTGTCCTCCTTGCTGGCTTTAGATATTTTAATTTGTTTTTGGAATCTGATATGTCTTGTCTAATACTCTTTCTCTGATTCTCTTTATTCACTGATACTCTCTAACTCGGATACTCTTTTACCATAGTCAAAACTTGTTCACTGCTGTAAAAATTTGCTTTAACTGTAAATCAGAAAACAGTTTTCTTTTCATCTATTTATCTTTTTATCTTTTATAATAAATCTATGAGTGACTGCCAATCCTCTTCCTTAGGAATTTGTATCTTCTTTAATTTCCTAAAGTTTTCATCAGCTTCAGTGTATCTGGCAAAAGTTGGCTTGATGACAAACAAGTGCTTTATCTCATACTGTAAATAGAACAAGTCCTCAAAACTTCTAGCAGGAATTTTCCTGTTGGAATGCCTTGTACTGGTGGTTTATTAACCTGTTCCTTTGCAAATTCTCTAATCTTTTTATCATAGTCATTTTGAGGCATCAGTTTATCATTAATGACCATAATTTCAGGCAGTCCTTTTTGCCTCAAATTTGTAAACTTAATCATAAACCTGGTTATGGCAGTATTCATATTCTCACACTTTTCTTCTAGTTGCCTCATCAGATTTTTCATTGCAGTAACTTTCCTAATTTCTAAGATAGTTTCAGTTCTGTCAGTGATCTTGATTTCTTCTAACTCTTGTATTTTTTTGTTTTGTTTAGGAGTGTGATCAGCTTTAAAGCTTGCTCTAGTTTATTAGCTAGTTCACTCCGAGTCTTTTGAATTTTTTCTTGAGCTGCTAGTAATAACTCTCTCTGTTCAAAAATTACCTAAATTGAAGGCCATACATCATGGATGGCTTCAATGATATTTTTCCAAAGATAGTTTTTGGTATATGATATTTGTTCCTTCAATTTCAATTCCTTCTGCAATTTCTTCAACTCTTCATTCAATCTAATGGCATTTTTCTCATGTGTTTTTGCATTGATCTAAGCCAATTTGTTTGATTTCTCAAGATTTTCTACCACCTATTTCAATCTACTGATTTCATTTGTCTTAAGAGACATTTCCTCCATGGCCTTTACCAGTTGGCTGGCTTCATCTGTATGTTGAACTACTGTTGTAGATGATTCAGTAGTTGAGGTTGTGGATGAAGTTACTAGCGCTGTAGTGGCCAGTGGTTCTTTGGGTGCTAAATTTTCAACTAAAGTTGAAGGCACTGATGTAGTAATTACAGGAATTACTGTAGGAATCTCTGGTATTTTTGGTGTTTCTTTCTCTTGGACAAGTTTTTCCATCTGTATTTTCATTCCTTGATTTGTGTTGTCAACTGAAAAATCAAATTCATCATGTCATATTTTTCTTTCTATCCTTCTATTATTTCTTTTGTTTGAGGGTGTTCACTTTGAGGAAGTTTAAGTTGTTTCCTCAAAGCTTCTATGTCTTCATTCTTCTTTTTCACCAATAACTTTGTTGCTTTGATATTAGCAGGGTCATATCCCACCTGCAAAACTAGTTCTTCTAAGGCTTTTATCCTGAGATCCTTGGCATACAATGAGGCTTTGTCCATCTTCATCTGATCCTGCATGTTGCAAATGGTGTTTTGGAACTTCTGAGCACTCATGGCTTTAGTTGTGACAGTAGAGTATAGCATTCATGAAGTCTTCCTGTGGAACTCAATCTGATCAAGAGCATGAATCTTATCTATCTGAACTTCCAAATCAACCTTTTTATAATCTGCCACTGTCTTTGGAGATTTGATTGTGGGCTGCAACACTGACATAATTAGCTTTTGATTTGAATAATCAAATGCAGACAGAAGCATTTTTTGCACATTTGGTGTCTTCTTGAGATACAGAGAATAACTATTGTTTTTTATTTCCTCATTCTTCAGCTTTATCTGTTTGTATTTTTCTTTGATATCTAGGTCTTTTTCTTCAACTCCCTGTGATGAAGAGGCTTCCATGCTTTTTTGTCTTTCTATCAACTGTGCATCTTCATTGTTGACCTATTATTCATTATGATTCTTAGTAGTTGGCTCATTGATGATCACAGTGGCAACATCTGTTTCTGGCAATTTAGTGTTGGTATCTATAAGCTCTGTTTCTTCCACATCAATTGTTACCTTTCCTTTATCAATTGAACTTAACTTAGGCATTTTTTTATATATTAGCTTGAATTTAGTTTCAATTATAGTTTCTGCAACATAGGCTCCTTCTTCCCTTACTCTCTTAGTGGACTTTTTTGGCTGATTAGCAGTGTCCAAAGTGTGACTAGTATCACTTTTATTAACTTCATCTGTTAAGGTATTTTCAGTCCACTTAATCTGATTTGCAAATTTTTCTATCTCTGGTTTTTCTTCGTGGATGAAGGGTGTTAACTTGCATTTAACTGTTAGTTTACTCAAGATCCCTTGTGGATCATAATTCCAAGGAAAACTTTCTTCAAATCTGAATTCCAACAGCTGATTTGATGCTTCTTTATCTGCATCCCTATGATTGCAGATGAATGGCCCTATCTGATTCTTTAGTTTGAATTGAGTTTTCTTCTTGGCTACCATGAAATTTATAGAATCAGAGTTTAGGATTTGCCTGATATACTCCAAGGCAAAGATCCTCATTGAAGGATGTTTGGGTAACTTGTAAGGTAACAAGTTTGACCCAAAGACTCTGATCTCAGTATGCTTTTCATATAAATACCAGTCACCAACCTTATTCTGCTCTAACAACTGCAATATATTTTTCATTTCTTCATTTATCCTTGACTGGTCTATTTTTGTTAACATTGTGATCATTGGATGTAGGAATAACTCTAAAAATTCTGAATAAGTAAAATCTATACATTCTTTTCTAAGTAAAGATGTCCAGAAAATGACAGAGAGAGGATTTCCCTCTATGTCAAGCTTTTGAAGAGTGACTGTAAAATTATCTGATTGAAAGTATAAAAACATATGGAACAGGAAGGAAGTATATCTGAATACTCCTTCAATTGGAAATTGATCAATTGATAATGAATACTATCTGCAATGAAACCAACATAGTCAAAGATTACTGATGGGGTTTCCCTAGGGAGAAAGTGGATAAGAACCCCAAGATGGACTCATTTATGTGTTCATCAGTAAAATATCCTAGGATGAAGGAAAGCATGGAAATCACATGTCTTGAACCTTCTGGGAATTTCGCAGTAAAATATGGGGGATTTAGCTTAGGAATTTCTACATGTGAAGGCATGAATGTTTGGAAAATCATGAATCTCTTGGGAAAATCTAGGCCAATATATAGCTTGGTGAGGGCCTTTATAGATAAAGGGACTGCTTGAGGATTAGGCTAAAGTTGTAACATCTGGTTAATTGATTCAGCAGTAATGGTAAGAAGAACTTATTTATTGGTATTTACTATGGCTCTTTGCTCAGGCACATAGTACCGTTGGCATAACCTAATAACTTCCTGACATGGGTGAGTTAATGGGACAACACGCTTAGACAAATGGGATTCCCAAGTATGGACTTCTTATTCATTATCTAAGGACTTCTCATAGCACCAGTTATGAATATATAGAAAATTAAATTCAACAATGGGATCTGTTATCTTATAATCAATATCAACCAATGCAATGTGTTCAATGTCTATGACTGGGGGTTGTAAAGGATTGACAACAATATCAGTCTTAGAAGTCATGGCAGGGGTTGGTTTAGGCACTTTCAAAGCTTCAGGCTTGCTAGAGCTCTGCTTTTTATGCATTTTGGGCTACTTCTGCAAGTTTAGACAGTTTGCAGAGGTATTTTTACTTTTAGCAGAGGCTTATTGGATAAACAGGCAAAGTATGGTCTTTTCTTTTGGCTTTCTTTCCAATTAGGTCTGTCAAAAAGGATTTATAGGCTTTTGAACTGGCTTAAAACAAGAAACAAGGGTTTCCTGAGTCTTTTAATGAGAAATTGGGCTAAAAATTCTGTTGAAATTAGGCAAAGAGGCTTAGTATACCTTCAAAGGCTTTCCTGGATTAATTTGGTGCTTGAAATCGTTCATCAAACTATAAAAACTCAAAATTTTCCTCCAAAATAGCATGCAACAACAAAGCAGGGTTTCTGGAAAAAATTTGACAGGGTTTGTCCTGTTTTTTTGGGCTTTTTGACAGTTTCTTTTAATTGATTTTTAAGCTATGAGTGTGTTTTTGCTCTTTTGGAGGTCTTTGAAATTGATTGCGGGCTCAAATTTCAGAGAAATACCTGTTGTACGTAGGTATTAGGCTTCAGAACAGTTTTCTAGGTTTTTTAGAATAAAACAACAGCTTCTGCAGAGCTTCTGGAGCAACGTAAAGCTCCTCAACGGTCTTCAATGTTCACAGTGAAAATTTTGCAGGCTTTTTGGGCATAAAATGGTGAAACATGATGTTTTTACAGTCGGGGAGGCTTGCACTAGGTTTATGCGCGGAAAAGGTAGGAAATGAATGCATTTCCAATGTTTTGTATCCATATTAGGGCTAATGGGAAATGGCATTCAATTGCAGTCACATCAGGCGGGAATGGCAGTTTCAGACTTCAATGGATTGAAAACATCCAATGGTTATCGCGCGGCATTACAGTGGTAAGTGGTTTCGGGGATAACCCATGCGATCCAATAAGAAATGGGCACATGGAGGAGAGATAGAATTACGAAACCACCCATTTCGCGCAGATTTTCCGTGGGGGTGATCGCGCAAGTTTTCTACGCGATATTGTGCTTTCACCATTGGATCTAGGGTTCGTTTGCAAACGACCCAGATTGGTTGGGGAGTTGCATCGGAATGGGAGTGGGGTCGGGGTATCATATCTGTGGCGGGAATGGTTTAATCTTTATAAAAATATGTTTTAATAAAGTTTAAACCTTTGGCTTTATGTGATACGGTGGATGTAATGTTTAAATCAAAACATTGTGAAATGTTTCAATTATTCATATGCGAGCGCGGGTCTAATATTATATAGTTTTTCAACGTTAAACAGTTGTTTAAAACTATATGGGTGGGATATTTGCATATAGATATGTTTAGACCAATGGGATAATTGGGCGGGGTTTTATATTTGCGAACGTGGGATATAAAACATTGGTCTAAACTTAAAATAAAGGGTTTGGGGGGTTATTTACAATAAAAGGGTATTAATACTATAAAGGTAGGAGTGTATAGGGATTTAATAAAATAAAATTTAGTAGTTAATATAGAATGAAGGGATAGTGAAAAGTAAACAAAATACATGTTAACTCTAAGTAAAGTGCCAAAAATAAAGCATTGCTTATCTTTATTGTATTACTTCACTTTAATTTAGGAAAAATGTATTTTTAGGGTTTTATGAATGATTTTTAAAAGGGAATGTAATTAGTTATTTAGGGTTTAGATTTTACTAAGTAAAAATGGGTTTTTACTTAGGTAAAATGAATTATGATTCATGAATTAAGGGTAAATGTTGATGAAAGTGGGTCTAGTGTGGGAATTCAATATTTTTGACTAACCAGTCATCGAGCCTTGGGTTTGGTCTCAACAAAAGTCAGAGAAATTCTCTGAGCCTTTTTGACTGATAGTTTAGGATACTGAATATTTTAAGGGGAAGGGAAATTAGTGATTTTTGCCCGATGATACTTTATTACATGATTGTTCAACTTCTTTCTACCTACCCATCTTTATTTCTAACATTTTTACTTCATTTTCATGGGTGCATTTAAGCTTGCAACCCTAAATCCATTTTCTTTCAAAGCATAAAAACAATCTAAGTCTAACCTTATTTCATCTGAGGGCTCAGATTAAACTGTTGAGCTCCTCATTTATTCTCTACCTATCTACTGATTTGTCAAGTTTAAATTGTTTGACAAACCTTTATTCTCTATCCAAAACATGAAATTGAAAGCATGAAAAGTTAAGATTAAATTGTTTAACTGATCATGGATTATGGCATTTATTGACACTCTGCACATAATCATTATTCTTGCAGTAAAGTAAAAGTAGTGGCATTTGGACTTGCTCACTTTCCAATCTTATTTTATCTCTTTTTTCTTTTGGGGTCTATATTTTTCTAAGTCTTTTGATCTTTCTTTTAGGACTTTTAACCCTCTTTTTGGATTTTTATTATTTTTCATTTTTTCAAAATATGGGAAAACAACTTGCAAAAAGCAAGGTATGTACATATTTACAAGACTATCAAGGTCAATTCAAAATTTATGAACCCTATTACTATAGGACACTAATAAATACAATGTATGATTTTCTTCCCATGAACTTGTTAATATTAATTGGTTTAGCATGATAATCCTTGATCTGTCATGTGGTTTACTTTGATATATATATATATATATATATATATATATATATATATATATATGCTATGACTCTTTCGTTTATTTTCATATAATATTTCTTGCAGGTATTCGTATGGAGAAGGTATAGCGAGGAGTGAGCCTGGAAGAGAAAGGATCAGCATCGACAACAAGGAAACGATTACATAAGGAGTGAGGTATGCCATCTCCCTCTCTTGTATTATTTCGATGTTAAACTAGGAAAGTTTGTATTCTTTGTCACGGTTATTACCAGACCCACCCATTGGGCTAGAGGGATCACTTCTTTCAAAAGAAGGGATTTTCATGTGTAACATTTAGTAGATCAGTTCCTTCATACTTCTTTATGTTTATTGTCTAGTGATATGTACCATAGGGAGCTTCTGATTTAATTTTCCCTAAATTAAATTGGAAGAAAAATTGTAATTTCATCTCATGGCAACTTGTATTAGTTAACTGAGTCAGGAAGACTTAGTTAGCTTAGGAAATTTGAGTTAGAGGTCAAAGAGGAGGCATGCAGAGTTATCACATGATTTTAAGGGGTTTAGTCACAGTTATTTGTGATTTGTAATTAGTTAACTCAATTAATTGAGTTAAAATCAAATTAACTAGTTATAACTGAGAGATAAGATAGTGAGAGGTCTATTTAATTAAATATGATTTAATTAAGAAGTAGTGATCAATCATTTAACTGATAATTCACTATAAATAGTTATTACGTGCCAGTTCTAAGGAAGGCCCATTTGAGACAGAGGTTAAAGGGAAGATAAATATCAGTTGTATAATTAGAAAATTGTACAAGTCATGCATGAGGTCATCAGGAAGGCTTGGAAGGATTGTGCAATAATTATTTGTAATTTTCCTAATTAATAGGGGCTCAATTAGCCCAAGAATGCGTAATGAAAGTAGGCCAGGTAGAGGCAAGCAAAAGGTTAAATATTGGACCGATTTTTCTTAGATGGTATGCCATATCAGAGCAGGATCAAAGTGAGACAGTTGGAAAAGTGCAAAGGTTTATCAGGAAGAGAAATAGCATTGTATTGTTTCATGATCTTGAATTTATGAAATACACATATAGTGGGGCTTTGAGCAGTTTCTTTCCCCAAACACATCTTGTGTTGTGTGATTGATTTTCTTTTTCTCTTACTTGTTATGTGATTTGCAATCATATTTTGTTTCTACAAATTGTAGAAGGATTCAGTGTTTTGTTTTAGTACATTACAATATCATATTGAATCCCGTTGGATATATTTTATACACAATTCATATCTTCTCTCATAGTGAAATTTTTCCCCTCTACTAATTAAGTTAGAGACAACAATTATTTTAAAAGATAAACCAATAAACAACAGTGGCTTCAGGGAGGACAAACAAACTCAAATGCACAAGAATTTGTTCCCTTTCCACAAAAATAATCCAACCTTCCTCAACACAGGAAAGCAATAGCATAGCGGGCTAGCTAAAGCCATATATTTAATTCCAAGAACAAATATCTCACACACTACACAAATCTTATCACCATTAAATTTCATGCTCAGCCATCACCTTTTGTCCATTAATCCTTTGGGTGTGAATTTAGATCGACTTTGGCTTTGATGTCGAGACTCGAGGCTTCTATCATGTCATGGGATTGGGAAGGATTCCCATGTGTGTTCATCCTCATGTCTAAAAGCCATGATGACATACCTCATTTTCCAACTTTTATGAACTTGTTGAGCAGTGTTGTAATTGAGACAAGTGGTGGGGGGGTTAGTCATAAGAGAACTTTTTAGATACATTGAGATAAAAGGTGGATGGAGAAGACTCGTGGAATCTTTCATCATCTTGTAGAATTTTTTATTTTAGTCTGGCCTGATTTTATATGGAAAGATAAATTAACTTGTCTATCAGCTTCCACATTTTGAGATATGTGGATATGGAAAAGGGACTTAAGTGAGAAATATTTCAAGGCACCAATGATTTGTTGAAAAAAAAAAAGGTTGAGGTTGTTTTCTTTTGGAATATAACCTTTTTAGAAACGTTGGATCGTGAGGAGAGAATCCCCAAGAATGGTGATATTAGATATTTCCATCTCTCTAGCCAAATATAGTCTAAGTAAAAGGTCATGCATTTTGGCTTGGCCATTAGTTCTTCTTCCAAGCCCCCAAGAGTACTTAATCGATAGATTTCCATCAAGGTGTTAAGTCCCTATCTTAATAGTGTAGTCCCTTATTATGTTAGTGTAGCCCCCCTTATTGTTATTGGTGTATCCCTGTAGCCCCCATATTGTTATTATTGTGCCCTTACATTATTATTGTTAGGTCAGCTAGGATTACATTGTGGCCCCACTAGGATTATATTGTGGCCCCATGGACTCCTATATATAGAACGAGGTTTTGGTCATTTGTATCATCCAAGAATTGTTCATTCATGTAATGTATTGGAGGTTTCCCCCTCGAATTGGCTTATTTATAAGGCGTTGATATCTCTTTTCTTCTATTTTTGGAGCTGGTTTCACAACATTTGGTATCAGAGCTTTGGATTCTAAGGTTTCGCTACTCCAAACAAGTCATCGTGGCATTTTCGCTATATCTTTTTTCTATGAAGGTTCAGAAGCTGAAATTTTTAGAGTGCAAAACCGAATTCCTGAGGAACATCGTCACAATATTTCAGAGCTTTGTTCGCAATATTTTAGGATATATGATCTATGGAAGTTAGGGCTTTTTGCAGCGTCCTAAATTTCACTTAAAAAGGTAATTGCAGAATTTTCGCTATAACGTTTTTTCTATGAAGGTTCAGAAGCTGAAATTTTTAGAGCGCGAAGCCGAAATCCTGAGGAACATCTTCGCAAAATTTCAAATCTTGGTTCGCAATATTTTCGGAAATATGATCTGTGGGAGTTAGGTCTTTTTCAGGCTCCTGAATTTCATCTCAAAGAGGTGATCATGGGAAAATCTTCATAACTCTCTCTCTCTGAGCATCGGATTGGAATTCTATAAAATGTAACTGGAAGTAAACGGACGGTAGATTCCTCTCTATAAATTTCAAAGTCAAAGGAGTAAACAGTGAAATGTGGCAAGTCATACAAGTTCGCTCTACTAAACTAGTCCATAATTAGGTCATTGTGGGAGATTAGACATAATTTTGCCTTAAAGAATCCAAATCAAGTCAGACATGTGGCATTTGAAAGAAGCTTCAGAGTGCTACCTCAGGGCCAAATTTAAGATATTGAAGATCCGTAATCACAGAGATAATTCAATTTCAATATTGAACTCCTCAAAAGCCAAAAAAAAGTGTGTATTTGGTTTTTAAAATTGCATAACGTTTGTTTTAAAAAGTAGTTTGAAGTAATTCCAAGGCCTATTTTAGAATTTTTATCAGTATTTGGTTCTATAAGGCCTCCAAAAAATAATTCCATACCCATTAAGCCCTCAAAAATATATACTATGACGCATGAAGAGGAAGAATTGCAGTATAAGATATCAAAATTACGGTACCAAGTGCAACAAATTTCGATCTTGCGAAGAGCAACCGAAGATGACATAGATGGTTTAAAAGCATAAATGGAGGCTAAGTTGGATGGTTTGAAGGATCAAATAATATCTAATATGGATAATAAATTAATGGAAGATCACAACGAGCATCAACAACAAGTTCTCCAACTCTCAAAGGATAACCTAACTTTGGTGCAGAATCTAATGAAACAACAGGAAGATCAACATCACATCGAAAGAAGTTCTAAAACAGTCGTAGAATCAAGAACTCGACAAGTATGATCAATTTTAGAGTATCTCAGCTAGTGGAAGAACTTTCCTGTAGAAGATTCCACATGGGAGGATGAGAATTTTGTACAGAAGCATCAAGAAATAATCAAGCGTTGAGGACAACACTTGTTTGAAGGAGAGGGGCATGTTAAGTCCCTATATTAATAGTGTAGTCCCTTATTTTGTTAGTGTAGCCCCCCTTATTGTTATTATTGTACCCCTGTAACCCCCATATTGTTATTATTGTGACCTTACATTATTATTGTTAGGTTGGCTAGGATTACATTGTGGCCCCACTAGGATTATATTGTGGCCCCATGGACTCCTATATATAGAATGAGGTTTTGGTTATTTGTATCATCCAAGAATTGTTCATTCATGTAATGTATTGGAGAGGTTTCCCCCTCGGAGTGGCTTATTTCTAAGGCGTTGATATCTCTTTTATTCTATTTTTGGAGTTGGTTTCACAACACGAGGTTGTAGATAACCCCTCCCCCTCCTACCACCCCAATATTATTTTTGGCAGCTCCACCAAAATGGAGAATCCAACAGTTCTTCGTCTTTTCCAATCCTCTAGTTCACCAATTGATCAATGGAGTTTCCAAGCCTTATCTACAGGGTCAAATTTGAAAATAATCCAACCATTGGTACTCAGGATAATCTAGAGGATGATCATGAGCATATTATTTGGATCTATTGATTCAGTGCAAAAGTCAAGAGCCTTCAAGGCAAAGGATTTAGGAAGGATGTTGACATTTTTAAAAATGGTGTTGTTCTTGCAAAGCCAAATTTTCCAAAAAATGTACTTAGGAAGGGAATTCCATAGCCATTTTAGTTTGGTTTCCCAAAGAGTGAGCCTAAGTAATTTTTTTTCCAGGATGAGGTAAATTCAGGAAAAGAAAAAGGCCGCCTAAGGCACGAGAAAAAAGGGTCGAGGGCCACAACCCCAACATTCTTAGTATAGGGGCATGAGCGGAAAAAATGGGAAATGGATTCTTCCTATTGTTCACATAAAGGACAGTGATAATGGAATTGGATACCCATTTTTTTTAGATTATTAGAGGTAATTATGTTTTGTGGGTGAGACGCCAAGAAAAGGTGTTCACTTTGGGGATGGATTAGCCTTCTAAAGTTTTTTCCAGGAATAATACTTTGGGGGGACTTGCATGGAAAATAAAATATCTACCTATCATTCCTTCACAGAATACACATACGACTTCCATCCCAATTTATCTTTGACCTGCTGACACCAAGGAGTAAAACTCGTCAGGTTTTCTTTCAGAATCTCCACCAAGGGTGGGATATTATTGGGTTGTTTCGTTAAATTTTCATCCCACCCACTGGACAAATTCATTCCACAGACAAATTTGATCCAACGTGATGATCCCTTGATTACTTAGGAAATCTTTAATGGGGCATAAAACATCCAAATTTTTCATAGGCAGGTGATTCAATATAGGATCGATCTAAAACAAAATAAGATCCATTCCCCAAATGTCTAGCTCAATGATGTAGGAGCATTAGGCCATATTTCAAATTCATTGTTGTGAAGGGTGAAACGTGGACAATCATTTGTAAATCGGGGCAAATTCTGTGAAACAGAGCTAAATTGGTGGAATTGATAAGTCTCTAGAAGACTTGATTAAATTGTAATTATCTGCCATGAAAGCGAATAGAGAGATTTAGGGGTTTAGTTGAGCTATTGTGGGAGAAAATCATGGATCTTAAACGGTCCACTCCCTTTGTAATTCATTTATAAAGTGAGTATGTGTTGTGTGAGGATAGAAAAAGCACAATGTAGCCACAGGGCGAAATTTGTAATTCAGGCCAGTGTGGCCTTAGCTTGTAACTCGAGTATTTGTGTATTAATGAAATTTGTGTGTTGTTATATATATCCAGGGCTAATCTAGACTTTGTTTGTATCTGTGTGTTTTATATATCCGTTTTCTTTCCTGTTAGTTGATAAATTGCGTGCGTGAGCATAAGGGACGAAGTTCTTATGAACTTTGTTGTAGATAGTTATGTCAGAATCCATCAACTGATGAATTGTGGAGGTGGAACGGGCAGTAAGTTCAAGTTGCAGAACAAAGAAAAAGTGAGGGATGGACAGATGAGCATACATCGCATCGGTAGATTTACTGTTTACTACTAATTCATCGAAAGTTAAGATATATATCTTGCAATGTGATCAGGGTGAGACGCGTGTCGGTTGGTGCGACCATGCGCATATCGCGCATCGGCAGAGTTTAAGTTTATAATTAAGACATCGCAGGTTATGAATTTTAACATGTGATGATACATAATTACACGTGTCAACATTGTGCACTTCGCGGGATCTAGGACTTATCATTAACAGCGGAATGTTAAATATGCGGGAGGTCGAAGTGCAATAAAATGTTAAAATTGTGATGTTGTGATGCGTCAACTCATTGCAACTTCGCGTTGACAGTTGTATTGTTTAAAGACGTTAAGGGTATGAGTTATAATCAGCGACATACGATTTGTGAAACTGTATTATTTCCGATATGCGATGATCTTGTAATACGATTGCGATTTTTTTTTAATTGTGAAGTCCCATTAAAGAGTTTCCGATTGTATACGTGGAGCTTATTATCTTTCCCAGCTGTTATCACCATAAAAGTTTTTTTTTTAACTTTGATAGTTTACCTTGTTCCTAGTCATGGTCTTAGATAGGTGTTGAGTCATTTCATGTTTTGAGGGGTAAGTGATAGGGTTAGAGTCTCAAAAGTGTCATTTTCATTTCCAAATAAAGTTTGACAACCTCATTCCATGGTTTAAAGGTCCCATATTCTGTTTGGAAGTCATATTTTAATCCTTTGAAAATTTTTCTGAAATTAGCCATGAAACCACACTTTCGTAGTGCAGTCAATGGAAAAAAGTTGTTTTGCGCTACGAAAGCGCTACTACTTTCGTAGCGCATTTCTCTGAAAATACACTAAGCGTGCTACGAAAGCGCGGATTCATAGCGGGTCATGTCAAATCAGAAAATCATTCAAATTCCGTTAGTTTTTCATCATTAGGTGTCAGTTAGAGGTCATTTCCAAGACAAACAATCATTCAAAATCATCATTGCATTCGTAGAGGTTTCATTTATGAAATCTAAGTTCAAATTTGAAATCTAAGTTCAAATTTGAAAGGGTTGGTCGGTTTCTTATTCCAATTTGCATGCAAAACACTCCAACAGACCGTTTTCAAGAGTAAAGCTTATGGTAATCTCACACCAAGTCTTCTATTATCAATTATCAAGCGAGGCAGACAAGTGAGGTTGATTACTCTAATCAAGCGAGGCTGACTGTTTTGAATTCAAGCGAGGCTGATAATAAGAGTTCACAGGAAACTTTCAGAAATTCAAAGACAAAAATGACTAAGGAGAAGAAAAATCACATGTCAGGACATTGTTTAAGGACAGAACCTGAAAGCATAAGAACCCTAGCTAAAGACAAATCAGTATTGGAAGCTTTCAAGAAGGCAGGGTGTTTGAAATTTTGTGAAAAGTTACAGGGAGGACATAGTCAGGTGACAAAGGAGTTTGCTTTACATTTTACTAGCTCAAATACAAAAATTGGAATCTTAAACTTGTTAGTTACTCCTGAGATTATTGCCTTAGTAACAGAGATTCCTAGGGGGCAAGAGACATGGTTCAAAGGTTTCAGATTTAACATGGAGGCATACAAAGCATTTCTAAAGCCAGAGTTTGCAGAAATGGATTTAAACAACGCAATTCCCAAGAGTTGCATCAAAGATTCATATGCCAATTTGCTATACAACATCCAAAGGTATTTTACCTGTGAGAGAAGGTATCATAAAGTATATTCATATCATTTTAAACTTCTGTTGCACTTTACTGGCATGATATCTTTAGATTTGCCATTTCTTCTGTATAGAAGTATAGCTAAGATGGCAGACAAAGTTCAAATGAAGTCTGAAGGGTGTGAAACCTCTTTATTCCACCATGGTTTAATAAAATTGATGGTCTTACATGAACTCCGAAAGATCAACAGAGAATGGTCATCATTTTTATTTTTTATGTGGTTTTGGAGTGGAAGCACAAACTACAGGCAGTAACCCTAAAGGAAAAGAAGCTCCACCTACAGAATCCAGCAAGCCTGTAGTGACAAGGTCAAAAAGGTTTGTTAAGCTAAAACCGAGGAAATAGGTGAAAGAGCCAGTAGGAAAAGCATCAGTGGTTATTTTTGAAACTCCTCAACCTACAAAACAAAGGATAGCTGAAGTTAAAGAGATGGCATAGGAACAGCCAGCTAATAAATAGGTTCAACGGAGATTGACTACGATTCAAATTGCAAAAGAAAAGGGTAAAGCAGTGATTTTAGGAGCAAGTGATACTCTAGGTTTAAAGGGAAACTTGGATGATATCTTACAAGCCATTGATATAGAAGAGTCCCCTTTGGTTCGAGCTAATTTCATAAAAATTGATGAAGGAAAGCAGAAAGAGATGAAGTCATCCAAAAAACTAGTATTCAATGATGAAGTTGTAGCATTTGTATTCAAGGCAAGGAAGCTTGTAACCAGACAGTCCAAAAATATGCAAGAGCATGTTGAGCTGGAGAAAACAGAGGAAGCTTCCACTGTTCATGAAGAAATTATAAACATTTCATCACCTGTACCAGAAAAGGTAAAAAACAGAGTATTCCCCACTCAAATAGAAAAAATCAGTTATGTCGAGATGGAGGAAAGGTTGAAATCAGCCAATCTTGAAATTGCCAGGCTAAGGAAGAGAGAAAGAAAGCATGTTGTTGAAAAGACAAATTTCAAGAGGATGAAAGCCCTCTGGGAGGTTGAAAGGGTTGCTAAACCTGGAATCATTAGCAGTGAAACACAATATTTCACTTGGACTGTACCAGCAATAAAAGAAGCCAGATTTGTGAGAGTAATAAATACTCAGTTGAGAGCCACCAACAGAAAGTTAAGGAGACAGGTTGAAGACCTAAAAATCCAGTTGACAAGATCTCAAGAGGAACTACAGCAACAGTGAAACAGGGTAATGAAACAGGGCAGTAAATGATAAATCTTAAATCAGTTTGTCATTAAGAAGAAGACCATTTTGAGGAAAAACACCTTTAAAGTTAAGTTGTTTTTATTTTTGATGTTGATATCAGTCCTGGAGAAGCTTTGAATATCCTCAAAATTTAAATTTTTGAAGATTGTGCTAAAAAAGAGCCTGCACAACAGTTTCGTAGTGCGCTACGAAACTGTTGAAGATGATTTTTTGGCACTTTACATATGAATTTTGGAGATAGGGTTGATGGGTCTTGAGTTAAATGTTGCTAGTGGAAGCATGAAGACTACAGGTAAAGACTCCAATTGTAAAACAGGAGAAAAAAGGGGCTAAAGGAAATTTTTTCAATTACCTACAAACTGCGCTACGAAAAGAGGCTACTTTCGTAGCGCAGACATATTCATACCCTTTTCACACTATTTTGGAGATTTTTCTTTGCACAAGTGGAGGATTAAAGTTTTCAAGGGAATATTAGCACATGTGATACATATGAAACAGTCATCAATGTTAACAAAGCTACTCGAAGATAAACATGGAGGTTAAGGGATAAAAAGCAGGAACTCTGTATCCTGGTTTTTAGGACAGTTAGGTCATAAAACAGCAGGTTTATAACAAGACTGGAGGCATCATCAAAATTCGAAATCATGGATTTGCAGCTGTAAAGAAAGCATTAAAGGTTTAGATAAGGTTGTTTCAAACATTTTAGGAGTTTCACTCCTATTTGTATTAGGACTCTTAAAAGACAGTTTAGTTGTCATTTTGTAATTAATATTTTGTTTATGAATAGAATAGGTGTCAAGAATGGAAATTCGAATTCTCCTAATGATGGATCATGGAATCCAAGATTGTAAAAGCTTTATATGATGCATGAGGTCGAATTCACCAAGTTTGGCATTTTTCATTATCAAGGAAACTGTGTCACTGTATGTCACTGTGTTCTTCTCAATTTAATACAAAGATTTGTTTGACTACTCAAGATTCACAAGAAGTTTAAGTGTATAATTTTTCTATGGATTTTTCAATTACCTACTTGTAGTAATATTTGTCTCTGTTACTTAGAATTCATTTGACAATGCTCTAACTTCCTTCACATGCAAATAGACTGTGTTTTATCAATGTGTTATTGTTTTTCTCATAAACCTAGACTCCAAGTGCCTTGACTTCCATGTTTGACAGATTATGATGTTTTGTTGAAGACTATCTTGACTCCATGGCCCAATGAGTGTTTGCTAATATTTGATTCAACCAGTTATACATTTTTATCCTTTTTATTCCTAGAGTTAGCCATCTAATCATTAATCAAAAATCTTAAACCTATTGAGAAAGCCTTCTCAGGTTGAGGAGGCTAAGCCTCAGCCAAAAGATTGGTTTGAAAGAGTTACTCAGAGTCTACTTGATGAGAAACCTATCAGGGTCATATTTTGTGATAACACCGGCTTCCCTGCAATACCCCGTAATTCGACTTCCTTTCCTTCTGAAAAAATTTCAAGAAAAGTTCTTGAAAATTAAAAGCTATCGTCCCCAAAGATTGTAACCATTGTACTCCTAGTACAACATTAGCACCTCCCATAGGAATGGAAAGCATTGGACTATTCAATACATGTTCCCCCATGGTTAGCTTGATATTATGGCATTTTCCAGAGCAATTTATAGTTCCTCCATTTGCAACCATCACTT
Organism: Pinus albicaulis; assembly: GCA_034641835.2. Lineage (NCBI taxonomy): Eukaryota > Viridiplantae > Streptophyta > Pinopsida > Pinales > Pinaceae > Pinus > Pinus albicaulis. The sequence continues at coordinate 1,265,255,666 of CM076572.1, forward strand.
GACATTCTGGTGTTGGGTATAGGAAACAATTCAATTCCTTGGCTACCTTACAATGAATAAAATTATAGGTACTACCTGAATCAATCAACACTATTACCTTTTTCTTCTTGATATGTCCTTCTATCTTGAGAGTTTGAGGAGTGGTAATTCCTGCCAATGCATTACACGATATGGTCGGACTCATTTCTTCCTCTTCTAGGGTTGGTTCCTGATGTATATCCTCTTCTTGTTCATTTTCTTCTTCCTCTTCACAATCTATGTAAAATAATTTCTTCTCAGCACACTTATGACCTTTAGTGTATTTGCTATCACAAATATAGCAAATCCCTTTTGCTCTTTTTTCTTCCAATTGTTTTGGTGTCAACCTTGTAGGTTTTGGAAATCTAGGAGTAGAAACACTTCCCTCTTTATAGAAGTGAGTGGTAGGCTTCCTTGTCGCCATAATTTTACATTCAATTTTTCTTGCCAACCTGAATGCCTTCTCCAATGAATCAGGTTCAAAAACGTGAACTTCATGTTGGATGTTATCCTTTAAAGTACCTATGAAGAGATCAATCATGTGTTCCTCTGGAATATCAGTTACCCTTATATTCAATTTTTGGAAGTCTTCAATGTGCTCCCCCACTAAACCCCTTTGTTTGAGATTTATCAATTGGCTAAAGAAGGTGTTGCTCTTTGTATCCTCATAATGTGCTATCATTTGCTCCGTAAAAAGTGACAAAGTGACAATTTTTTTACGAGAGCAAAGCCATTGATACCATACAAATATATTTTGTTCTAAATGTAAAGTTGCAATGCGTACCTTTTGTGTGTTTTGCACATTATGGAGATCAAAATATTGCTCCATCTGTAGTATCCATGTTACAGGATCCTTTCCATCAAACTTCCTCATATCCATTTTGGAATATGGTGGTTCTTCCCGCCAACATTAGAGTTTATGAAATCACGATTAACATTTATTTTGTTCTCATCATGAGTTTCCTCTACTATCTTTTCACCATTAGGAAACATTTCTTGTATCAACTTTGTCAAACCTTCTATGTCTGCTTTTAGATCATTCTTCATGTTTTCCATTTTTTCATCGATCTTAGCTTCCATGTCATCCATCTTAGATTCCCTGCCAGCTTCCATGCCATCTATCTTAGATTCGACGCTTTTCTTCAAACCATCCATCTTATTTTCGACACCTTTCTTCAAAACTTCCATGTCATTTTTTGTTGCTCTTTGCAAGAGCGAAATGTTTTGCACTTGCTCTTGTAATTTTGATATGTCATGTTGCCATTCTTCGTCTTCATGAATCATAGTAGAGCCTTCTAAAGGCTTAATGGTTGTTGAATTCTTTTTAGGGGCCATTTTAGAAACCATTACTGATATATATTCTACAATATGCCCTTGGAATCAATTCAACTTGATTCTTCAAACAAGACTTATGCAATTCAGGAAAAAACATACACACCTTTTACTTGCTTTTACAGAGCTCTATAATGAAATTGAATTATCTCTATAATTGTAGATCCTAAATATCTGAAATTTGGCCCTGTAGTAGTCCTCTGAAGCTTCTTTCAAATGCCAGAGGTCTAACTTGATTTGGATTCTTCAAGACAAAGTTATGTCCAATGTCCCACAATGACCTAATTATGGACTGGTTCAGTAGAGCGAACTTGTACGACTTGACACATGTCACTGTTTGCTCCTTTGGCTCTGAAATTTATAGATAGGAAACTAAAATCCATGTACTTCCAGTCACTCATTACAGAATTCCAATCCGATGCTCAGAGAGAGAGTTATGAATATTTTCCCACGATCACCTCTTTGAGATGAAATTAGGGAGCCTGAAAAAGACTAACTTCCACAGATCATATCTTCGAAAATATTACGAACCAAGCTCTGAAATTTTGCGACGATGTTCTTCAGGATCTTGGCTTCGCGCTCTAAAAATTTCAACTTCCGAACCTTTGTAGAAAAAATTTATAGCGAAAATTCCGCGATGACCTGTTTAAGTGAAATTCAGGAGCCTATAAAAAGCCCTACCTTCCACAAATCATATCTCCGAAAATATTGTGAACGAAGCTCTGAAATTTTGCGACGATGTTCCTTAGGATTTCGGCTTTGCACCCTAAAATTTCAGCTTCTGAACCTTCGTAGAAAAAATTTATAGCAAAAATGTCACGATGACTTGTTTGGAGCAGCGAAACCCTAGAATCCAAATCTCTGATACCAAATGTTGGGAAACTAGCTCCAAAAATAGAAGAAAAGAGATATCAACACCTTAGAAATAAGCCACTTCGAGGGGGAAACCTCCAATACATTACATAAATGAAAAATTCTTCGATGATTCAAATTACAAAACCTCCTTCCTATATATAGGAGTCCATGGGGCCACAATGTAATCCTAGCCGACCTAACAATAATAATTTGAGGGCACAATAATAACAATATGGGGGTTAAATGGGTACAATAATAACAATAAGGGGGTTACACTAACAACAATAAGGGACTATACTAGTAATATAGGGACCTAACACAACGCTGTGAAGGGTGAAACGTGGACAATCATTTGTAAACCGGGGCAAATTCCATGAAACGGAGCTAAATTGGTGGAATCGATAAGTCTCTAGAAGACTTGATTAAATTGTAATTATCTGGCATGAAAGAAAATAGAGAGATTTAGGGGTTTAGTTGAGCGATTGTGCGATAAACTCATGGACCTTAAACTATCCACTCCCTTTGTAATTCCTTTATAATGAGTCTGTGTTGTGTGAGGATAGAAAAAGCACAATGTAGTCGTAGGGCGAAATTTTTAATTCAGGCAGTGTGGCCTTAGCCTGTAGCTCGAGTATCTGTGTATTAATGAAATTTGTGTGTTGTTATATATATCCAGGGCTAATCTAGACTTTGTTTGTATCTATGTGTTTTACATATCCGTATTCTTTCCTGTTAGTTGATAAATTGCGTACGTGAGTGTAAGGGACAAAGTTCCTATGAACTTTGTTGTAGATAGTTATGGCAGAATCCATCAAAATATGAACTGTGGAGGTGGAACGGGCAATAAGTTCAAGCTGCAGAATGAAGCGAGAGTGAGGGATGAACGGACGAGCGTACATTGCATCGGCGGATTTGTTTTTTACTGCTAATACATCGCAAGTTAAGATATATATTTTGCGATGATATCGGGGTGAGACACGTGTCGGTTGGAGCAACCGTGCACATATTGCGCATCAGCGGAGTTTAAGTTTATAATTAAGACATCGCAGGTTATGAAGTTTATCATGTGATGCGACAGAATTACACGTGTCAGCACTGCGCACTTCGAAGGATTTAGGAATTATCGTTAACAACGGAATGTTAAATATGCAGAAGGCCGAAGTGCGATAAAATGTTAAAATTGCAATGTTTCGATGCGGAAACTCATCGCAACTTCGCGTCGACGATCATATTGTTTAAAACCATTAAGGGTATGTGTTATAATCAGCGACATATGATCTGCAAAACTGTATTGCTTCCAATCTATGATGATCTTGTAATACGATTGCGATTTGTTTTGACATTGTGAAGTCCCGTTAAAGAGCTTCCGACTGTATACGTGGGCCCATAACCCATAGGTCCACACAGTGAAATGTAAATTGTAATTGTTTGCTACATCACTCAGGCTTTTGCTTATAATATTAGTCATGGCTATGATAAGTTTCCATACAGGGGATCCTTGGCACGATGGTTGTATTGGATCAATTCCTTTTTCATTATCTTATTGGGGATATTTAGCTTTGGACTTAAATAATATTCATATAAGCTTGAGATTATAAATAAATATAGGACTTTTTTAGCATTGTAATTAGATAAAGGTAACTACATTAAGTCATCTCTAATTTTAAAATTTGAAAAGAAAAACAAACAAAGGAAAAAATTATAAAAATGTGAGATAAATAACACTTTTAGTGTAACGAATATACAAAACTTCCCATTATATGATTTTTTTTGGGTCAATTCTGCTAAAATCTTATAGATATTTTTAAGAATCATAGGTTTATATTGTTTAATTTGCAAATTTCAAATGCCTCAAGGGATTTTCAGGGTTCTAAATCTATTTGTGCTTTCAAAAACACATTTTATATAACAAAAAATCATAATCTCACCCAAATTTGTATTGCCAGATTTTTAGAAAAAGGCATTTTCTATATTAGTTAAATTACGATTTTTGAAAGCCCTTAAAAAAACTTGATAGTAAAAAGTGTATTGTTATAAATATTACATAAATGATTTTTATTAGTTTCTATTATCTTTATTCAAAATATATATATAACCCAAAAAAAATATAATTCAAGAAGGATGGAAATCAATGTTTCTTTCATTAAGAAATCTATTAAAGGTTTAAAAAAAAACATACTAGATAAAAAGCATTAGAACGTTATTTATTCAATCATTTCATTTTGTGGAAAAATAAATATATATGAAACTCATTGATATATGGAAAAATAAATATATATGAAACTCATTGATATATATTAAAGAAATTTATTCAATCATTTCATTTTGTGGAAAAAAATATATAGATGAAATTCATTGATATATAGAAATTAAAGAATTAAGTTAAACTGACTTAGTAAAGTTTAGAATGAAAAAAACATTAAATTTGTATTTAATAATGTCAAATTAATCGTAGTAATCAATCACTACACTAAATCAGATAGGTTAGGGAAGTAGTGGAATTGAAAAATATACAAATATTGGAATATAGTGTTGGAAATAATAATAAAGGTTAAGGGGAGGGAATTAGTATTAAGGCTAATTTTACTTTTAGTATCAATTTATATTTATTTATTTTTTCAATCATTCATGTGAGTCATTATCATATAACAATAACACATAAACAAAAGAACACAGAGATTTAATGTAGAAACTTAAAAGGAAAAATCCACCAATCTTTGGTTATTATAATGCAAAATATGAGCTCCTACTCTATTTACATCATACTTCATTGCGAGCACACACTCAGAGGAACCACCAACTCCATTAGATTGTTTTCTAGAACCCACTAGCGAGAAGCACCAACTCTCTATTCTATAGACACTTTATCAACTTACCACAAAGGACCAACTTCATGGATTTGTTGCAATAACCAACTTGCAAGAGGCACCAAACTCGAAGCTATCCTTCAGAGATCCACTAAGACAGAAGAACCAACTCCCTGTTTTGTAGGATCCAACCCACAATCCATAAGGAATTAATACTTTTTGTTTTGGCCTGATTTCATCTCTACCTTCACCACTTATTGGCGCTTTGTTCTCGCACTTACTCTGCCTAATTTATGATCTATGTAATCACCAAATCCTTTCCTTCTATTCACCTCAGCATAAATACAAACATTATTCCCTCTGTTCTTGACCCTCTACACCAGATACATACTTAGCAACACTAAGATCCCATCCTTCAACACTTCAGCGGCACACTCTTAATCAAATCTCTCCACACTCAACATCCACTACAATCCCCCACATTGCACTATTACAATCCATGGTTTTGTTCAATTGTTACAGAGGGATCGATGTTGGACCTCTCAACTCCTAACTATCCAAAGTAGTACCTCCAGCATGATTGATTGTCGCATGCACTACATGAGTATGGTATCCATTACCAACCAATATGGCACTATATGATCTTTTGAACATGCCATCAACATTCATAAATTCCTTGGTATGGCATCCCTTGCCTAAAAGAATGATGTTGTACAAATTTTGTGATTAGGGATGACTCACCATCCAGTGAATAGAGTCTATATTCCTATTCTAGTTTTCATTTAACTCTTCATGGTGTAACAGACACTCACGTATGGCTTGATTTGTTTGAGCTTGGTGGTTCAATTATGTGTCTTGCTTGTTGCAAATCATGGTCCTAGCAGTCTTGTTTCTCTATTCTAAATTGTTTCTCAGCCACTACAATTGTATTAAATCAGAGAATAGGATTTTCCATGATTTTCCATGTTGATAATTGAATCTCAATCCAATATACACACTCAAGTATCCCCTTAATTAAATTATGTTTGTTCACTCACCGAAAATAAATATGGCTCTCCATTGTTACTCTTTAAGGCTCCCAGTGCTTGAGATCTACTCCAACATGGCTCACTAAACTTTAGTCTGATCACGGTACTCCCAGGGCCATTTTCTCATTTATCTCTTTCTGGTGTGAGGAGCATTCAAGTTTGACTTGGTCATACTTCTTTTAACCCCAAGTATGGTGAAGAACCAACTTTGGCATATCTTTGAAATACTACTCCATTGCGCCAAAATAAAGACTATAGATCGATTTTTACATAGAGATATATAACCCAAAGCCCTGGGTGCAAACCATAATGCTTAGTAATCCAAACTCTTAACACTGAAAACCCCTGGGTTCGCCTACCAACATATGATAGAAAAGAACTTGATAGAGAAATTATGTCTCGGTCCCGTCTCTTCAGATATTCCCAATGAAGTTTCTTCCATTACTTTTGGGGTATAACCTCTAGAGTGATGTGTCAAGGTGGGACCTTTGTTAAAAGTGTCGGGGTGATGTTTCATGTGGGGTACCGCATGTACAATTCATTAGGGGAATTTTGAGGTCTAAAATGGGCCTCCTAAGGAAATTATAAAATAATAGTGGAAAAAATCAAATAAGATTTGATGACATCATCAAATTTTAGAGGGAAAAATGAAAAAACTGCTTTTTCAACTCATATTTTCAACTTATCTCCCAAAGTTTTTACTCAAATTTCGAGCGGGAGTACTTTTTGGATGAAAAAATTAATTCCTCATCCAAAGAGTACCCATGTTGCATACTTTCGATGGGTCCTACTACACGAAAAATGAGAAATACATGAAAAACGTTATTGTAATCACGTTTTTTTATGCATTTCTCATTTTTCGTGTAGCAGAGTCCATCAAAAGTATGCAACATGGGTACTCCTTTGATGAGGAATTAAATTTTGCATCCAACTAGTACTCCCACTCGAAATTTGAGTAAGAACTTTGGGAGATAAGTTGAAAATACGAGTTTAAAAAGTAGTTTTATTATTTTATTATTTTTTAATATTTTTACCCTTTAACTTAAAAAATGGTGAATCATCCCCCATGGTTGACATCATCAACTTGAATCCTATTGGTTCTTATAAAGTTTATTTTTGTTGTACATTTTTCTTAGGAGGCCCATTTTAGACCTCAAATTTCCCCTAATGCCTCTTGATCTTTTACATTGTATTGAATGTATGCTTGTGGGTCCTAGTTTCCACCTCGTCTTAGCGCCTTGTCATCCAAGATTTTCAAACTCAAGCTGCGATGAAAACTCGCAAGCAATAATCATCAGTGTGATGTGTACTTGTGGGGCCTTTGGGAATTTAACTTGCACCAATCACCTATTTTTTCTCTGTGCCACCTCGTCTCGGCGTTCGTCACCTCGAAATTTTTAACTTGAGTCCCCTCGGAAACTTTCGAGATGAAATCACCAGGGTGATGTGTTCTAATGGGACTAGCCACTGGAGTCGTGGGCCAATCAAAAAAAAATTGGGGTGATGTGTATATGATACCATGCCACTGAGTCTATCTGAAATCGTCAGAGTTACGTCGACACCACCCTGTATGCCACATGTACACAATTTCCATGTGTCACTCATTGATATGTGCCACGTGTCACCTATTTTCATCTCACTTGGGCCATGTTTCCCAAGACTTTCAGATGTTAACATCATGTTAATGTCATCCCAGACCTTTAAGCTTCTTATGTCATGTTGATGTCACACACAACCATGGTTGCCACCTATGTTCCTCGTCGCCTCTAACACCCAATTATAATATTCCATTTGTCCTCCAATCAATAGTCCATGTTATCGCCATATTCCCCCTGCATGCCACATCATCATACGACTTGCACCAACCACCTTATTTTTCTCCCTGCCACAGCATGCCATCTTGTCCTGGCACTTTGTCACCTCGGAATTTTAAACTTGATTCCGCTTGGAAACTTCTAAGATGAAATCGCTAGGGTGATGTGTCCCTGTGGGACCAACCACTGCAATCACAGGCCAATAAGAAAATTATTGGGGTGATGTGTATCTGACACTATTCCATTGGGTCTATTTGAAATCATCGGGGTGACGTCGACGCCACCATTTATGCAACATGTACACAATTTCCATGTGTCACTCACTGATATGTGCCACGTGTCACCTATTTTCGGCCCACTTGAGCATATGAAAATGTTAAACTGCCTGCCATGTGTCATCGTTCTAGTGTGCCATGTGTCTTAGGGATTTCAGATGTTGACATCATGTTGATGTCATCCCAGACCTTTAAGCTTATTATGTCATGTTGATGTCACACACCACCGTGGTTTCCACCTGTGATCCTCGTTGCCTCTGACAAACAATCAAAATGTTCCATGTGTCCTCCAGTCATTACTCCATGCTATCGTCATATGCCCCCTATGTGCCACATTCTCATTCGAAGGTAGGGGGTCTGAGACTTGGTTTTCCATGATTTTTATTTGTAATTTTTTTAGGTCAGGATGGAAATTCCCTTTGGCAATAGACAGGGATTTTTCATTTCCTTGGAGTTGTCTCCCTGGAACATTTCACACAAGATTCCTTTGAAATCATCGGGGAAGAAATTCTAAGGTGATGTGTCCCTATGGGACCACTCGCGTCATCTCTCCTAAGATTTTGATTGTTTTGACTCTCCACCTTTATGTGCCAACTCACCCTGGGATAGTCTCTCAACACTTTTAAATTGTGCTCCATTGAAAATTCCTAGGGAAAAAATTTCAGGGTGATGTTTCGCATCGTGGGACCTCCCTCTTTGTCTCGCTTGAGCTTCTACTTGGACCCTCTCTTTTGCCAATGCATCTATGTACCAATAAAAATTGCAAATGGTATTGTTGTTGCTACATATACCATAGTTAATGATGCATTTTGGCTTTTTGTCCATTACTATTGGTGCTTGAGTGACTGTGTTCATTCCTCCTAAGAATCTTGACCTACAACTCTTCTCCCCTTGAGATCGTCCTTCTTCAAATAGATAAGGTTTCTTAATTAAAACCAACTGCACCAATAGCCCTGAGGGTTAGCTCAATTATTCATGTTCCTGTTGCTAAAGCATCTCAATAATGGGAGGTCATGGGATCAATTATCCTTGAACCCCTCGAGGTTAGGCTCTGCTAATAAGTTGGTGGTATATATGATCCCTTCAGGTGAATCTGCCTAGATATTTCCCTAAAACAAAAAAACACCAACCACACTAATGACTTGATAACAATTGTACAATGCACCGGGAAAAATCCCATGACTTTTTCTCAAAAATAGATGTCCATTACACACAAGATTACTCCAATCGAACCAAGCGCTACCACTTGACATATGTTGAAAAATGCAGCCAGAAATTCTCAATTTGATTTGTCCTTCATTAAATTGAGAAAATTTGAATTTCCACATCATTAGACAACTTGGATGATGGTAAATTGTGTGACATGTATTGTGTCACCCAGTTTACTCAATAATTTCAAGTTGGAGGAGTTAGAGTTCAGTTCAACATGTGTGATTGCTAATTTGTAGCAACTAAGGTCAGATATCTAAGGTTGTTTTCAGTTAAAATAGTTCCAACTTTTGGAGGAACTAGTGGAAGGTCAAGTTGTGCAGTGTGACTTCAGTTAAACTCAGTGATCATCTCGTTAACTCATCAATCAACCCAAAATATTTAGTGCATGCAGAGAATTCAAGTTCCCTGGGCTTGGTGGAGAGTCCAAGGCAGTGTAAAATCAGTTGTAGACTAGTCTTGAGTGTACAGGTGTTGCATGCAGTCAGAGGATCAGCCTAAAGGAATTGTGCAATCAATTTGAGGAATGTCCTAAATAATAGGGGCCTAATTCAAGGAAAAATGCAAGGGAATAGGAGATCAAGGAGAGGAAGAAATTGACTAAGTCTGGGTTGGATATTTTCAGTGAGCAGAGAGAGATATTATGCACTTGCAGGTTGTTCTCAGTTGAGAAAATCAATTGTAATACATCTATATTCTTATGATTTAATGCAAGCAGAAATTGGGGTTTTTAGCAGTTTGCTTTCCCCAAGAAAAATATATGTTTCATGTGTGTGATTTCTTATTGCATCTCTAAAAATTTTGTTCTAGATTATGAATTACTTTCCATAGAGCAATAGAGTAGGATTTTGTCATGTGATTTTGATTAAAACTTCATGAGCAGTTGAAAATCTATAGTGTAATTTATACAACATAGTGATCCCAAATGATAACCAAATAACATGCAAAGAAAACCATTTGTTTTTATGAACTCAAGATTGTTGGACATAATCAAATTTTCTACTTAAATGAAATAAGGGTACTTCATTTAAGATGCAAACATTTTATTTCCTGAGACCAAGGATGATGCCTACTGTTGCTAATAAAGTAGCTCCCCCTTAGTTTTTGTTCTCTTCTTCTATGATCTCCTAGCGTCTTCCTTCTTGCTTTTGCTTGGGGATTGATCATGTGGACCTTTACTTTGGGCCTTTTATCAATCCACACTTCTGTTGCAACTCCGCTTCTTCTCACAACATAAAATGTTGTTGTGTACTCCCCGTAGAACTATATTTGTCATGCTTTCCTTTCTCCTGCAATGTTGATACATTTGAAATAAATCAATTCATTATTTAAATCAGCAAGGGGGATCATTAATCTACCTCCATCATTCAGATGCACCTTTCTATTTAATATATTTTTATGCTTGCATCTTATTTATTTTTCTTCTCTGGAAGCCATTCTCTTCTTTTAATGCAGAGAAATTGAGGATCTACTCCTCCTGAGTAGATTATCCTCCTTTTTCTTCCACTTCTTCATTGTTTGAGTCCTAACAAGAGGATTACTTTCCAGCTTATTATTTACCCTTCCTTGGGCCTTATCTTGATTGCAAAAAGCTAGAAGGCACTCCTCTTTAATTTCTCCTTTCTTCACCAAAATATTCATGTTTCCTTTTTGCTCTCTTTGCGAAGAAGAAATAATTGGGTTGTTTCTCCCTTTGCTTACATGAAGCCTATGCGTAATATAGTTGGTACTCTCAAAGATATTCATAATAGAAATAAAAGAATCATACCTTATAGTTCTTCTCTGTTTTTCTTTTAGGGAAGGATTAGATCCATGTTCATTCCTTTCACTTCTTTGCATGTTGCCTTTACAATGTTCGTTTAAAGCGAACTTCCACATCTTCATTGTTTGAGTCCTAACAGGAGGATTACTTTCCAACTTATTATTTACCCTTCCTTGGGCCTTATCTTGACTGCAGAAAGCTAGAAGGCACTCCTCTTTAATTTCTCCTTTCTTCACCAAAATATTTGTGTTTCCTTTTAGCTCTCTTTGCAAAGAAGAAATAATTGGGTTGTTGCTCCCTTTGCTTACATGAAGCCTATGCATATTCTAGTTGGTACTCTCAGAGATATTCATAACAAAAATAAAAGAATCATACCTTGTATTTCTTCTCTGTTTTCTTTGAGGGAAGGATTAGATCCATGTTCATTCCTTTCACTTCTTTGCATGTTGCCTTTACAATGTGTGTTGAAAGCGAACTCATATTCCTTTGCCATTTTATTTATTATAACCTTCAATGGTTGAGTTGCTTATATTTGTTGCATGCTTTGTGAGGAAGGCTTTTTCTTGCCATATATGTATCTTGTTGACTTATTCCCAAAGTTTCTATAGATGTAGCATTCATCATGACTTACATATGGGTAAAATGAATTGCTATACTTGAAAACATTCTTACCAAGTCCTCTCCTGTTTCTACCATGCTAATTCCAAAGCATATCATGCATTTTTGGATTACAACTATCCAACACATTTGCTTTATTGCATGTCATCTATAATCTATGGCTTTATGCCCATAATTGTTGCAAGAAAAATAACCATGAAAAGGATTTTAAAAACTGAAAATAATTTTTCTTTGAGAGATTTGCCCTAGAGGGGGAAAGGACCTTCGTTGGTTCTTCATTTCTCTATGTGGTCATCTGAATTGTTGCCTTAGGCTATTCTTTGCTGCTACTGCCTCTTTTGGCCATTAGTCTCATTTCCTCTGCTTTGTGGTTGTTGATTATCATTCTGATGTTGACTCTTCTTTTCTTGTTGCTACTATTGTCCAACAACTCCTTTTCCTTTATTTTTGTTGGAGTTTCTAATTGTATCATCCTAACTAGTTGAATATTTCCCTTTTGATGTATTCGCATTTGATTCCTCATTGCATCCCAAATCATCCTTGATGAGAGGGGATCTTTTCTTACTAAGAATCTCATCCAAGGATTTTTTTCTCTTCTCAAGCTTTGGATATTGAGACAACTCTTTAATGGAATTTTCTAAGTTATGTCACAATGAAACTACTTCATCTTGTAGTCCCTCTCAATAGGCTTCTCTTTCAATGAGCTGACTTGTCAACAACTCATTCATTCAGAAATCTCTGGATTATCCACAATGTTATAAAACAATGGTCGACGTTTTGAATTCCAATGGGGATCCATCTTCAGGACAAGATGTTGAATGGAGAATGAAAGAAGGAAAAAAGGTCAATGTTTATATAGTGGAGAAAATGAATTGATATACCTGAAAACATTCTTACCAAGTCTTCTCTTGTTTCTATTAATTTATTTAATGAATTTTGTTTTAATAAATAAATAAATAACTTATTTTAATAAATTATAATAAATCTAAATAGTATATATAATATCATATATTCATTAATTTAGTAATAATAATTATTAATTTTAATAAATAAATCATTTATTTTAATAAATAAATCATTTATTTCGATAAATAAATTATTTATTTTAATAAATTTTAATAAAAAAAATTTATAAATTTCAATAGTATAAATAATGATTATATTAATTAATTAATTTTAAGTGATAAAGCCTAAATGTTACTAAACAAATTTTGAAATTATAATTATTACCAACTTTAAATTATCTATTTAAATTAATAAGCATTAATAATAAAAGTTAATTTAATTAGATAATTTATCTTTTGATTTTCGTGTTCAAGCTTCTTGATCTCTTTTAGAGAAGAGAAGAGCTTCTTCCTAATGTATATCCTCTCATCTAGATCATTTTTTTAACTATCTCATGTGCTAACAGAACCACAAGCAAGATCTAGATCTCTTTCTTCATCTAAAGAATCTTCCACATGTTTGAGAATTATTCCTTCTTCGTCACTACCAGGAACACTGCTATTCTCTTCATGGAATATACTCTCCTCTTCTTCAGAGGTTCCCTCATCAGCAATTTATACAAAAGTAGGTCTTTCTTCAAAACAACTACTAGATGTAAGACTATCACTATCCTCCGAGTATGCATATGAACATCTAAATTATAAATGACCTATTTCTTTGCAATTGTCACAGAACAAAAATTTTCCTTCTGAGCAGCCTGGCTTCTCTTCTAATTCTTCATCATCATCTCAATATTGATGAACAACAACTTGCATATTGGAAGAAGGGTATTCATTCTGTGCATTTTCTTTCTAGGATGCCTTCTTATTTCTTTTCCTTCTTTTCTTCTTCTCATCTCCAGTAGCATCCTTTTTGTGTTGAAAAGTGGAACTAGGTCAATCTTCATGTTGACTATGTAATTATGCATTTATATAAAAAAGATGTCAAAGATAATAATATGAATTTTTGGTGTACTTGCTTCATGGGTTTCATGAGCAAGATTTTCTTATGTAGATAGACTTCTTCATGATGTCTACTAGGTTTATGTCTTCTAGGAATAAATATAATTAGGGCTCATATTCATGAAGGATTTAGTTTAGGTGTTTGTGCTCCAAAGACCTTGTGAAGAAGCTCTCAAACAGCCATCATTCAATCTTGAAGACAAGCTCATAATATAGTGAAGACAATCCCTCATCACTGCTAAAGAAACACCTCTTAAATTATTGAAGAAATTACAGCCATGTCGGCCTACATAAGTCGGCCTAAATTACAGTTGATGGTCGGCCTAAAAGCAAGATCAGTTCACTATATATAAGGGAAGATTGCGGATCATTTGGATAAGAAGAATTTCGAATACACTCCAAGATTACAGTTCGGATATAGTAGTGACTTCAGTGCAGATAAACTTCAGGAAAGTTTAAGGATCTACCACAGTCAATAAGTAGATACTTCAGTGCGGATAAACCTCAGGAAGGTTTGCAGATATACCATAGTCAATAAGTGCTAACAGGACAAAGAATTAGGGCAGCATTTTGAATGCGAACAAGTGCAGGAAGACCAGCTCATAAATACGGATAAAGGATAACATGTAAATACAAATCTGAAGGAAGTTTGTGGATAGTCAAGATTGTGGATAGTTAAGGACAGTCTATGGATAGTCAAGGACAGTTTGCAATTACAAGGTACAGTGAAAAATATCTCTGAATTTTAAAAAGAAGATCTAAGTTGTTGATATACAATTTTAAGGGTTGTGATAACCAAATAAAATTAGCAGAGGTTGAGACAGTGATCATAAGGAGAAGAGGCAGTAATTGTGAGGAAGGTAAATCTATGATTTACCTTTCTACTATTCAAGCAATCAACTACAAGCATATGCAAGAAGAAGATCAAGGTCTCTAGTGCTAATGCAGAACTAAGTAATTTGTTGAAGAGAAGATTTAAGGTTGAAGAAGCCGAATCAAGTTTTTGGAAGCACATCTAGGTCAAGAGTCTAAGTTTGGGTCATGGTACTTGTCATTTAAAGATCTAAAGAAAAATTCTTTGTGGGTTTCCTCTCCAAGAGGGAGGGGTTTTGCACTGGCTCTAGGAGCCTAACTTTTGTGTCTTGTGCATTTTGATAATTGACTTGATGAAAGATTAACTAAACTAAAAGAAGAAGAAGACATAAGTATCTCGAGTAAGGTCACAAGTCATTATCAAGAATAGAATTTGTATTAACCTCCAGCCCTCCAAATTCTCAACATGGTATCAGAGCTAAGGTGTTGAACATAAGAGTTGCTTGTCAACAAAGACACTCAAAGAAGCAAAGATCAAAGTTTGGGTTGGAAAGTCAAATCAGTTTGCAAGGAAGACTATCTACCTACTTAAGTGAGATCTCCTATCTCATTCAAAAGATCAACTCATTCAAGAAAATAATCTTTGCCATCAAAGATTTGCACTCAAGACGTTGTTTGAAGAGAACCTCAACTTCTGAAGATATTCTTTGTAATCAAAGATTCAAGTACACCAACATTGAAGAAAGGAAACCCTTGACTTCATTCTCAATCATCATCAAGGAAGCTGCAAGAAAATCCACTCAAGTAATTATTCATGACCCTATCTGTCAAGATGCCTTATTGTAAAAAAAGCAACAAGTTGGTTGGGTCATCAAACTTTAGTGAATGGAAGAAAAGACCAGACTTGAATTAGAGCCCAAAAGAAGATGCTCCAACCCATGCCAAGTACATGAGGGGAGAAATTAGAGCCTAGAGGATTCTCATAGAATCCATCAAAACTTCTCTCATTCCCTATGTACCAAAACTAAAGACTGCAAAACAAATATATGAGAAATTGGAGCTATTCTCTCTGAGTACTGTTGGAGAAGCAATCTCTCCGAGACAAGAACTATACAAAATGAAATTATCAAGGGAAGAAGGAATCACTCCATACTTCATGAGGATTCTGAAATAAGAGATCAATTGCAGGAACTAGGAGAAGTGATGTCTAACACTACGATGACTACAGAGGTGTTGAATGTTCTACCAGAGGAATGGGTAAACTTCACCTCTATTCTATACCGGAAGAAAGAAGCCGCCCCATTTCATGATTTATGATCTCTATGTAAAATAGAGGAAACAAGACTAAAGGCCAAAGCTGATACAAGACCAAGTGAAGAGAATCATGCCTTTGCAGCCTCATACAAGAAGAAAGGAAGATTCGAAAAATTTGGCCCTCGGAATAAAAGAAGGAATATGGACAACATACGATGCTTTGGATGTAATGAACTTGCGCATTATAAAAGAGATTGTCCTAAATCTGGAAAGGACAAGAGGAAAAAGGAAGAATCCCATGTCCCTAATGAAAAAGAAGAACCTAATGCTAAAATATCTGAGGAGGAAGCAGGAGATCTCTATTATGATTAAGATTATCTTTCTCTTTAAATGGTCTCTGATTGGTTGTAAAATTGCATGATAGAAAGCAATGTATACTAAGAAGCATCTCGGTAGAAGCATGGAAGGAGCTCTCGGTGAAACAGCTTTTGGAAAACCTCTCTACTAAAGTAAAGCAGTCATCATGGAGACTGAATTATGGGATGTGATGACATATTGATGGAACAAGCCAAAGGAATGAAGCTCTTCATTCTAGAGAAACTGCTACAGTATGACTCAGGGAAATAGATATGACGTATGCAGACATATATGCTGATATTGGGTGTTGTGAAGTCATGTCATATGGTTACAGGTAATAGGCTTCTATATTTAGAAGTATAATCTGTGAAGGAGGATCTCTCAATGTACTGATAGATGAAATCAACATAATATGTCCTCATAAGATATGAGATGGTTGTACATAAACTAGAAATTGAAAAATTGTAAAACCCTGGGAATGAAGAATGTGCAAAGAGGAAGAGATCATGAAATGCAACCATGTCAAGAGGCAATTATCATCCGGAGACCAAGAAGATGTCACTAGGAGATCTCCTGGGAAGATATGTAGACTCTAACGAAAGTCTGGTAAAGAAGAATACCCTTGGAAAAAACATATCATTAAGAGATGTGTCAATCTATGTAAAGGATGTTGATGCCTACAGGAAGATGTCATTGTGAAAGATCATCACTAAGGTAACTTTTGTTCTAAAGGTTCATATGTATATGTTTATCTAGACGAAAGGATGTATGATCCTTGGAGATGATTCGAAGGAAAGCAGCATGGCATAAAAATGGACTAGATAAGGAAGTCTGATGAATCAATTTCTGATAGCCGACATGACTCAGGGATGAAAGGTGATGGATGATTTGTGCCCTACAAAACTAAAAGTTGAAGATTCCTCAATATTGAAATCTATGACATCGAGGACAGGAACTCTTCATGAGTAGCTGGGTGTCTCACCATTTCTGCTGGAGGTCCCTCGTTAAGAGGGAGCCTGATGATAAGTTTCTTGGAAGAAACTTGGTAATTCTTAAGAATGAGCTTAGGTACATTCCTTGTATGAGGAATGAGTACATTCCCTTGTGGGATAGGTCCTCCCTGGTTGAGAGGGAGAGATAGACACATCATTCTGGTCTTCACTTGGGAAGACATAATGGAGGATTCGGTAATCATCTGGCATTCGATACTCTTTGAGAATGTGTTAGGGCATTCAAGATAAGAGTAGTCGGGGACTGATATTCTTTGAGGGCTAGCTACCCAAGAGAAGAACAGTCCAAGAAGGTCATACTTTGGAAACACCCGGGTGGAGTATGTACCTTGGAGAGACATTGATGATGGTGTCTATAAGTCATGTGTCTTGCCAGCATTGTAATCCATTGTCTCGTCGAGAGATGGGGTTGTTAGTCAAGGCGTTGCACTAGGACAATGCTGGTTGATATGGTGTTATAAAGATGTGATTACCAATCTTATTCTTCTTATGAGATTCTTCAGTTTGAAAGAAACCATATACCTATATGAATACCTCCCTAGTTAAGAGGGAGTGTTGAAAAGTGTAACTAGGTCGGTCTTCATGTTGACTATGTATTTATGTATTTATATAAAGAAGATGTAAAAGATAATAAAATGTATTTTTGGTGTACTTGCTTCATGGGTTTCATGAGCAAGATTTTATGATGTAGATAGACTTCTTCTTGATGTCTACTAGGTTTATGTCCTCTAGGAATAAATATAATTAGGGTTCATATTCATGAAGGATTTAGTTTAGGTGTTTGTGCTCCAAAGACCTTGTGAAGAAGCTTTCAAACAGCCATCATTCAATGTTGAAGACAAGCTCATAATATAGTGAAGACAATCCCTCATTATTGCTGAAGAAATATCTCTTAAATTATTGAAAAAATTACAGTCATGTTGGCCTACATAAGTCAGCCTAAATTACAATTGATGGTCGGCCTAAAAGAAAGATCAATTCACTATATATAAGGGAAGATTGTGGATCACTTTGATAAGAAGAATTGCGGATACACTCTAAGATTACAGTTCGGACATAGTAGTGACTTCAGTGCAGATAAACTTCAGGAAAGTTTGAGGATCTACCACAGCCAACAAGTAGAGACTTCAGTGCGGATAAACCTCACGAAGGTTTGTGGATCTACCACAGTCAATAAGTGCTGACAGGACAAAGAATTAGGGCAGCATTTTGAATGCGGACAAGTGCAGGAAGAGCAGCTCATAAATATGGATAAAGGATAACATGTAAATACAAATCTGAAGGAAGTTTGCAGATAGTTAAGGACAGTGTACAGATAGTCAAGGACAGTTTGCAATAACAAGCTACAGTGAAAAATATCTCTAAAGTTTAAAAAGCAAACCTAAGTTGCTGATATACATTGTTAAGGGTTGTGATAACCAGATAAAATTAGCAGAGGTTGAGACAGTGATCATAAGGAGAAGAGGCAATAATAGTGAGGAAGGTAAATCTATGAATTACCTTCCTATTGTTCAAGCAATTCAACTACAAGCATATGCAAGAAGAAGATCAAGGTCTCTAGTGTTGATGCAGAACTAAGTAATTTGGTGAGGAGAAGATTCAAGGTTGAAGAAGCTGAATCAAGGTCTTGGAAGCACATCTAGGTCAAGGGTCTAAGTCTGGATCATGGTACTTGTCATTTGAAGATCTATAAGAAGAATTATTTGCGGGTTTTCCTCTCCAAGAGGGAGGGGTTTTGCCTTGGCTCTAGGAGCCTAACTTCTGTGTCTTGTGCATTTTGATAATTGACTTGATGAAAGATTAACTAAACTAAAAGAAGAAGACATAAGTATAAAAAGTAAGGTCACAAGTAATTATCAAGAATAGAATTTGTATTAACCTCAAGCCCTCCGAATTCTCAACATTTTGGAGTTTGATTGACTATTTGAGAAGCAAGGTTCATCAACCTTTTCTTGAGCCTCGCGACTATCTTCTCCATAGAAACAATGGATCTTGTCCATTGCATACTCACAGTGTCTTACTTTATCAACATTTGACTTTGACATCCATTTCATGATGACTTTTTGGCTTCTTCATTATGCTCATTATTTTCTTCATTCGCTATGGAGCACCATACAACAAAATCTAAAGCCATTAAATAGGCTTCCATCCTAAACTTCTAGAGCACATAATATGCTCCATTCAAACATGGTACTCCTTCCATTGTTAGACAGTCTTGATTATCCATGTTTCCTTTTGACCTACCTTTAAGCAGTGAAGTTGTCCCCGAAGGAACCTGCTCTGATACCAATTGTTGGAAACAATAATTAATAGTGAGAGGGAAGTGAATTAGTTTTAAGGATAATTTTATCTTTAATGACAATTTATATTTTTCTATTTTAACTTGGAAATCATTCATGTGATCCATCATCATCATTATCATGTAACAACAATATAAATCAACACATGAATGCACACACACACACCATGAGCAACATACACAAAAGAACACAAATATATAACATGGAATCCCAGAAGGGAAAAAACACCAATCTTTGGTTATTATGATGCAAAATATGAGCTCTTACTCTATTTACATCATATGTCTTAATGAGAACCCACTCACAGTAAGCACCAATTCCCTTATATTGTTTGCTAGCACCCATTGGTAAGAAGCATCAACTCTCTTTTTTGCTGACACCTTATCAACTTACCATGAAGCTTCAACTTAATGGATTTGTTGCAAGCACCAACTTATAAGAGGCACCAACCTCTAAGCTATCCTTCATACATCCACTAAGACGGAAGCACCAACTCCCTGTTTTGTAGGCTCCAACCCATAGTCCATAAGAAAATTAATATTCTTTGTTTTGACACTCACTTGGCCTAATTTCAGCTGCGTTCACCACTCATTGGCCCTCTATTCACCTCAGTGACATTACAAACATTCTTCCCTCTGTTCTTGGTCCTCTACATCAAATAGATACTTAAGAGCACATAACTCTCGACCCTCAACAATTCAGCAGCACACCCTTCATCAAATCTTTCCACACGCAACACTTTAGTGTAATACCCCACATTGCACTATTGTGATCCATCGTTTTGTTCAATTGTTACACAACGGTCGATGTTGGACCTGTCAGCTCCTAACTGCCCAAAGTAGTACTTCCAGCATGGCTGACTGTTACATTCTTACCTTAGTATGGTATCCATTACCAGCCAGTATGGCACTGTAAGGTATTTTGAACACGCTATCAGCATTCATAAATTCCTTGGTACGACATCACTTGCCTGAAAAACTGATTTATTGTACAAAAGTTATGATCAAGAATGGCTCACCAAATTGTGGACAAAGTATAAATTCCTATTATGGTTCTCATCTAACTCTTCATGGCATAACATACACTCAGGTATGGTTTGATTTGTTTGAGCATGGTAGTTCAATTATGTGTCCAGCTTACTGCAAATCATGGTCCTTGCAGTCATGTTTCCCTATGATGCACTGTTTCTCAGCCACTGCAACTGTATTAAATCAGAGAATGGGATTGGGTGTGATTTTCCATGTTGAGAATTGAATCTCAATCCAATCTGCACACTCAAGGAGCTCCTTAATTAAATGGCTCCTTCTCAATCACCAAACATCAGTATGCCTCTCTGTTGCTACTCTTTAAGGCTCCCGAGGCTTGAGATGTACTCCAACATCGCTCATTAAGATTTAGTTTGATCACAGTACTCCTAGAGCCATTTTCTCATTTACCTCTTCGTCGGGTGAGGAGCACTCATGTTTGACTTGTTCATACTTCTTTTAACCCCGAGTATGGTGAAAAACCAACTTTGGAATATCTGCAAAATACCACTCCATTCCACCAAAATCAAGACTATAGATCAATTGTTACATATACATATTTAGCCTGAAGCCCTAGGCGTGAACCATAATGCCTAACAGCCCAAACTCTTACCAGTGAGAACCCTTCGCATGACCAACCCGTGGGCTCAGCTCCCAACATATGATGGAAGGCACTTGACAAAGAAATTACGTTTCGATCCCGTCTCCCCAAATATTTCCAATGAAGTGTGTTCGATAACTTCCAAGGTATAGGGTATACTATCAGGGTGATGTGTCAAGATGGGACCTCTGCTAAAAGCATCGGGGTGATCTGTCTTGTGGGGTCTCGCCTATGCAATTCCTCCTAGGATTTTACGTTGCACCACATGTATGTTGGTGGGTCCCAACTGCCACCTCATCTGGACACCTGATCATCCCAGAGTTCCAAACTCAAGCTGCAAGGAAAACTCCTAGGGAATAAGCGTTAGGGTAATGTGTTCCCGTGGGACCTCCAGGAAGATGACCTGCACCAATCACTCGCTTCCTCTCTCCTCTACATAATGCAACCTCGTCTCGAGACCAGCCACTGCAGTCACGATCCAATCAAAAAACCTTTGGGGTGATGTGTATCTGACACCATGCCACTAGGTCTGTCTGAAATCGTCGGAGTGATGTCAATGCCACAGTGTTTTTCACATGTAAACAATTTCCACATGTCACTCGCTAATAGGTACCATGTATCACCTGTATTTGGTCCAATTATCCATATGAAAACATCAAATTTGTCTGCCACATGCCATCATCCTAGTGTGCCACGTGTCTCAGGGCTTTCAGATGTTGACATCCTGTTGACGTTATCCTAGACCTTTGAGTTGCTTCCGTCATGCTAATATCACGAACCACTAAGGTTGCCACCCATGCTCCTCATCTCTGACACCCAATTATAATGTGCCATGTGTCCTCTAGTCACTAGTCCATGTTGTCATCATACACCACCATTGTACGGAGGTAGGGGTTCGAGCCTTGGTTTTCCGTGATTTTTCTTCGTGAGTTTTTCAATAATTCCATTTGGCAATAGATGGGGATTTTCTCGTTTCCACGGAACATTTCACATGAACTTCCTTTGAAATCTTTGTGGAAGAACTTTCGGGGCTGTGTGTCCCTGCGGAACCACCCGCACCATCTCTCCTGAGCTTCTGATTGGTTCACCACCTCTTTGTTGCTTCACCTCCCCATGGCTCCGCGCCAACGCTAAAAGACCATCTGGGGTAGCCAGAGAAGCGCGTTCTTGGGATGCTATCAGCGAGGCCATGACAATCGTTTGGAATCCATCGAGGGCTCATCATCTGACAGTCGTGACATGGAGGTACCTCAACACTATGAGAGCACCCTAGAGGAGACCGCCCTAGCTCAGGTGAATCAGAAGGGCAGAAGGGATCCCAAGAAATCCACCATCACACAACCAGCACAACCTACTCCTCACAAAATCGGGCCTCTCCCGGCACAAGAGGCCTTGGGGGAGGACAGTGATGTGTGGATCATGGACTCGGAAGTGTCTAAACGCATGTTCCTAACGCTGAGTACCCAGTCACACCCATACTCTGCGCAGCTGCTACAAAGTTGTCGTGCGTGCCTTCTGCTGAGGAGGACGCTGTAGCGCATGAGTACAGATGTCGTATCAAAGAGGAGGACCCAGTATCCTAGGATGATGAAGGAACACCATGACTGCATGGTTGCTCAGCTCTTGTTTATTTTCTGTTATTTTAGTACATATTATAGATATTTTGTTTTTCCAGGGGTCATGGCACACCTTGTAATTTTTCACTGTATGATGCTATCTAAGGGTTGGTTTCCTCCCAAAAGGCAGCCCCAAACCTACATTACTCTGAAAGCATCGAAAGCTAGGATTGGATAAGCACTGCTTACCATCTCAACCCGTCACATATGTGAAGTTTCTTTTTGAATTAATATAGTTTAGCCTAACTTACCAAAAAAAATATACTATATAATTATTATTTATATACTATATCTTTCTATAAAAATAAATAAAAGGCACGACTTTGTGAACCACTGAAAAAAAAAAGGAGTATGAAAAGCAGGAAATAGTCAACGATGAATTCAATGGACGAGTCACAAAAACGGGACAAAAACGGGTTGGTGGGGACTGGTTATAATGAATGAAAGCGGATGGCATGATGACAAAGGAGGATAGGCAAACAGGGAGCCACAAGACTAACGCGGAAATAGGGATTTGGGCGGGCTGATGGTGGCCTTTGGTCTACAACAAGCTACAAATGGGGCAGGGTTGAAACTAACTCGGTGGCAGTGGTCCATGTTGATGCAACAACAGTGGCTTATGAAAAACGGCGTAGAAGATGGTACAACGACAAGCAAATCTATACAAAGTGGATAGTCCAGCTAGGTCGTTATGTCTCTGATAACAAATATTTACACAAAATTTCAATACACAAAAACACACACGTATTATGACTTTTACAAAAAGGTCGTGGTTTAAATATAGCCTTGGGTGGCTTTCACAAGGGGTCATGATCTTTATCGTGCCCTTCTACATAATTATTATCTTTTACATAATTCTAGTTATTTTTTTATACATAACACTGTAGATCAGCCAATAAAAATGCTAATTCAATGGAAAATTTTGGCACTAAAGCCATGGAACGAAACTAATAAAAAAGCAGTCTGGAAACATGACCTCGTGAAGTGGGACGAGGTGTTCTAGGTTTGATTCCGAGGTAATAATGATGAAGCAAACAACTTTTAGAATGAAAAATAATGAAATGAGAGGAGGTGTTCTAGGTTTGACTCCGAGGTAATAATGATGACTTTTGGAATGAAAAATAATTAGTATTCATGAGCATGAGAACCAGAGCGACCAGAGTGGTTTTGGAGAAGTGCCAATTAAGAAGCCTCCAAATCACCTTTTGGATTTCAAGCTTGGCAGCTTCTTCTAAGTTTGGATTGCGAGTATTATAAATGTGATGTGTGGCAATATTATCCACCTCCTTGGGCTGGGCCTTTTATCTTCATCACAGTTTTTCAGATTCTCCGTCAAAATTTCCCCTTCATTGCTTCCATTTCTCCATTGTATATTCATACGTTTCCGGTTCATTGCTTCCATTTCTCCATTGTATATTCAATGATTTCTCGGGAAGGGATACCCTCTTTCTTAATACTTTCTTCCGTTCAAAGGTGTCTGTTAGTCAACCCGATCTTTGTGGATCCCTTTCCCATAACACCCTTTGGTCTTAACCTTGGATTTTCTACGCCTGTCTTGCCATCATCTTCTCGAGAATTTAATGCCAATATGTTTTTCAAGACAGGAGGATGAGGAACTTTGAAAATTGGAACTTGGATAGAACAGACCAAAAGAATCAGTTTACTGACAGTAGCTCTATAAGATTTTTCAAGGACATGGAGAACTTGGAATGAGAGAGTAAAGAGACTCTAAAGGATTACCCTATCGAGAACAAATCTGAGGTCGGAGAAGCATCTACAAAGCTGTGTCGGAGCTGAGTAATAGCTTCCACAAAATCCTGTCTGAGAATTGGAGTTTCTGACAGAAACACCTCGGAATCACACAGGACAATTAAGATGGCTCGAAACATTCTTCTAAGAGGAGAAGCAAAACAAGAAGCGTGAAAATTTGTATGACCTAATCAATCTCTGTAAGAATTTAAGCCAAAATACTTGAAGCCTTCAACAGCCAAAACAACTGGTTGATATACACCAGAATATGACTGCTGAAGCCTGAGACACGGGAAAGGGACAGCCTGTTGAAAGGATACCTGTGGCAGCAGTAAGAGAACCAATACAGACTGGTGAACAGTATGGCAATGCCACTGGGAAGGCATCAAATTGTGAACTTCCATAGCTTTATCTAGGAATACAGAATGATGGATTCAAATGAATGGTAACTTTGCGCAGTCTACTTCCAGTGGTGAAGCATAGAAATGGACCAACGAAAATCAGAACTATAACTGGCTCCTTTTGTTTGTATGTTTGCCAAATCATTTATACTTAATAGTATTTTCAGATGTTTGCTATGTCTCGTGGATGGAACATGTAAATGGCCTGTAAGGTTTTCAACAGTAAACCTATAGCAGTGGGGAGGAAAGATGACCTGTAATTTCAAATGCATTTCATACCAGACCAAAATGCTAAAAAGCACAATAGATTGATCATATCGGTAATACGTAATCCCCCTCTTTAACTACCAAAAAAAAAATATATATATATATATATATATATAAACACTTCAAATAACTTCAGAAAACACTCGAGATTATCTAATATTATAACTAAAACAAATTTAATGATGTTCCAGTCCAAAAACATAAACGACCAAATCCTTTAGTGTTGATGAACCCTAAAATAAGAATGCCCCATAATGTTAAATTAAAAGCGTTGGATATAAAAATCGTAAGGATAGGAACTATAGTTTCACCCATACAACCGCAACTATGCCGCAGTCAAATATCAAAGATAGCAATATTTTACAAAATTCAGAACTAGTTCAAACCAAAAATTATGGAATCTGGATATATAACCCTGCCTCCTACAAAAACAAATATTGAAAAATGACAAAAATACAATTACTGTTGCAAAGAGCGACCAGGAATCTAAGTCATAACAAATTGAAGAGAGGATGAATGCAACATACATAAAATTGTAACACTACCTTTCATGAGGAACCGTCCCCTCTTAACCTCGGGTACTGAGGCTCTTTTTGTGAAAGTCAAATTCAGGTTTTTTGGTAAAGATGTGAGCTCCCTTCAAATATTAGGGCACAGATTCATATACTCGCATTTCTGAATTTCTTAAGCACGGAATTTTCTTGTAACCCAGTTAGATTACTGTAACTGTCTGCATTCCATAATATAACTATTTGTTTCATGAAGTAAGATATGATACATTTCTCAAACAAAAAGGATTAACATAAATGGAGATGTTACCATCATCTTTATGGAATGAAAATTAAGCAGATCATGGGATGTTACCATCATCTTTATGCTGTGAAAATTAAGCTACAGTTAGTGGCATATCAACCCAAACATAAGACCACATTGTCACTTAAACAAAGGGATAATCTGGGAAGATAAGATGAACACTAATGATGTGATTAATCTGAAAGACATTTATCTACATTATAGATCACAAAAGTCTTAGATCTAACTAGTTTAAAATTACTTTCGACCTTAAAGCAGATAAAGTGGACAAAAATATTTTAACATTCCCAAATGAGAAGATGCTAGATACAAACTACACTACAACAGAAAGCTAAGATCTAAAAGCGTATTTACTAACAAATACAGGGGAAACATAAGATAACTAGAGACAACACTGTCCAGATACTACCGTTCAGCAACAGCTGAAGGAACTTGAAACTAAAACGTTATGCTACAATCATTCTATTTCATCTTCAAAAAAATTTAAAGAAAAAAGAGGGAAGAGTATAAATAAGCTAAGCATGCCATGAAAAATAGAAGCAGCGATGAACAGTTATATTTCCAAAGATTATTTCTTGCATGTAGGTTTCATGCAACATTTTGTATTGATAAGCTTCCTCTTGGCCAAATTTATCAAATTATGCAAAAAAACATGTCAGCCCTCAATTATTTCCGTCGTGATTCTAACATAACAAATTATGAGAACAGGGTGCCATTTGCTCCACTATCAAATGACAATGATTTCAAATATATTGATCAATATGTACCATAAATGCAACCAGCACTTACAAGTCTTGTTGGCAACCTAATCTAGACATTTGCCTAGTAGGAGTTTATTAATAAATCAAAGGGCATTAAAAATTTTCTCAATAACCTAAATCCTCTTGTTCATTCTTCCATCTGGATTGATGAAATGGACCAAACTGAATATTCAATCTAACTTCCAAGGTGATATAGATGTCCTCTTCGAAAATTTGCCCTCTGAATTTGGGCACCCTTTTTCTCCATATATTGTTGTCCAAAAAAATGTTGTATGTGCAAAAATGCCCACGTTTCTCCAATCTTAAAATAAATACCACTGATGAATGAAATTCTCTTGACAAATACAGCTCTAATCAGAATTCTGCGTAAACCCCTTAATGCAAAAGTTGGTGACCAATAAAATGGTTAGCATTGTTACTGCATCAATATGCAAACCAATAAATGCCAGGAGAGAATAATTCATTATGCTTTTGTGTTTGACGTGAAGTCAACACACGTCTGACAAGTGCAGTCAGAAAAGCGGCAAATGCTACAGCCAAAGCACACACAAGAAGTGCACCCAGCACATGCAGCAACATTTGGACATCCTCTGTGTGCTCGGCGGCTCACTCTCTCCTCATCCTCTTGACAAGTGATTCTGTATGACAAATGTTAAAATTATAATTCCATGAAAGCTCGTCTATGATATTAAATAATAAATATGAAAAGAAACAAGACTATCATTTTTAAAAGGCACCTGTAGTTTCGAATAATACACAGTCATAATAAACCAAGTGAGAACTGTAAATTCATCAGTATATCTAGGAACTAAATTTGACTTTCATGCCTAAATTGATATTCAAAATGTCTTTTTTCGATGCTAGATAATACCAACAGAAAATCAAACGACCCTGGGACAAATGCACAACTTAAAACCATATCCACCACATTAGCTTAAATAAAACAAGAAATCAAACACAAAGACTGCTAAACAAACTCATAGATAACTTGATTGAAACAGAACATATTCTAATATAAAATAATTGAAGACTAGAAATTCCACTGATTATAATGGTTAGAAGTCAAAAGAGAGGATATCCTGCATCGAGAAAAAACCCCCATAAAGAATAATCTGGATTATGAACTGATGGAAACATTGATTGGAGCAGAATATTTCTACTAATCATTAATAACAAGGATAGTTGTTTCAATCAGTTAACATCAATATTTAAATATCAAAGTCACATCCAGCTCAACATCTGATGCTTCTCATTAAATAAAAGTGAATCTAAAAGATTCCAGAGAAAAATCTGTATAGCAGATGTTTAGCACAGACATAATAAACTGGCATATAGCCGATGTTGACAAAATCAATGCCATCCCTTGAGAAAGAAACTATAGTGAAGGATCATTAGTTTAAATGCAGTAAAAAGAACAGGTTGGATAAGTGCTGCTAAGTAAGAAATTTTAAGCACAGGCAAAATAAACTGGCATAAAACACAATGGCAAATACTTGAATCCAAAGAGTCTACCAGTATTCTTGGTCAAAGTTTCAAAGTTAAGGAAACGAGGAGCAACCTAGCACATATTGGCATCTACAAAACAAATTTGTTAAAAAAAAGTAAAAATAATAATAATAAAATGAGTACAATGAGAGACTCAAATTATTCAAGTGTTCGAATGGATGATCATAAGTTACACCAACTCGACCTCATACTACTGACTATTATTGCCAGTGCTGGAATAAAACAACATTGTAAGTTAAATTAAAACTCTTTTCAATAGGGACTAACTTTCAATGGTCAACAATACTTACTATTCATTAGTTGTGCCAAGCTAAATACATTACAAGGGGTACCACCTTTCAGTGGTACACAACATTTACTATTTATTGACTTTGTTGGGTGAATAATTATAAATGTGTACCTTCAAGCAGTCAAAACCAATGTCACATTCATCGTTATCAGTAATTTATCACCAGGGGTCCAAAATTTTAATTATCGGCATTATCGAGGAAATTATCAGAAACTATCGGGAAACTTTAAAAAATCAAAAATAAAATACTCATTTGTTTCAATTTTATAAATTTCTAAAACAACATCAGCATCAAATAAACACATTGTCACACAAATATGAAAATAAAATTATAAAACTAAAATATAAAAGGTATAAGATGTAAATACTACTACTAGATAGTGAAGTCTGAAATACTAAGTTGCACGGGTACTACTCCCAGCCCCTGGAGATCACGTACCCCAAGCTCCGGCACTCCTGGGAGCTGGTACCAAATGCTCCAAAAATAGGCAGAGCTTATTTAGGTACGGCGGAGCTTTTCAGGAGTGGTGACAGTGAGGGAATTCAAGTTTCCGGTACAAGTGTCAATTGGGAACACCGATCTGGAGCGCGTCAGAGCTCTGATCCATCAAGGAGCGTCTAGACACTCCTCGATGGATCGGAGCTCCCACACAGTCCAGATCAACAATTCCTGACATCAAGCGAAACCCAAGGAGAAAACCCTAGGAAAAAATGGCCGCGAAATCTTTGCCAGAAAAAAATATCTCTTCATTTAGCAGCAAAAATTATTTCTCTACGTTATTTTCCCTATATAATCACTAACCCTCTCAAGAGTAAATCAAATCATCTTTCAACTTTGTGTTTGAAGTTTCAATATTCGGTCTTGCTGACCACTATAGCAGTACGCATTTTCGCAAAGGAATTCCATCATGTTCAAGAATTCAGATTATCCTGGATTCATCATCATCAATCATCAGTTTGTTAGAGTTGTAAGCCCATTCTGCATAATTTTAAAGTAAATGATGCTAGTAAGACCATATATGAGGTAAGTCTATTATTTTGGCAACGAATTTCATCCTAGGACATTTTTTGTCTCATTGATTCATTTGTGTTTCTAAACACGGATGATCAATAGAATTTGTCCCTGCAGCCTCACCCCAAAGCTAGGATGGAAATTTATCAAGGTCTTAGGTGAGTCCTAGTGTTTTAGTTGAGCCTTTTGTAAAAGTGATTTGGGAATAATTTAAGCCAATTGGCTGAATTATTTTATTATAAATCACTTGGTCTACTAAATCATATTGAGTAGCAGAATTAGGTAATAAATTGAAGGTCTATAACGAACGAGTATTTCCCCTTGAGGGTTGAAATGTAATTATCTTGGGTAAAAAATATTTTGGTGCATGGTCCCTCATATTTAGACACCGTGGCTAAAATATTAGAGGGTGGAGAAATTATTAAACCCCTAAATTTTTTGGCAAAAATAAATTAAAATCCTAAGCCAGTAATTTAATTAATTAGTCAAAATTCAAAGTCCTAGAAATTCGTGGAAATTCAAAGTCCTAGAAATTCGTCGATATTCGAAGTCCTAGACATTTAATTAAGTGGAAAAATTCATGGGTTTTAAAGAAATTAATTTTTGGAGATCTCCCACCAAGGGAATATAAGAAATTTCAAGAAAAATTGTACCCTTTGGCTGTTAAGTCAAAATCAAATTTTTGAGGAAATTAGCTCAAAATAATTATTGAGGTAGAGGGAATTAGTGACCTGCTATGTAAATTTAATAGCTCTTTTTAATGGCTACTGCTCATGGCTGAAAAAACTAATGTATATTGGCAGTGAGAGAAGAGTTCATTTTGTTACCAAGTGCTTGCATTTGCAATCTCAAGTCAAAGGATATTGTAAGAAAGTTACAGAGTCATCTTGGCATTCCTTTTTGGATCATTTTTTCCGGCTATGCATTGCTTCAGATTCCAGTATTTGCTCACGAGGATGCTTGACACTGTCATCGCAATATTTTGAAAACAAACTCACAGAGTTCCCTTGAATTCCCTCACTGCCACGTTCCCGAAAAGCTCCGCCATAAAATTTGGGGAAGTGGATGTAAAATAACTTTAGAACTATAGACGAGTAAAAATATTTTAGGGGCATAGAAGTGAGGAGGTAGAGGGAATTAGTGACCTGCTATGTAAATTTAACGACTCTTTTTAGTGGCTACTGTTCATGGCTGAAAAGACTAATGTATATTGACAGTGAGCGAAGAGTTCATTTTGTTACTAAGTGCTTGCATTTGCAATCTCAAGTCAAAGGATATTGTAAGAAAGTTAGAGTCATATTGGCATCCTTTTTGGATCCTTTTTCCGGCTATGCATTGTTTTAGATTCCATTATTTGCTCACGAAGATGCTTGACACTGTCATCACAATATTTTGAAAACAAACTCACCGACTGCCCTTGAATTCCCTCACTGCCACGCTCCCGAAAAGCTCCCTCGTAAAATTTTGGGAAGTGGATGTAAAATAACTTTAGAACTATAGATGAGTAAAAATATTTTAGGGGCATAGAAGTGAGGAGGTAGAGCGAATTAGTGACCTGCTAAGTAAATTTAATAGCTCTTTTTAGTGGCTACTGCTGAAAAAACTAATGTATATTGAGAGTGAGTGAAGAGTTCATTTTGTTACTAAGTGCTTGCAATGGTAGTCTCAAGTCAAAGGATATTGTAAGTTACAGAGTCATCTTGGCATCCTTTTTGGATCCGTTTTTCCGGCTATGCATCGTTTCAGATTCCAGTATTTGCTCACAAGGATGCTTGACACTGTCATCGCAATATTTTGAAAACAAACTCACCGAGTTCCCTTGAATTCCCTCACTGCCACGCTCCCGAAAGGCTCCTCCATAAAATTTTGGGAAGTGGATATAAAATAACTTTAGAACTATAGATGAGTAAAAATATATTGGGGGCATAGAAGTGAGGAGGTAGAGGGAATTATTGACCTGCTATGTAAATTTAATAGCTCTTTTTAGTGGCTACTGCTCATGGCTGAAAAAACTAATGCATATTGACAGTGAGCGAAGAGTTCATTTTGTTACTAAGTGTTTACATTTGCAGTCTCAAGTCAAAGGATATTGTAAGATAGTTACAGAGTCATCTTGGCATCCTTTTTGGATCCTTTTTTCCGGCTATGCATTGTTTCAGATTCCAGTATTTTCTCACAAGGACGCTTGACACTGTCATCACAATATTTTGAAAACAAACTCTTCACTTCTTTGGATTTCTCTGTTGATTTTTGTGTAGCTTGGGAGGTAGTCCAAGCCCTGGTGATCGAGGGTTGGAGGTCAAAGCGCCACAAATGGGCTTGTGGGCTTGATACCCAAGCTTGAGGGTTTTGCACCCATTGTGTTTGGGCCAAAACCATGATGAGAAATTGACATGTGATGGATGAGGATGATAGTGCTCGGTGATACGATTCCAACGGAACGAGAATTGTCTGATTCCGAGTTGTCGTTGAGGAATTATGAATTTTTGAAGGTTATGTTGGGTTCTGCACATGATGGTGTAGGTCGGCCTAAGGTTAGG
The DNA here is from genome assembly GCA_034641835.2 of Pinus albicaulis. NCBI lineage: Eukaryota > Viridiplantae > Streptophyta > Pinopsida > Pinales > Pinaceae > Pinus > Pinus albicaulis. The sequence continues at coordinate 1,265,287,644 of CM076572.1, forward strand.
AAGGCCTAATGACACTTGTTCGAGCCCTAGGATAACGTTGGAGGAGCCCCTCATGTAGGCTATAAAAGGAGGGTGAGCTATTTTGTTTTAGGTATCCATTGTGCAATGTTCACCGCAAGAAGGAAGCTCTGAAATAGGCCGCAGCAACAGAGGACATCTACATGGAGCTCGAGGGCAGGGAAAGCCTGTCCTTAGAGGTCGAAGGGCAGAGGATATGTTTTATGGGTTAAAGGCAGGGTGCTGACCCTTGGGAAGGGTTGCCGCAGCAAGGAGGAGGCCTGCTGTAGCAAGCCATCGTGACTCGTACCTTTAGGCACCACAGGTCTGTGCTAGGGCATATCAAGAGGGCCGTAAGGCCTAGTTGGGAGTGTTGAAGCTAAACAGGCAGCGTGGGGCTTGAGGGAGGCTGGAAAAGACTGGCCGCAGCCAAAGGAGGACTGTTGCAGCATTTGGAGGAGGGCTGGTTGAACTGTGTGTTGTGCCCTAACCAGTCCAAGAAGTGCAGCAATCCAAGAGACCTTAAAATAGTGAATTGGAGCAGCGTGTGGTGTTTTTGTTGGTTCATGGTAGTGACCAGAGTTTGGATCAGTTGAGGGCAGCCTGTGGAAGTCAAGGAGGAGGGGCAGATCTGGTGATTAGATGCCCTAGACTAGTGACATATTCTGCGGTGATTGAGCAGCAGACTTGCAGCAGAAGGTTGTCATGTATTGGGTCGAAGTGTTGACTACTGCTTGGATCGGTTGATGGGCTGCTTGTAGGAGGCCTTAGGAGTTGTTTGGAGGAGCCCATGTGGATTGTTGGGAGGCCTACCAAGCAGCCAAGGTGACAGCAGGCAAGTGGACAGCAGCAAGGGGAGTTACAGATGGACCCATATATGATGGATTGATGGTGTCCTAGGCTAGGACACAATGAGGTGCCTAGATGTGTAAGGGTCTTCCAAGTGTGGGGATGCCCTAACTAGGAGCAAATGCTACAACGTAGACTTGGTCTCTCGAGGACTGTCAGAGGGCAGCGTGAGAGAAGACCAAACGTAGATGAGATTGGGCACTTATGATCTGCCGGAGGATAGCATGATAGTGTCCATGTAGAAGCCGAAGTGCAGCACCTTGATGGACAATGGTGACTGCTAGCCTGGCAATTGTTAGCGCTCAAGGGTCTGATCAACCAAGAGCAAGATTGTCGAGCCCAAGAATTGTGTGTGGAGAAACACTGCTACAGTAGATGATGGGAAGTCCTCCGAGCCCATGTTCATTGACAGAGATGGACATCTCGCAGTGATAGGTGGCAGCCCTCTGTGCCCTGTGTTAGTCTTCTATGTTCATCGTTGTATCACAAGAAGACCATAGTGTGCTGAAGTCCCTGAGTAGCTAAGGAACAGTAGTGGGCAGATTGAGAGTTGTTCACAAGTGGAGCTGTGAACAGAACGGGAGCCTCGATCTATCCCTTGATGGACGAAGGGACAGCTAGAGAGCAGATTGGACAACCGAGATTCAGTGACCAAATGGACTTGGAGCAATGATAGAGGCAAGAGCTACAAATCGAGAGTCGAATGACCAGGCAGGTATAGGATACGACCGAGAGGAGCTGTTAGATGCTACATCCAGATGGTCAGAGTATCTTGTTTTGTACTAGTGGATGTATGAGGGCCATTATCCCTAGTATAGGATCCCTACACTATTGTATTATATCAGTTGGATTAATATAACAAAGTTGGGTTGAAAATTTTAAAAAGTTGTCCATATTTGTGCACTAGTAGATTTATTGTTGTTTATATTCCGTTGTGCAAAGTAGTATTGTTGTGATTCTTGGTAGTAGTATTGTTGTGAGCGTCGGAGATTTAAGATTCTATCCCAGACACCAAGATCGTGGAAAAATAACATGGTATCAGAGCATATATGAGCTACTTTGGAGGACAGTGAATCAGAGTGTGCACAGCGAAGCAACTCAGAGGGAGTTGTCGGTGGCTGGATCATGGAGTAGAGGGTGCAACAAAAGACATGGAGATCTGGTCTTGACAGGCTACATGGCGAGATGGGCTGGGAGTTCTGGTGGATTGGTGGTGAGCGTGGTGAACAACAATTTGTTTTTGGGCAAATTGTTGATCGTGGACTTTCGTTGATGTGCCATGGATGGTTGGGAAAGCTGGAGGGTTTCTCTGGCATGGATGAGAACAAGTTGATCGATATGGCTTCATATGATGGACAAAAAATTAGCAGGCTAAAGTCTTCATCGGATCATGGTGTTGCATATCCGAGAATGGGGGGATCTGCACGAGTGGTATTTGATCTAGGAGGATGAGTGCTTGCAAGACTGAGCCAGTGGAGATCGTGTAGGCTCAGAGGAAGTCTAGCCTCAGACGGAGTAGCCCTATGGAGGTTTGGGATCTTCATGATGTGACGAGGAAGAGGCACTACCGAGATTGTCGAGTTCATCTACAGGGTATGTTGCAATGATGGATGCCAGATGGGCTAGTGTTGTCATCAAAAATGATGATTGCTTCCTAGGTTTGGAAGTACCTCCCTCGCTAAGAAGGAATGTTGATTTTTGTGTAGCTTGGGAGGTACTCCAAGCCCTGGTGATCGAGGGTTGGAGGTCAAAGCGCCACAAATGGGCTTTTGGGATTGAGATCCAAGCTTGGGGGTTTTGCACCCATCTTGTTTGGGCCAAAACCATTATGAGAAATCGACAAGTGATGGATGAGGATGATAGTGCTCAGTGATACGATCGAGAATCGTCCGATCCGAGTTGTTGCTGAGGAGTTATGATTTTTTTACAGTTATGATGAGTTTTGCACATGATGCTCTAGGTCGGCCTAATGACAGTTGTTTGAGCCCTAGGACAACATTAGAGGAGCCCCTCATGTAGGATATAAAAGGAGGGTGAGTTATGTAGTTTTAAGTATCCATTATGCAACGTTCACCACAAGAAGGAAGCTCTAAAATAGGTTGCAACAAGAGAGGACACCTACATGGGGGTCGAGGGCAAAGTAAGTCTGTTTTAAGGGTTCGTAGATTGCAGAAAGGTCGCAGCTCTGTTGTGGAGGCTATGTTTTATGGGTTAAAGGCAGGGTGCTAACCCTTGGGAAGGGTTGTTGCAGCAAGGAGGAGGCCTGCTATAGCAAGCTGCAATACCTTAAGGCACCACAGGTCTACGCTAAGGCATATCAAGAGGGTCGTATGGCCTAGTTAGGAGAGATGAAGCTAAACAGACAATGTAGGGCTTGAAGGAGGTTGTAAAAGGGTGGTTGCATCCAAAGGAGGATTGTTGCGGCATTTCAAGGAGGGTTGGTAGGGCTATGTTGTGCCCTAACCAGTCCAAGAATCCAAGAGACCTTAAAACAGTGAATTGGAGTAGCGTGTGGTGTTTTTGTTAGGTCATGGTAGTGACCAGAATTTGGATCAATTAAAGGCAGCCTGTAGAAGTCAAGGAGGAGGAGCAGAACTGGTGATTAGATGCCCTACACTACTGACAGATTCCGCAGTGATTGAGCAACAGACTTGCAGCAGAAGGTTGTCATGTATTGGGTCAAAGTGTTGACTACTGCTTGGATGGATTGATGGGCTGCATGTAGGAGGCATTAGGATTTGTTTGGAGGAGCCCACGTGGATTGTTGGGAGGCCTACCAAGCAGCCAAGGTGACAATAGGCACATCAGATTGAAAGGAAAGTGGACAGCAGCAAGGAGAGTTGCAAATGCACCTGTATACGATGGATTGATGGTGTCATAGGCTAGGAAACAATGAATTGCCTAGATTTGCGCAATAGCTCCTCTATTGCAGGGAAAACAGCGAATTGGTGGAGTCTGTGGGCAACCATGTGTAAGGGTCTCCCAAGTGTGGGGATGCCCTAACTAAGAGCAAATGCTACAATGTCTCTCGAGGATTGTTGCAGGGCAACATGAGAGAAGACCAAGTGTGGACGAGATTGGGCACTTATGGTCTGTCAGAGGACAACGTGATAGTGGTAGAAGGCGAAGTGCAACACCTTGATGGACAAAGGTGACTGCTAGCCTGGGAGTTGTTGGAGCTCAAGGCTTTGATCAACCAGGAGCAAGCTTGTGGAACCCGAGACTTATGTGTGGAGAAGGATTTCTACAACAGATGATGGGCAGTCCTCATAGCCCATGTTCATTGAGAGAGATGGACATCTTGCAGTGATAGGTGGCAGCCCTCCATGACCTATGTTGCTCTTAATCGTTGCAATGCAAGAAGACCATAGTGGGTTGAAGTCCCTGAGTAGCCAAGGAGCAGCAATGGGCATGATTGAGAGTTGTTCACAAGTGGAGTTGTGAACAACTCAACAAGAGTCTCAATGTGATGTTGCCCTTGATGAACGAAGGGACAACTAAAGAGCAGATTGGACAACCAAGATTCAATAGCCAGATGGACTTGGAGCATTGATAGAGGCAGGAGTTGCAGATCGAGAGTCGAAGGACCGGGCAGGTACAAGATACAACCGAGAGGAGTTGTTATAGATGTTACAGCCAGATGGTCAGAGTATCTTATCTTGTACTAGTGGATGTATGAAGGCCCTTATCCCTGGTACGAGAGCCCTAGATTGTTGTATTATATCAATTGGATTAATATAACAAAGTTGGGTTGAAAATTTTAAAAAGTCTTTGTCCATATTTTGTGCACTAGTAGATTTATTGTTGTTTATATTCCACTGTGCAAAGTAGTATCATTGTGATTCTTGGTTTGGTAGCGTCAGAGATTCAAGATTCTATCCCAGACACCAAGATTGTAGAAAAGCAACATGCTCTGCTTCCAAGTATGCCAATTTCAACATTTGTATAGGCATGTGATGATATCTATTGTATAATAATGTTGAGACTAAAAATGTCTCTTTCTTAATGCAAGCGTAGCTTATATTTTTTATGTACATTTAATATTTAAATTTTATTTAAAAATAATAATAATAATAATAATAATAATATATTAAATTGTAATTTTTAATATATTATATTATTGTCGCTCCCAACTTGACATTTCCTGTAAATTTGGGCAAAGATTCTAGCCATACTGGATACTTGTTCCCACGTACCCACGTATTGGAAACTAATACAACATAGCTGAAATATGATATTTTTAAATTTGTCATTCCGAGTCCTAACAAGATAATAGTTAAAACTTAATACAAAATCACATTAAAACAAAAATAATTGTATCTCATAAGATGATCATCATGAGGCATCTAGATTCTAAATACTACAAGTTTGTAACAATAATCCGCTAAGCTTGTGGTTCTCTCTTTCTAGCAGTATCACGAATTGAGTTCTTTGCAATAAGGACAATGTCTAGGGTTTTTGTAGGGATAATATGCACATCATGCCCTCAAATTTTGGCAAGGTGGTATTTCAAGCAGGCTCTATTATCATCCTCACATGGCTCACCATACTCCCACATTTGGTCCAATGGCTTTGCCATTTTGTAGAGCTCTGATTAAATTTTCAGGTTTTGGACCTACCACACAAAACAAATGTGGAAATTCAGAAGAGGATAAGAAGAGGTAGACTCTAAATTGATAGTGTATACTACTAATCTTGGAAAACAAAGAAAAGGCATTTTTTTTGCATTCCTAGAAATATCAAATATGGATATGGTGTACTGGAGTAAATCTCAATTCCAAAAATGCTCTGTCGGTGGCAAAGAAAACTATGGATTTCCCCTTGTTTGCTTGATGAAAAATGTTCACAAGACTCACACAACCCTCAAAGCTCAATCTTAGCACAAGGAAAAATAAAAAAGACCCACAAAAATCCAAAACCACAACTTATATTCACGTTTTTTCAGCAAGGAGATAATTTTTGATCACCTCACGATAATTTCATCTAGGAAAATTATTGCTTATTGCAATAATTTCCGGTGATTATGTCCTTCAGCGATAATTATGATATTATCGTGATATGTGCGACACTGGTCAAAACACGAACATTCTTTCACCATATTATGAGTGACAATAAACAACAACCCTTCTTCTAGTCTTCCTCTCTCTAACAACCATGCATCATTCTTGTCGCCATGGCTCTGTTCGAATTTGGCTACAATGTTAATTAATGTAAGGATTAAAACACAAAGCACAAAAAAGAGTAACTCATGTTAGTTTTGTAGCATCGGACATGTGTTCTAGTCTCGACTTTGGTCAAAGAGGCTAAAGAACACAAGATCTCCAAAACCCAAAAAAGGTTTCAGGAAAAAACACCTAGAGATGGCTCAATTTAGTTAACTAATCAATAGTTAAATATTTCCTAAGTCTATCTTAGGAAAAGTGATTAATTAACAATAATTAATTAAGAAAGGTGAGAATTATCGAAAAACTCATACAGATCAAGTTGGAGATGATGTAAGTCATTGATCATCGTTCCTTCACCAACGAGAGATTATAAGAGCAACTCAACGGGTAGATAGAGGATACACCTGAAGTGTGAGTTACTTGGAAAATCGAGCTAATCAATTGTAGAGATCGAGCAAGGGAGAGAAGTTTGAGCCAGAAGGAAAGCAAGAGTGAGATTGACAGAGCAGCAGAGTCATTTCCAATAGAGTTTCTCAATAGCAACGCAGTAGTAGCTGGGAGGCCAAATAATTTCTACAAAGAGGCCGAGCAACCAAAAATCCCAGTTTGAAGTGTCGTAAGGTGATCGTTTTAGCTGTTGGAGGTTGGGGGATCACCTTGAAGGCAGACCGAGTCACTTCCAGGGCCAAAGGGAGACAAGATGGCTCATCCAGAGCTAGCTAGCAGGAATTGCGAATTATCTGGGCCAAGCAGTGCACATTTCTAGCCAATGCGAGTTGCTAGGAGGAAGTGCGAGTAGGGCAAGGGGGGTCGATTTTGGTTGCAGAAGGGCCGAATTTCCTGCAAATATTTTTGCAATATATTTTGCTAGAGGTACCCAGTTTGGCATCCATATTTGTACTCAAAACTTTTGTTGCTGCATAATAATAATAGAACCCTCATCTACTGCACAGGTTTCCCCACATTGAGTTTTTCCAAGGACATTTGTCCAAAAATTATGATGTCATTTTTATTATGTGTGTGCTCTATATTTCTCAATTCCAGCATTTTGTTTTCCGCGACATTTTTATGGTGAAAATTGCAGTTGTGATTTTATTCGTTGTTTGTCGTAGCAAATAAACTGCACTTAATATTAATTAGTTAGAAGAATAATTTCCAGTTGTTGCAATAGAATTGAATTTTTCATATGGTATCAGAGCATTGTTGATCATATCGAGAGATCGGTAGCGAAGAGGGAGAAATATCACAGTTCAGAGGGAGTCCGAGCGATTTTTTTCTAGATTTGCGCGGAGGGCCAGCCAGGCAGTTTGAATTGTTAAGCAAAAATTAATTTCCTAAGGGCGAGTACTGTTCCAGCAAGCAGTGGTGTTGTTGAGAAGCAATTCCAGTGAGCAGATCATAAAGTTCATTGAGCAGATCTAGGCATAGTTGACTTGCAGTAGCAAATCATCATCGATTGGAAGAGAAAAGCGCACACATAGGGTTTCCAGAATTGTCCTGTATGGCCACGTACATATTTGATATTCAAGGAGCTATAGAACTGTCTTCCGGATTGGAGGACAAATTTGCTTGCTTGACTAGCTCAACTTCACAAGGAGTTTGACATATAGACAATGGAGCGTCAGCTCACATGATAGGAGTTAGAGAATATTTCTCCAACTACAATGAGGAGATGGACTTCCAGATAACAATGGGAAGCATAACTAAGTGCACTCCAATTGGGAGAGGTACCATTGACATTCAGAGGGAGTCTAGAGCAAGCACCAGTATTACAAATGTATTGCATGTGCTAGGATTAGGCATGAACCTAATTTCACTATCCTAGTTACAAGCAATGAGGAGATGGACTTCCAGATAACAATGGGAAACATAACTAAGTGCACTCCAATTGGGAGAGGTACCATTGACATTCAGAGGGAGTCTGGAGCAAGCACCAGTATTACAAATGTATTGCATGTGCCAGGGTTAGGCATGAACCTAATTTCACTATCCTAGTTACAAGATAAGGGATATCATGTCCACTTTGTTGGGAAGAAGGTGTTCATCAAACACCAAAACTGAATGAAGGTGAAACAGATTAGGGTACGAAGCAACAGATTCTACAAGTTGTAGTTCAACCCTCTAATGGCACTAGTGAGCAATGGCAGTAACAGTGGTGAAGACCTGAATGAGTTATGGCAAAGGAAGATGGGACATTTACATCATGGAGCACTTAGAATGCTCAAGGAGACAGTAACAAGTGTTCCAGAATTAGACACGAACATGATGATGTGTGCAACGGGTGCGTGCTTGGGAAGTATGCTAAGGCAACATTCCAGAAGTGACAACAAATCAAATGGTGTGTTACAACTTATACACTCAGACATATGCAGCCCTATGTCCACTAGTTCTCTAGGAGGGTACGAGTACTTTGTCACTTTCATTGATGATCATTCCAGGAAAACATGGATCTACTACTTTAAGACCAAGGATGAGGTCTTCAGGCGCTTCAATGGGTTTAAGGCTCTATTGGAGAATGCGACAAGGAAGAAGATCAATGTGTTTCGCTCAGATAACAGCAGAATAGGATAGCAAAGCAAAAGAACAAGTATATAGTTGGGGTTGCAAAGGTGATGTTATATGACCAAGATTTGCCCAAGTTCTTATGCGCAGAGGCATGTAGCACAGCAATGTATATCCAAAACAAAGTTCCTCACACAGCATTAGGGAAGATAACACCAAAAAAAGTCTTCCCTTGGTAGCATAGCTTATTGCCATATACCAGATAAGAAGCGAACCAAGTTGGATCAAACTACAGAAAGGGGATATTTCGTTGGGTATAGAGAAACATATAAGGCATACAGGATCTACGTTAGATGGATTCTTCTTTTTCACTGCCTCTAGCAGTCCCTTCCTTACCTCTGCCTTTAAAACCTCTTCCTCTGCCTTTTTGTTGTGTTTTCCTATTCAACTTTTCCTCCACCTACAAGGCGATGTGATGGGCTTCATCAATAGTCCGAAAATAATGTGTACTCATTTCACCTTGAATCAAGTATTTCGGTCCATTCACAAACCTTGTGACTCCTTGGAATTCTGGTGTTTTCATAATTGACCAAAGTGACAATCTGAAAAACTCCTGAGTCCTCAGTGTACTCACAAACATAGGTTTCCTTTAGTCTTAGATTTTGAACTTGTCTATACAAATTATGTTGGTAATCAATAGGCAAAAATTTCTCCTTGATATTCATGACCATCTTCTTCCAAGTCATGATCTTTTCTACCTAATTGTTGGGCCTCAAAATAGTCCCTATTCTCACTCCATTATTCACCAATACCTTCACATTACTTCCATATTACCTTCATGTCACCTTCATTCCACCTCCACATCATTACATTTACCTCATCATTGGGTTATAACTATGCTTTTCCAAGGTTTATTAATTCTTAACATTTTTAAGTGGATTTGTGGTTAAACTTTAGAAAATAATATGCTTATACTTATACCTAACAATTAGAATGAGTTTCTTAACATGTGTAGGTACAAAAGAAGCTTCCTAGGCACCCTTATGTGGCACTCTATGTTCAAATTCGAATTTGAGGAGATCATGGACCTCATGGAGGAGATCATGGAGGATAGGGTTATGTGTCACCATTGGTTGAGAAATATGTGGGTCAAAGGAGGGAATAGTGGATTTACATTTATCAGTGTGTTATCATAGCTTTTGTATAAATAGAAGTGTTATCTCCTTCATTTGTAATCTTAATCTTAATCTTCTTCTTCATTTTGTAATTTTATGTTGGTAGTGAGAAGTTAGATTGGAGAATCAATGTAATGTTTGCAATTGCAATTTGCAATTGATGATAAATAAGACGGAGCTTCTTCAATCCTCTACATTTGAATTTTCTTTTTGTGTGCTTGTGAATCCTTGGAAGGATCCCCATTGCCTAGCAAGTACACTTTTATTTTAGTAGGTTTTTATTTTATGTTTGTTTGTGAATTTCATTAGATTAAATTATTAGGTTCATATGTTTGGAATATTAACGAATGACCTTTCGTAAGAAAGTAATAATGTTTCCTTCAATGAATCTGATTTGTTATTTAATGTTTGATTTCATTAGTTTAAGTTTCTGATTTATATGCTTGAGATATAAGTGAATAGTCTCTTGTAAGGGAGCTTTAACATTTCATGCAATCAATCAAAATTAGGTTTAAGTGCTTTAATTTCATTAGTTTAAATAGTTTGTTGATTAAGATGATTAGAAATATTAAGGAACAGTCTCCTATAAGGGAACCTTAATATTTCTTACACTTGTCACAATGTCTTTAGATTTCATTTTGTTAAATGACTAAATAGGTGTTGGAGATCCTAATGAAAGGCCTCCTGTAAGGGAAAGGCCTCCTCCTCGAAGTTTACTTACCCGAATTGATAGTAAATGAAACTCTAATTTGCATCCGCATTTTAGACCAAACACTAATTATTGTCTATGTCCTTCTGCAATATATCCCACCACAGTGCAACATGACCTTTCAACCCCGTCATGCAAAATTTCACCTGGTTTGGATCATGAACATTTTCATGTTCGAAGTATCTTTTGAGTTCTCTAATCCAATCAATGAGCACATCAACTCTCAGATTGCCATCATAACAAGAAACTTCAACTCTTACACTACCTCTACTGCTCAAATATGAAATCAACCTCATGTTCTTCATCCATTATTCCCCCAAGCTCAGAATCTACGAAGTGATATCTCCCCCAAGCTTTTAACAATTCTTGAAATTAAGTCTTATGCAACAAGTTGACCGTTGGAAAAAACTCAATTAAAACATAAAAGAAACATAATTTCAAGCATATAAATTTAAGAGTTTGCCTAATTGAAATGCAAAAATATAACTACCTAGGAAAAATGCAAAACATATGAATATAATTGATGAAAAAGTAATCAGATATTTAAATTGGAATTTTCAACGAACAAGAGTAAGATGGTTACTCAGATTATAGTCTAAGTTGGGGATCCTACGTTAATAAGCTAGTTGAAAATTCAAATTTTTGAACTACACTCAAAATACAAATTTAAAAGGATATATTCCACCAAGCTTTATTGATAGTCTAGTCTAGTCTAGATTTAACAATGGTTGGAAGTAATAATATCTCTTAAATGCACAAGAAAATGAAACTAAATTTGTTGATTGTTGTGAATAAATGTGGTTTATATTTAAGGAATTTCACAGAAGGAAAAATGAGCGCTAGGGTTTATTGTGTCTCCTGTAATGCTAGCAGCACCACTGTCGAGTTTCTATGCAGCCATGGTGTTCATAGCATTCAAAGCATGGGGGAGATCTCGCTTCGTCATGTGCATGGGCATTGTCGTGGATGCCTGTGGATTATACAGGTGGGGCTATGGCAATTTTTTTGTTGTGAGATGTCAATGGCTTGTGAAGCCAGTGTGGGTTCGTGTCTATGAAAAATTTCCTCGGTTAGGACCTCACCGCTGAATATATCATGCCTCAAACTCAAACCCGCGCAAACTCTTTCTTCTTGATGTTGCTTACTCAAAAATAGCGCGGTCGTGGTGGGAGAGGCACTGTTAGGTATAGCAATTTCTCCTTTCGCTCCTACATTATTGGGTTTTTTTTAGCACTTGCTTGGAATATATGGCAAATTCTTGCATCAAAGGTATTCATGCATTGTTTTGCCTCCCCCTTACGCTTTCCTTTCATTGTCTTGGATGAAGCACAAACAATGACCAAGACAGTTCCTTTTCAAATTCCTCAAACTGCAATGGAGCATGAAAACTTTCAAATTTTTATAACAAATTTGTGTGGGAAATATTGTCTTCCCTAGATTAGAAGCATTGCCTTAGTCTTTTTTTTAAAGCGGACCACTGGGGATAAATGGGGTTTCCTGCTATCTTCCAACGTTTGGAATATGAGGGGTAGGTGCTCCAAGATTCCTCTTAGATGCAAGATTATAACATCAAAAGAAACTCAATCATAATCCCGAACTCAAGGATGAGAGGAGGTGCTCCAAGAGTTGGTGCTTCAGGTCCCAGGAATCCAAATGGACCATCTACCTCTTTCAAATATGTTGTGAAAGGGAAGTCGCATACCTCAACAAAACAAGGACAAAGTAATCTAGGTTCGTACGTCATCACCTTGGTAAGTTTTCAATTTGTATTTGTATGTTGATGAGATATTTGTTTTAAAGACTAACCTACAAAATCTCATCTAGCAACTCCATCTGAACCCTCTACATCAAAAAGGTACAATACAAAATCATCAAGCCAAAGTAATTTGTCTTGTCCCTAAGCCTAAGTTACTTATCAAAGAAGAAAATAAAAAGTGAAGGATAGGGAAGTTAATCATATTGCATATTTAGACTTATTATCATTGATGTTTGTATCTCGAGAATCTACTTTTGCACAAACATAAGTGTCGACGCATGTAGTAATCGCCCAAAGTCTCCTTAGGAAACTTGCTCAAGTTTAAGTTATTCCAAAGTATAACATAGGAATAACACATAATTAGAGTTATGTAGCTACTGAACTTTAGTAATTATGTTTTAATCTTAACCGTTGATCTCAAGTGAGGCGAGATCTAACCTTAGTCCTCAATCACTTTGGAGCTTGGGGTTACAGATTTAGCTCAATGTAGAGGCATATAAGCAAGACAACGGAGAGGAGAAAGATACACCTTGCAACAACACAAGACATTGACAGAGGCATCTCAATGGTGGGTGGAGAAGTGTGTCAGGTCCAAGGCATATTGGTGTAGCATTTGAGATCCAAATCAACCAAGGAGATCAATGACAGAACTAGGGCTTGATCAACTAGATTAAATGCAGGGTATGTTGTAGCTGTATTATCTTTCGCTGGGACATTATCCCATGATGGGAGCCCAACTAAGTTGTGACTAAAATCTAATGAAGAAATATTGATTAGACAAAATCCGTATGTCGCATGTGATTAAGATTGATGCAATTTTGCTTCCACTAATTGTGTTAAGAACCTAGTTGTGCATTATTCAGTAGATCTGTAATTTGCTAGGTTAATTAGGTGTTGGGTGCTAAATTCATAGAAAATTAACAATTAATTGTATTATAGATTTTGTTTGTTGAACCTGAATCAAACACAATTTGCCATTTGAATTTTCAAACATCGCTTAACAACCCCATGGCCTCCCATATTATTCAAAGAGCTTCCTTATTTTAGTGGAGATCAGTCCATGGGAGCTAGAGAATATTGGGAAAACAGACTTAGACAATATGTTTAAATGCTTTGCTCTTTCCTTAAAAGGTAATGCTACTAGATGGCTTTGTTAACTTCTAAATACTAGGTCAAATCTATTTTACATAGCAATTATTTTGTACCCAAAAATTTATTTAACTAGTAAGTTAATATTATGAACTGCTAAAGAAGAAGCAGACTGGTATTTTCAACTTCACACTTAAAAATTATGTAGTGTAAAATATATAGGAAATCACCACAAAACAACAGAATTCTTTTTCTACCCAATAAATTTTATTTCACTTTTATTAATCTGGAAAAGTTAGGGCCTTGACCAACAGAAATACACAAATTACAACAATAATTGAACTTGAAAACAATCCTCGGGATTTTTGGCTCAAGGGAAATTTGGCCTCTGGAAATCAGCTACCCTGGAAGATAAGTCGACCCTAACAAATCTTGGATGCTACCTACCACAATTCGACCTCCCCCTGTACAGTTGCACCTTGGAAAAATCTAAGCCCTCTAGTTGAAGCTCGGTCTCTTCACTTAATCCACAAAACCTAGGCTAGACATCTCATCTTTCACCTCACAGTCTTAGCTTGCTCAAAATTTTGGCCTGTCTCCCCCAAGTCTCAACCTCTCTCTCCAAGAACTCGGCCTCCTCTAATTTCCCTTCCAAAAACCCTTGTTGCTACCATCTTCTCTTCAATCAATGAACCTCTTACCAATCACAATGTTGTGTTATCATCCTCTCCCTTAGGCTCCCTTTATAATTTCCTATTGAGCCAAATCTGTAATCTCAAAAGTGATAGAGGGCTAGGATTAAACCTTAACCCACTTAGATCAATAGTGGAGATTAGGTATAAGTCACTTAAATAATTTAATTATTTATCCTTAAAAACTTTAGCCCAATAGCAAACATTAACCAATAATATAAGTAATGTTCTTAAAACTTAGGAAAGAAATCATAATACTTGCTCCGCTCGAACAAGCACCTAAGGAGGACCCTCTTCTACATGCTATACACAATTAGCCTCTACAATAGCCAACATTAACCAATAATATAAGTAATGTTCTTAAAACTGAGGAAAGAAATCATAATACTTGCTCCCCTCGAACTAGCACCTAAGGAGGACCCTCTTCTACATGCTATACACAATTAGCCTCTACAAAAGACCTTCCGATGTTACAAACATCAACACTCCCTCCTAGCAAGGAAGGAATTCACCACCACCCCCATCTTGTCCCTGTAGAACACAAACTTCTTCACCGGGGGCTTGGTGAGCATGTCTACCACCTACTCATTTGTGGATATGTATTGCAACCTCACAACAACCCTTTGGACCCTCTCTTTGATGAAGTGGTATCTAATTTCTATAAGTTTGGACCTGTCATGAAACACAAGACCATCCAAGAATTTAATGCAGCTCTAGTTATCAGAGTGAATCACGATGGGTCCTATCTCAAGGACCAATAACCCTATAAGCATTTTACGAAGCCATATTGACCTCACAACTTGCCAGACTCGCAACCCTTAACCCACTTAGATCAATAATGGATATTAGATCTAAGTCACTTAAATAATTAAATTACTTATCCTTGAAAACTTTAGCCCAATAACCAACATTAACCAATAATATAAGTAATGTTCTTAAAACTTAGGAAAGAAATCATAATACTTGCTCCCCTCGAACAAGCACCTAAGGAGGACCCTCTTCTACATGTTATACACTTAGCCTCTGCAAAAGACATTATGATGCTACAAACATCAACACTCCCTCCTAGCAAGGAAGGAATGCACCACTACCCCCATCTTGTCCCTGTAGAACACAAACTTCTTCACCAGGGCTTGGTGAGCATGTCTACCACTTGCTCATATGTAGATATGTATTGCAACCTCACAACAACCATTTGGACTCTCTCTTTGATGAAGTGGTATCTAATTTCTTTAAGTTTGGACCTGTCATGAAACACTAGACCCTCCAAGAATTTAATGCAACCCTAGTTATCAGAGTGAATCACGATGGGTTCTATCTCAAGGACAAATAACCTTGTAACCATTTTACGAAGCCATATTGGCCTCACAACTAGCCTCTGCTACTAAATTCTACTTTTTGTTGAACCATGAGATCATTGCTGACCGTAAACTGCAATAGCAACCCAAAATACTCTTCCTATCTACTGCACTACTAGCCCAATTTGAATATGTGTAGCCCTGCAACTACACTCCATTCCTAACATACCTAAGTCCATACTCCAATACACCTCTCAAGTATTTGCACATGTTTCATTGCCACCGAATGTATCCTCTTAGACTCCACCATAAACTGACTCGGGGTGCTCACAACAAAACAAATATCCAGTCTGGTGTTAACCAAATTGTAGGATAAGGTTGTCATTGATGCCAATATGATGTCATGACTAGCATTGTTGAAGCTAGCCCTATGTGACATTAATGATGGCAAGCCCTTGATGTTTGATGACGACAAGTTTCCCTTGCCCTAATGTGTTGATGCAAGGCCTAATGAATTTAGATGCCCTAACCCTAATGAATGAAGAACACATGTTACAGTCGTTATCTTGGAAACCATAACATAAACCCTAGAAAGGTTTATTGAAGATGTCCTAAGCAAACTCTAGAATCACTAATATGAAACCCTAAGCATGCCCGATGATGCTTAAATAAAACCCTTGGCTATTATTGTTGCAAACCCTAGCTATGATGACCAATCCCTGATGTATCAAGGAAACTCTTCCAACATGATGAATAGGCATTTCATAATTGCAAAACAAAATGAAATAAGCATTTCATGGTTTACATGGATTACAAGGATCATATGCAAAATCAAGTTACACAAAGAGGAATCTAAACTCCCGTGGGAGGGCCCTATCCCAACGTCAAGAGACATTGCCAAAATTGAAAATACAGTGCCTCCTAAAGAAGAAAAACACCAAATTTCTACACGAAAAAATACATGCTAAGATCTACACTCAAGTCAGCTCCTCTGCAAAAACATGACTCTTCATAAATTAACAAAAATTAATTTGTAAAATTTTCCTACAGGTCGGCTGCAATGTAGGCTCCTTTACCAACTTACATGATCCTTAACTTTAGGTTGAAACAACTATATATACAAGGTCGAATTCCCCATTTCATACCGGCAAATGATTGGGTCAAGAATAGAGAAAAAGAAGATTGGATTTGAAGTGTTGAAGAAGAAGAAAAGGAGGACAAATCCCTGTTTCTATTTGTAGAGCATTTGTATTTGATCTTCGGACCTATGAACTTGTGAATATTTTCAAACCTGTAGTAACCTCTGTTGCAGTTCTATGACCACCATTTTCAGCCTCTGTGACACCTATTACAGTCCTATAACTCGACCCTGTGTAAGGCCTACTACAACATCTATTTCGGACCTGTTGAAGTATATACTCAGACATGTTAAGCCTATTTTTTTCGGACTTGTGCTAAGTATATTTCAATCTGTGAAGAACTTATAAATTCAGACTTGGATCTGCGGAGAACTTGCATTCGGACCTGGATCTAGCCCTGAATTTGCAAAGACTACACTTTAGAATTGTGGAGACTTCTCCTTCAGATCTGTGGAGGCTTCTTTTTTTAGACCTGCAGAGAGTATCCGTGCTTTGAACATGTCATCTTGTGGAGGAAGAGGGAACTCAAATCTAGCCCAAAATTTGGAACTCTTATTACAATCACTACCTTCAGACTTAAGAACATATCAGACCTTGTGAAGCAGTGATCCTAATCATTTATTGCTGTCTTTGACAGTATATTGCAGACCTTAGAGGCACAGTTTTTGCAGTCTTTGGAAGCAGTTGTTGAAGTCCTGGTTGAAGCAGCTTTGTTGTGCAGACTTTTAAAGCTTGCAGAGACTAAGAAAAACAGTAAAGCAAACTTGAAGGCTATTGAAGTGATCTTGAGAAGATATCCTTGTAAAGAGATATTGTGCTCAATACATGACTGTAACTAAAGTAAAAGGCTTGGACTATGGCAAAACTTGGTGACATTAATTGTTGTATCTGTGACTGTCTTAGCAGTTTGGTCCTTATAGCTCATGGTTGACTTGAAGGCTATATTGGATAGACTAAGAAGACAATTTGGAGTTGTCTGTTGAAGTGCACTTGGAGATTCTTGAAGAAGCTTCCTGAGCAGTTTAAAGAGCACTATTGTGAAGCAATCCTTAAACCCTTGAATTGCTGTTGAAGAGATCTTTGAAGACCACTTAGCAGACTTGCAAGTTGATCTTGGAGACATTCTTGGAGACCTTGATGCATAATTTAAGCCCTCATGGAGTAACATTGAAGAAGATTGATTGAGTGTCATGAAGAGTCTTGGAGACACCTACTATGGTTACTAAAGTTGTCATTGATGAACTATGTGTTTTGAAGATTAGTTGAAGGCATTGTTAAAGACGAACTTGAAGACATTCTCAGGACTTGTTGTAGAAAATATTGGAAATCTTGAAGAACTATTGAACCGATCTTGAATAACAGAAGCATAGAGTTGGAGCTATAGAGGATTGGAGTCCTCAAGAAGACCAGGTTAGAGCCTAAGCTAGTTGAGATGATTGGAGTCCTCAAGAAGACCATTTTTGTGCTTCGTTGAGCACAAGGTTGGAGCCTTGAAGTGCAGGTTGGAGCCTGGTTGATTTGAAGATTGAAGTCTTCATCTAGGGTTGGAGCCCTGAACTATTTTTGTACTTGATTTAATGAAAAAGGAGGATTGGAGTCCTCATCATTTCTTGATTAATAAAATTATATATTCTGTCATTGTTCATTTTGTGTTCTGCTTTAAGTGATCTTAACTGGTAAAATAACAATTGTAAAAGGAAATATTGATTCACTCGCCCTCTAGTATTTCCAACACTAATACATCAAGGACCCCATCAACTCCTTGTACAATGTTGGATCCACCGACTTAGACTCAAAAGCATTAAGCTTCGTCAAGTTGGTAATCGTGGGTGTCGACATCGGGCTGCAATCCTCAATCCCAAATCTCTTTAGGATATCAACTACACACTTGCCCTGCCCAAGGAATATCTCTCCTGGCTATTGCCACACCTCCAATCCTAAAAAGTAGTGCATCATACCGATGTCATTCATGTTGAAATCCAAAGGAAGGTCCTCCTTGCACATCACTATGAGCCTCTCAAATCTCATTAGAAAGAGATCAACCACATAGAGTGGTGAACCTAAGGCTAGCAAATACCCATCAATCCTCGAGTACCATGCTCTAGGAGCCTCCTTAAGTTCGTACAACTTCTTCAACTTGCATACATGGGACTCCCTCCCATGCACTTCATTGTTTGCTCAATGTACACCTCTTCCTCAATGACCCCTTTAAGGAAGGTTGTCTTCACATCCATCTAATGTATCCTCCACTCCATTACTGAAGCAATGGAAATAACATCCCTGATAGATGCATATCTAGCGACATAAACAAATGTCTCCACATTGTCTACTCCCTCATTATGGGTTTATGGGTGAACCCTCTCGCCACGAACCTCACCTTATACTTTTCAACATTGCCATCAATAGCATATTTGATCTTATATATCAATCAAGAAGTGACCATTGCCCCTCATGCCTCCGCACAATCTCCCAGACATCATTCTTCATGATGGAGGTGTACTCCTTCACCATGGCATCCCTCCAAACCTGTTATTCTCTCCTTTCATGAACAGAAATTCGATGCCCCTTTCAACCAGTCTTCATACCTCAACCCGGTAGAAGTCAATCTCCTAGTCCTAGATCAAACCCTCAACCACAAAACCCATTGGCTGAAAAATAAAATTTGTTGTTGCAAACCTTGTGCTAATGATTTCCTTCTTCAAAATTCTTAATGTTGCTTTGATACCATGTTTAACTTCTACATACCAGGTCAGCTCTATTTCACACAACAATTATTTTATACCCCAAAATTTACTTTAACCAATAACATAATTTTTTGAAAAAATAAACATATTGGTATCTTTAACATCACACTTAAAAATTATGCAGGGAAAAATAAATAGAAAATCACCACAAGAATAGTAGAATTATTTTACTGCCCAATAAATTTCTCTTCACTTCTATAAATTTGAAGAAATTAGGGCTTTCACCCCATAAAGAAATAAACAAAAATTAAACAATATTGAACTTGAAAACAACCCTCTGGATTTTCGGCCCAAGGGAAATTCAGCCTGGAAATTGGTTTTTCTAGAAGATAAATCTACCCTAGCAAATCTCAGCCTCTACCTACAATAATTCAGCCTCCACCTGTACAATTGCGCCCTAGAAAAATCTTGGCCATCTTGTTGAAGCTCGACCTCTTCCCTTACTCCACGCCGCCCCAGTTGGAAATCTTGGCCTTCACCTCAAAATCTCATCCTGTTCAAAATTTCGACCTCTCTCATTCAAATCTCGACCTCTCCAAGAACTCAGCCTCCTCTAAAATTCCCTTCCAGAAAATCCTTGTTGCACACCTTCTCTTCAGTCACTAAGCCTCTCACTTTCTAAATCACTTGAGAAAAACACTTTCTAAATCACAATGTTGTCTTCATCCTCTCCCTTGGTATCCCTTTTATAATTTGTTATTGAGCCAAATCCCTAATCTCCAAAGTGATAGAAGGTTGGGATAAAATCATAACCCACTTAGATTGAGCCGAGAGTGTAACATCTTACGACTTCCCTTTTCAAAGCATAACATGAAATGTTGACTTGGCAGCAACTGAAAAAGTTCCATAAGTAATGGTGATACAAATATTTTCAAACATACAAATCAAACATAAGCTTTTCAAATACAAATCAGTAAAACAATAATACATTTGGAGGTCAAATCTCAGCAATACATGATAGGAGCAACTCACAAAGGGGTTGACATACTATAACAAGACGCATTGTGGTTAACTTCTAAACAGACTCCATGGGATATGATGGTGACACATCTTTGATGCTTTGAACAAGGGTGACTCATTAATGTTGCCACTGACTCCCTGTTGTTGAGTTGTGGTTCGAGTTGTCTCCCAGAATGGCATTAGGTTTTTGGCCTCGCAGACCTTGTTTACCCTGATTTTGAGCATTATGCTTGCCCTGTAAGTTAATCATTTTCATCAGATTAGGGGGATGGGCATACACTTGACCTAGCCGAGGAGGTGTATTCTGAGGCATGGGAGGTTGAGGTGTTGGCGCCAGAGGGGCTGGAGCACTCAATTGTGGAT
This sequence comes from Pinus albicaulis, assembly GCA_034641835.2. NCBI lineage: Eukaryota > Viridiplantae > Streptophyta > Pinopsida > Pinales > Pinaceae > Pinus > Pinus albicaulis. The sequence goes on from CM076572.1 coordinate 1,265,308,082, forward strand.
ATGGATAGTAAGGGTTCATCACTATGTTCTGTTAATAGTTACACAACGTCCTTTCAAACTTTGTCATGCTTATTAGAACCAAAACACATCTTTCATACGAGAGTTATCCCAAAGAAACTTGAAAGAAAACGCAAGATGAAAGACCAAAACAAAGAAACAATAAACAAAATAAGAGTAGTGAACAAACTAAACTAAACCTACTCTTAAACTAACCAACAAAATAAGAGAAGTGAACAAACTAAACCTAACCTACTCCAATATAACCAACGAAGTAATTCTTGACCTATACCGATGAGAGAATAATTTAAATGTGTTCCACAAGGACGTGCCCTCCAAGGTGGGGAGCGTGCCCCCATGCTCCCGAGACAGGGAAACGTTTCCCCACATCCCCCATTTTAGGGAAACTAGGAGAAACTCCAAGGGGAACGTTTTAAGACTTGCAAACTAAATCCACTACCTTCAAAGTTTTACCCCTCCTCTACATTGTACATCTTCGAAATGCAAACTTGAAATCCATTCTTGATTTTTGGATCACCAATTGGGGCAATTCTACCAGGCAAATGAATATACCATTTTCGATTCAATGCATATGTTGCCATATTCAAAGGTGTGTTCATTCAATCCCATCCACGTTGAATATTGTTCGTTTAGAACTCTAAGGAGGGCTCATTTGTACGAATGGTTGCCTTTACTTGACCCAAAATGCTATCAAAAGTCTCATATATTGCTCCAAGATTAGGAGAGTTTAGGTCAATGTAGCAAATGATCTCAGCTATAGGGCATAATACAAAGACCAAATAACTACAATCTACCCACCAATCATTATCCAATATCTAAGCCCTGATCTTTCTCCCCTCTTCTGTCTTGGATTATGTCCACATGTTCCATTTTGGAGTCACGACCATGGCCTGCAATGTTGGTTGCATCTACAACATCCTCCCCAATAAAAGAAAATAGTTAGAATATCTAATCTTTGTGGGCTTGAGGAATCATTTCCTCCAATGAGCCCTACACATGGCTAGGGAGGTGTGATGGTTGAAAATAAACATATGCACATCCCTCATAGTTGATATTGTTAAATTGTAGCAAGAAAAGGATTCATTTGACTTGTGCCTTAGTCAAATGGAGAAAATCAAATTTTCACTTCAGCAGGCTGAGTTCGCAGGCAGTTAGCACGAGTGACATGGCCATATCACTCAGTTAAGTCAGTCAATTCGAGTTTATGGACTAGAAGTAGAGTTGCATGCAAGTTGGGGCTAAGATTTAGCTATGTAGAGGTGTTATCTTTAGTGAAAGTCAATTATCTGAGCTCTAGTCTAGAATAGAATCAGTATGATTTCAGTTGATCTTAGCACCAAAAACTCATTGATCTCTCAGTTAACTAGTCAATTTACTAAAAACAACCCTAGTCATGCATGCAATTTGAATTCCCTAGTGAAGTAGAGGAAAAAGGCATAATTGTAATCATTATTGTATATTAGTGAGTGTACAAAGTTTGGATGTAGCAAGTGAGCCATTTCTCTTGGGATTTGCGCAAACAAATAAGAGCTTTCTTATTCTTTAGGAGCAAAAATTACGCAAGTAAATAGGAGGAAGTAGGAGACCTATTTTGGCTAAGTATTGGTCAGAGCATACTCAAGAGGAGATCAATATTGCAGTGCATATTGAGCTTCAAGGATTGAAGGAGTCATTTTAATAGATCTATATTCTCATCTAATATAATATAAACAGAGGAGGGGTTTTTGCTAGTTGGGTTCCCCAGTAAAAATATTGTGTTCATTGTGATTGAATGACTGCATGTGTTTCTATTGTATGTTTTCCTTTCCGTAGATTGAGTAGAAAAAATTTGTGTCTATTGATCTTAGCCTGATTTCATTAGTAGCTGCAAATTTCGAGTTATTTCTAAATGGTATCAGAACTATTGAAAACTGCATAAAAACCAAGTTCTTGATCATCTCTCAAAGAAATTTCAAATTGCAGATTTGTGGCGCAAGTATTTCTTTAGTGCAGGAAAAATGTCTTTCAATGGATTGAGGCTTGAGTATCCATTGGAGGGAACTTCGAATTTTTGTGCTTGGAAAGACAAAATGGAAGTTTTGTTGGATGACAATGGAGTATTAGAATACACAAACATATATACCAAAACTAACAGCATCAGATGCACAGCAACTGGCTCAGTGGAAGAAAGATACTGCAAAACCCAGGGGGATTATCCTAGACGGATTCAAAGACCATGTGGTTTCGAATTTGCATGGAAAGGAACCTGCTTTTGCAATGTGGAAGACTCTCACAGACCTATTCGAAAGCGGCAATGATGTCCAAAAGTTGGCATTGAGAGATAAGCTCAGGAACATTCAAATGAATAAAAATGAAACTATTGTTAAATACCTATCCAGATTCACTCAGGTGAGATATGAACCTGCAAATGTTAGAGAGACTGTGCCACCATCTGGACTTGTGAGCTTAGCACTCCTTAGTCTTCCAAAATCCTGGCACAGTTATCGGAATTCAGTTAATGGAAGAGACAAGATCCCAGATTAGGAGAGACTTTGGTCTGACTTGGTGCAAGAGGAGATTAGAAGAAACACTAGAGATGGAGTCACATCCAAAACTGATGACGAGGAAATTGGATGGAACTTCGAATTTTTGTGCTTGGAAAGTCAAAATGGAAGTTTTGTTGGATGACAATGGAGTATTAGAATACACAAACATATATTCCAAAACTAGCAGCATCAGATGCACAGCAGCTAGGATTATCCTGGACGAATTCAAAGACCGTGTGGTTTCGAATTTGCATTGAAAGGAACCTGCTTTTGCAATGTGGAAAACTCTCACAGACCTATTCGAAAGCGGCAATGATGTCCAAAAGTTGGCATTGAGAGATAAGCTCAGGAACATTCAAATGAATAAAAATGAAACTTTTGTTAAATACCTATCCAGATTCACTCAGGTGAGATATGAACCTGCAAATGTTAGAGAGACTGTGTCACCATCTGGACTTGTGAGCTTAGCACTCCTTGGTCTTCCAAAATCCTGGCACAATTATCAAGATTCAGTTAATGGAAAAGACAAGATCCCAGATTAGGAGAGACTTTGGTCTGACTTGGTGCAAGAGGAGATTAGAAGAAACACTAGAGATGGAGTCACATCCAAAACTAATGACGAGGAAAACTTTACCTTAAGTGGCAAAGGAAAGAAGGCCCTAGGCAAAGGCAAAATCTAGCCAAAACCATGACAAGAGTATGGACACTATGCAAACAAGTGTCCACATAAGAAATCTAGTAAGAATCCTACAACAAGAGCAGGAGGAGATTCTCTCACATCACAATTCGAGTTGGATTTCACCCTCATTGCTTGCATGGCAAGCACTGTACGAGGTAGCTTATAGTACTTAGACTATGGTGCTTCATTTCATATGACAGGAAATAAGGAGTTCTTCAGCAGCTTAGAGGACCTACAATTACGAGCTTGGAGATTATGGAAGGTATAATACCAAAGGAATTGGCATTGTCACTTTTAAGAGGGAGTCAAGCCCCCATCTTCGCCTAGAGAATGTAATGTATGTGCCTGGTCTACAGAAAAATCTAGTTTTTGTAGTTGTACTTGAAGATATGATGTGGTGTTCAATTGAGGGAAAGCATATCTGAAGCATCTTACTACTGGACAAGTAAAACAAATTGGTGTTCGGGTTAAAAATTTCTACAAGCTAAAGGTGGATGCATGCGCTACATTGAGTAGCAAGGCAGAACATGTTCAGGGCTAAGATTATGGAGAGCTCTAGTATAGGTGCATGGGACACCTACACCATGGAGCTTTGAATATAATGTGACAAATCACCACTGGACTTCCAAAATGCCCCCTTGATCAACATGATGTTTGCAAGGGATGCACTCTTGGAACATATGTTAAATCCTCCTTCCAGAGCCATGATAGCAGAGATGGAGCCATCTTGGAGCGAGTTCACTTAGATGTGTGTGGACCATTTTCCACAATCTCAATTACAAACCAAAGCTATTATGTGATCTTCATTGATGGTTTTTCCTGCAAATGTTGGATCTATTTCATGAAGAAGAAAGATGAGGTTTATTCAAAGTTTGTTAATTTAAAGCCTTAGTTGAAAATGAGACTGGAAAGAAAATTAATCCTTGAGAAGTGAGGAGGAGAGTATGTGTCTAATGCTTTCAAAGAATTATGTGCCAAGGAGGGTATTAGAAGGGAGTTAATTCCACCTCACAACCCACAGCAAAATGGGGTTGCAGAGAGGAAAAATAGAAGTATTGTAGGCACTGCTAGAGGAATGTTGCATGACCAGGGATTGCCACTATTCCTGTGAGTAAAAGCTTGCAATACAACTCTTTACTTGCAAAACAGGAGCCCTCACAAAATTCTTGGAATGGTTAAACCTGAAGAGGCTTTCATTGGGAGGAAGCCAAATATCTCCCACTTTTGATTACACCTGAAGAGCAATGTTATCAGAACCGAACCGATCATTGAACTAGAAAACCTTGTGGACCGGGAACTGGTCAAAATCGGAAAAAATCTGGAACAATTATAACAAAGAAAAAAGAAAAAAAAACACAAACTATTCATATTTTAAAGAAAAAACAAATATATTCATGTGCATCCATATGAATCCAAGCCATTTATACACAAATATGCAAAAGTTCTCATTTATATAGCAAGTAATAGTGCATACAACCAAAATAGCACTTAGTTCAAAATATCATTGAACCAAAAATGTTACAAACATCAAGAAGCATGCTCTAAAAAGCCTTTATAGTCCCAAATAACATCATAGATCATAGTATTATACTACAACCTACAACTACAACAAATCAATGATCAAATCATCAATCATCATTAGAATCATCATCCTGATCATCCTCTTTATCCTCATCTGAAGAATGAGTAGCATCCAAGTCTACAATGGGATTATAGCTTGATTCCCATGGCCCTTGATTTACGCTCAAAAATTTTGGAGAAAATTAGCTCCAAAATCTTTTGAAATCAACTATGTAGCAACCCCAACAAAATAAAAATAAAGATAAAAATCTTCCACCAGTTGCAAAAACCACTAAAGAAAACCCAAAGATTTTCGGAAAGAAGTAGAAAAAAAAAAAAAAAAAATCTTTGAAGTATCTCGAAAATCTGCCAACCCAACAACTCTGCAAGACTCCAATCAGCTCTTCAAATTTGCAAAAAATCTCCTTTAGAACAACCCTACAAAAAACTCTCTCAATTCTCCTCACCGAACTCAGCGCAAGAATTGCAAGAGACTCGAATGAATAGTGTGAGTTTAATAGAGGGGGTGGAGGTGTTTAAGTAGCTTTAGGGGGGGACTAGGGTAGCGTTAGTAACTAGGAAAAATAATAATTTAAAAAATAAAAATAAAAATAAAAATTTAAAAATAAGGGAAAAAAAATAATTTATGCCTAGGCTTGTGAACCAATCCAAACCAGACCGGTACGGAACCAGCCGGTTCGATGATGGAACTGGCCAATTCGATACCAAACTGGTCATTTCCGGTTCGGAGGGCCGGTTCAGACCGATTCTGCCTCCAAACTGGTCAAACCGACCGGTTTTTCAGAACCGGTTCGGTTCCGATAACACTGCTGAAGAGGCTTTCATTAGGAGGAAGCTAGATGTCTCCCACTCTCACATTTTTGGATCCATAGTCTATTTTCATATCTCCAAATGTAGCAAGAAAAAGTTGGAGCCCACTATAAAGAGGGGGATCTTTATAGGATACACAGAGACACCTTATATTTACCGAGTGTACATACCCTCACTCAGGATTACTGTGATGAGGGATGTGAGATTTGACGAGGAGAAAACCATGAGGAGTTCTATAGAGCGAAAGTTGAGCATACCACTAGAGGAGGAGCTTCTAACTCCAAAGGAGGAGGCTCAATCAGATCCACAAAGTCAGATCTTGCAAGGCAAGAGGGCATTTCAAGAAGATGATGTGGAGCAGCCACAGGTGGAGGAGCTGAGAATAGGGCACGTAGAGGCACCCACTCACACAGAGCCTTCCAGAGAAGGGAGGAAGAGAACCAGAATGGTTGACAAGTTGGTGCAGGAAGCTCAAGAGCAGGTTGGAGCTCTTAGTTCCTCACGCGGACTTAAGAGATCATTAAATAGATATACCAGATATATGGCACTAATGTCAAACTTTCAAAGTTAATTGATTTTAAGCCATCTTCTTTGGAAGAGGTTGTTTCCCAACTAGTGTGGAACATGTGTTAAATCCCCCTTCCAGGGCCATTACGGAGTTGACTCCATCCTAAAGAACGATGCACAAGAGGTTGTGCCTAGACCCGAGGGCAAATCTGCTATTGGCTCTAGGTGGGTGTATAAGATGAAACATGCAGCTAATGGCAGTGTTGAGAAGTACAAGGCCATATTTGTGGCCAAGGGCTCACAGGTGGAGGAGGTTAATTATGAGGAGACATTTACCCCTATGGCACGATACTCATCTATCAGGACCATACTTGCATTGGCAGCACAATTTGGGTTGAGGATCCACCAAATGGATGTTAAAACTACCTTCCTCAATGGAGTGGTTGAGGAAGAGATCTACATTAAGCAGTCTGAGGGGTTTGATACCTTTAGCAGGGAGACACGTGTGTAGGTTGAAGAGAGCCTTCTATGGTCTCAAGCAAGCACCTCATGCTTGGTACACTCGCATAGATTCTTATCTCAGTGGATTGGGCTTCAATAAGAGTGAAACAAATGCCAACCTCTACTACATTATGGCATATGGCAGTCTTCTCATCTAAGTTTTTTATGTGGATGATTTGATATTGACAAGAGATAATTGTTCAATCCAGTCTTGCAAGGAGGATCTTAGAAGACAATTCGAGATGAAGGATATGGGTTTGATGCACTACTTCCTTAGCTTAGAGGTGTGGCAGGGAAATGGAGAGATATTTGTTGGACAGAGGAAGTACACCTCTGAAATCCTTCAAAGATTCCATATGCAAGATTGCAAACCCATGGACACTCCTTTTGGTACTAACTGGAGGAAGGTTGATGCTTCTACAGGTGAAGTAGTAGATGGCACTATCTATAGACAATTGGTGGGGCCCTTGATGTACTTGGCGAACACAAGGCCCAATATTTGTTTTGCAGTGAACCAGCTTAGTCAATTTATGGTGGAGCCTACCAAGCTTTAATGGAAAGCAGCAAAACATGTTCTCAGATACCTCAAAGGCATAGTAGACTTTGGTTTATGGTAGAGTCAGACTAATGGAGTGAAGCTCAAAGGCTTCACAAATGGCCTAGACCCCAACGATCTAGGTATGGTCAATTATCCTTTCATTACTTGGATAGTTTTTCCTACTGGCATGTCCGACGAGCCATATACACATCACATATCATAGATGCTTGATAGCATATCTTCAAATATTCTACTCTATGTGATAAAACACTTACCACCTAGTCCCCATGTTTGACTTGGTGGGTGGGGATAATTCTAGACCTCCTCTAGTAGTTCAATCATGTATTCCTTTCCTTTCTTACCTGATTGTTCACCAGGAACCTACTTCCACAAAGCATTAAGGCCATTTTAGACAAGTAAGGGTCACCTACCTGAATGTCACAAATCCAAATTCCAATGATCGATTTGTCCGCTTTGAGCTTGCCGAGATTTAGGGCCTTCTTCTCCTCTCCAAATTCTCCAACAGTTGACTATGCCAATGAATTAGATTTGGGGGCAAGAAACCCTTTTATAGGAAAAAACCTAGTTTTTTTCATCGCCCATTGCAACCAAACCATAGCTCAATTAGACGAATTGTCTACATCGTTGCAAAGCTCCCTTTGTTTTTGGTAATATGACACTTCACCCGGAAACCATTTTCTCCACGAGGTTTCACTTTGCCGCCAATTGAAACCGATCTCTTCATATGAGTTGCTTATACTTCGGTACCACTTTGCCTTGGCACTTGTTGACTCACGTGTTGATTTTCGTCATGAGTAACTATTACTTACTCATGTTTTCATGGTCCCCTCTAGACCTCTTCCATGTGGCAACATCATCGAGTCACACTTGTCCAAAGCATCCGAGATGAGTCACCCTTGCATTCATGGAGTCTATTTTGAGTCCCATTGAGTCCCATTACAACGTTCCATCCCCATGCTATGTCAATTGTCACATCTGTAGTTTTTTGTAAGATGTGCTTCCCTCATAATGGAAAGATCATCACTATCAATCAACTGAGGTACAATGATACTAAGTCTCAGACTCCACCTCAATCCACAATCTCATCGAGGACTAGCAATAAGACAATCTCGTCCCTCAGCAATGTTTCTCCTGGAGTCTACAAAGGTTCCTCTTTGCTTAGGTGCTTATTATGGTCCACCACCTAAACCTTCTGAGCCTAGCTCGTCCAGTGTTTGCATGAAAAACCTCTAAGAAGGAACCATTCCACGGCCCAGCCAACGCAGCCACTTAAGGCAATTTTATTTATACAAAAGAAAATGTTTTACATAAGAGAGTTCTCAAATCTATCATTAACCTTGATCCTACATGCCCTTTAAATAGAGATCATGAACCAAATAGAGTGTTAAGCCATGAATATTGTTGAAACACCTAATCCTACATGGGTAGGTGTGGAATGCGAAAAGTCACAATGGAGTCCAAGTGACCTTGGAATGTGAAACCAAGAGTCACACCATTGTACTATAAATGTACATCTTTGTATAATAGAAAATAAGAAAGCCTCACGCTTATCTTTCATTGTGTGTGTCTTTTGTGTGTGTGTGCTCATCTTCCTCATACACCATGTGTGTGCTTCAACATGGTTTTTAACATGGTATCAGAGCGGGCGATTGCTGGCCCTGCTCCAAATTAACTGAGCCATTTGTGTTTATGGCCTGCATATCTGCAGAAAAATTGTTGACATTTTTGCAGCATTTAGAGAGTTTTTGCAGCAGTGTTTTTGCTGCCATTCAGAGGTGTTTTGAAGAGACTTTCTGCAGCAGTCTTTTTGCCACATTCAGAAAGTGGTTTTGGAGAAGGAGCAGCGTTCAGAAGAAGGAGTAGCATTCAGAAGAAAGAGCAGCATTCAGAATTTGTTTTGAAGAAGAGCAGCAATGGTTTTGAAGAAAGGCAACACTGCCCATCTGAAGGTTTTCATTCTCATTTTTCCTGCAATTTCTATTAATTTCTGCATTGAAGAGTTGCTAGAAAACACTGTTTAAAGAGGGTTTCTGAAGTAGAAGTTTCTGGCTTTTTAATGGAAAAAAATTTTGAGTTTTTCTGCTGCTGAGCTATTGGAAAGATTTCTGAGTTTTGCTGTTATACATTTGGAAAAATTCTGCATTTCTCTGGCTTATCTCTCTGCTGTTTTATTAAAAAAAATAAATAAATAAATAAATAAATAAAACAAAAAAAAATCCCTGCAACCCTTATCGCTCCAGCCATACTCTGCAAATCAGTTCAATCCCCACGCCATTCCCTTACCACGCATTACCTTACACTCCCCTCTCACATCCCCTATCTACCACGGCCTCTCTAAGCCACTCGCATACACCAAATGCTCTTCTCCACCTGCCATACCTCAATCTCTTCACACAGCCAAACACTCCTAACTCGTACGCCCTCATTCCTTACAGCACTACGCTACCCTTACGCTCCATTTCTTACATCACCGCCTACAGTGCTGGCCCCTCTCCTCTACGCTCTCTCCCTTCGCACTGTATTCACAACTCTCCCCTGTCGCCTCTACAGCGGAATCCACCGCACCCCCTACACCCATACATCTGTGCCTTATCACACACGTCTGCACTCCTATCTAACACACAGCTCTTACCCACTTAACGAGCCCTACGCTCATCGACTCTGCAACGCACTCACAGTCCCAACGCTCATACGCTTCCTACCCAGCTCTCAACCCGCCGGCGCACCTGCAAACTCTACACACGCCGGCCCTCACTCTACCCACGAGCTCCCTCTCCTCACATCGCCATACCTTACACTCCTGCACAGAAGCGAGAAAAGGCGCCTCCCTCTCTCCCTCAGTCGACCACACACCCTCGCCTCAGCTCTTCTTTGCCGCTCGACCTTCCCCAGCTGCAATACCGACCACTTCTCCCACATTTTATAATACCGCCCTCCCATTTGTTTAAATTCGTTTTTCATATTTTGAAATACCGCTTCCCACTAAGCAACTCCATTTACAATATAAAATACCGCTCTCCATTTCCTTTTAAACTCCCTCTCAATACCGCTCCTTTTAAAAATTCGCCTTCCCCTCCCTTTTAAATTCATTCCCATTTATATAATCCCATTTCAAATACATTTCCCTTTTTTAAAAATTCCCCCTCCCTCCATTAATACAACCCTCCATACAATAACTCCCCCCTTCAATTAAATTTCTCTCTTCCATTTAAAATCCATTTTTAAATAATAATTTTTTAATTAATTTTCAATTAATTAAAAAAAAAAAAAAAAACAACAGAGAGAGAGAGGAAAGAGAGAATATTTGAACAGCAAAAATGAAAAGAGGAATGACATGTGAGCAGAATTGAAGAAATGACATGGACTATACATATAGAAGAAGAAAGTGAAATTTGACATTGTGTGATTTTTGACATGAGAGTGATTTTTTGAAGATTTTTACATGAGAAGACAAGTTTGCCATCATTTGAACAGCTCTTTGAAGGAAATTTCAGCTGCTTTAAAGGTCCCTTGCACTAGTGTTTCAGCTGCACATATTTTGCAAAGAAATGTATTGAGTTGACATTGTATTTTGAGTGGAATTTGCCTCTTCATTCATAATCAGTATTTGAGTTGTTGATGTAAGTCATTGTTGATTGCCCTCCATCATTTGAGAAGCACATTTTGTACTTTGAGATTTCCATAGTTGGAAATTCTTTTGAGTCAATTGTATTTCTTGTTGCATGACATTGTAAACGGGTGCATTTTTAGTTGAAGCCAACACCCTTTCATTCATTTTTTGAGCCTAAGTTGTTGAAATGGCCAAAATCAATGAGGCATTAGAGTTGTTGAATAACCTCATTCATTCCAATGTTGATGACATGATAAAAATGAGCAAGGATGCTCTTTGTAAAATTCACAGTTGTTTACAAGATGCACATGAGAAGATTGAGTTTTTACAGTTGGAATCTCAGCTCCAACAATATGAACTTCAGCAAAAGAGTCACCATTCTGAACCTGTTTCTGTTCAGAAGATTGTGAAAGACTCTCATCAAAAGAAAGATAAAGTTGCAGATGATTCACATTCAGTTCCTTGTACTAGAGCAGACGTACATGCAGATGCAGCAGTTCAGCCTGCACTTCTCAAGCCCATCATCAGACCTTGGGAAGAGCTTGTCCACAACAAGCACAGAACTGGTCTTGGATATGACAAGGATGTGTCCTTTCATATTCCAGACTACACCAAGCCTATCAAATTTCAGAGTGCCGGATTCTTGTATGACAGTTCACCTGCAGCTGTTCCAGATCCTTCTCCACGACAACAACATCAGATTGTAACATGCCAACACTGTGATCGAGTTGGTCATATGAAAGATCATTGTTTTGATCTTCATCCATGCAAGCACCGTGGTCTATGACACCCATTCTTCAGACAAGATGGTTTCGTACACAAGCCTCTACAAGAACCAAGATCTCATCTCGATGGATCGCTTTCTTGGCAATGGGCACGTTGCCACTCAAGAAGATGTTTAATACACATGTTGGGAACTTGTTCACTTCGATATTGAACAAACTTGCATGAGTTTTCGCCATCATCGTTCCTTCTCCCGATGGGGAAAATATCTGTCATGTACAGTCTTCGAATTTTACGCATCAAGCGAGCCTGAGCCACAATCTCTCATTCCATGTTCAGAGTTGTAGCCAGCAGTTCAAGCTAGCCTGAGCCACAATTCGTCATTCCGGATTCAGAGATGTAGCCAGAGATACGGATGCCCATGAGCATACCTTCGGTTGGTGGATAACCTAAAACCATCATTTTTGGTTGGTGGATAACCTAAAACCATCATTTTCGGTTGGTGGATAACCTAAAACCATCATCTTTGGTTGGTGGACAACCTAAAACCACCACAGGTAATAGACCTCCCTTCTTTTAGGTCGAAGGTCTCCCTTTTTTATGAGGGACAATTCCTCTAGCAGAAGCTTTCAGCTTCTTGCCAGTTTTGGAAGAGTTCCGGGAACTGCAACAAGTTTTGCGTTCCAATGTTTGTGGTCATCCTTAAACCACCTCTTTTTTCCAACATTTCAGAGAGTTGATTCAGTCCAAGTGCTGCCATATATACTTTGCAGATTTGTATTACAACTCTTTTCTTGGACTCACACATACCCCTTCGGATTAAGGGGGGATGTTGGAACACCTAATCCTACATGGGTAGGTGTGGAATGCGAAAAGTCACAATGGAGTCCAAGTGACCTTGGAATGTGAAACCAAGAGTCACACCATTGTACTATAAATGTACATCTTTGTATAATGGAAAATAAAAAAGCCTCACGCTTATCTTTCATTGTGTGTTGAGTCTTGTGTGTGTGCATTCTTCTCCTCATACACCATGTGTGTGCTTCAACATGGTGTTTAACAAATATGATCGTCGAATCACTCTGTGACTAGAACATATTGTGACCATCGGATTACAATGCAACTAATGCATACTAAAGAAACACACTTATATCTAATAGACACATTAGACCAAGTTGAACTTAGCTAACTCCTAAGTGTCTAAATATCCTTAACATATATGCCACCTTTGTTCCACCAACCATGAGACTATTGAGCACCTATTGAACAAGTGTGAGTTTCCTTCTTAGTAATGAGATCACATGGCTATTGTCTTTTGACAATCAGATAAAAACAAAAATAGCTTGTTATCAACCATAGAGGAATGGAGATCTACTGCTTTCTTCAATCCAATACTAAATAGAGCTTAGCAACTATTCCCAGCATTTATCTAATAGGAAACCTAGAAAGAAAGGAATCAAAGAATATTTAAAATGGATTTCCCCTGCCACTCCATCCTGAATAAAGACCAAAGAAATAGGTACCCTAGCATTTATCTAATAGGAAACCTAGAAAGAAAGGAATCAAAGAATATTTAAAAATAAAATATTCTTATTCATTGAATATCACATAACTAACTATGCTGACAAATTCAATAAAAGAAAACAAAAATAGCTTGTTATCAACCATAGAGGAATGGAGATCTACTGCTTTCTTCAATCCAATACTAAATAGAGCTTAGCAACTATTCCCAGCATTTATCTAATAGGAAACCTAGAAAGAAAGGAATCAAAGAATATTTAAAATGGATTTCCCCTGCCACTCCATCCTGAATAAAGACCAAAGAAATAGGTACCCTAGCATTTATCTAATAGGAAACCTAGAAAGAAAGGAATCAAAGAATATTTAAAAATAAAATAGCTGCCATGGATTTCACCTGCCACTCATCAAGAAAAGCACATTATTTCTCTATTAAATCTCCATCAATCCATCACTTGTCTCAAACTCCTTTATCTGTGCCAAGCTCTTTAAGTCCCAATTACTAGTCTCCTCCCCCGACTAGTTTTCTAAAAATTAACTTTACGAGGACTCAAAACGTAATCCAGGACTAGCCAATTTTCGAGGTGTTTTGAAATCAAGTCTAGGTCACATAATTCATATTTACTCGAGAAATCTCAAGATTGACAATAATAATGTTGCTGAATTATATGCTTTGGATCACGGATTACTCATTGCCAAAAGAAGCAATTTTCAAAAATTAGTAATAGAAGGGGACTATAAAACAATAATTCAGATAATTAGAAAACTCCAATATGGCTCACATCCTTCTAAATCTCATGTAGTTGGAGACTTCATAATACCTTAGCAAGGGTACCAAAGCTTTGGGAAGGAATCACAGCTCCCATTCTCTCCCATGCTAGAAGAAATGGAAATAGAAATGTAGACAAATTAGCTAACAAAGGGCTCAAGTTTAAAATTGATAACTTTGAAAGAAGTTGGACTCAATAAATTCCTCTAAGTATATGTCAAGAGATTACAAATGAGGGTCTTATTCCCCGCAACAGGGGATCAAGCGCGGGATTTGTGCCAAATTTCGAATAAACTGGAGAAGTTGGATAGCAAAGTTTCAGTGTTGGCCAAAAATATGGCAGGCTTGACCCTCATTCAAGGAAGACAAGGTCTCACAGCCACCAATCCGAGTGGACTATCTTTCCGAAATCCAGATAACATGATCAGGCAAGCCTACATTTTTGTTGTAGCCCTTTATAGTGGCAATGCTATAGTTTTGACTGTTAATATCTAGCAATATGTTTTTATTAGTTATACATTTTTACTTTAGATGATAGACTTATAGCATTGACAATATACAATGTTTAAATTTTGAGACTTTGCTACTGATCTAGTTTCCCATATGGAAAACCAACAGCTTCTAGACATCTGTTATCTTTTCTTCTGCAATAATATAAAGTGACTGCCTAACCTTACAAACAAAAAAAACCACCTTCTACACAAATTGATACACAGACAGCCATTAGTGGATGTCTAATAGATGTTGCAGGAACTTCTAGTAATAAATGAGTCATTATCTTTTCTGGAAAGGAGGGAGAGGGAATTGATAGATAGTTGCTAAATTGATCATTGTAGATGCCTCATGATGATGAAATATAATTATATACATTAGATGTCACTTTGTATTTGGTTATTCTATTTTGCTATGTTGCACGAGTACCCATGCCTAGCGCTAGGGTGCCTAAACCTAACCTAAATTATTGTCTCCTGTATCAAATTCAAAAATGGATACCTCTATCAAGAACCCATATTAATTGGGTAGTTCAATGAAGAACCCAGTTATCTCAAAAAAGGTACCCTAACCCCAATTTCAAGTTCTTTTGAGTACTCCAAGGGTGCATCCTCCTCAACAAAATTAAAGTTATTTTATTATAGTACAAGGTGCAAACCTCCCCCAAAACCCTAATCCTTCACTTGCCTCTTAAGTTGCACGAAACGGGGAAATAAAAACGAGTTTCCAAAACGGGGTAAGGTACAAAACGCGACCTCCCCAAATTTTGGAAACGGGAAAACACAATATATATATATATATATATATATATATATATATATATATATATATATTAGAATTTAAGACATTTAAGAAATGTTATGTGAAATCATAAAACATACATGATAAGTTATAATTTAGAAGCATCTTGAAGCATCCAAAAGATACTTTCAACAATTAAAAAAACAATAAAACACACACAAACCAAAAAAAAAATAAAAAAAAATAAAAAACGAGTTAAATCGACGGAAACACGGCCATACGGCCTGGAAACACGTTTCTGGCCGTATTGGGCACATTTCCCCAACGAGAAACGGCCCAGTATGGCTGGCAACGTGTTTCCAGGCCATACAGTACGGCAAAATGCGTTTCTGTTTCGCTTCTGGTCTGAACCATGTTTCCCACAACATAGCTTACCTCGGATTCTCATGCACTCAAAAGAGCAAATTAGTCGCTCATTTTTACCATTTCATTTCCACAATCAAGGGAGAAACAGTCCAGAAATGAAGTGATTTCGATGCTCTATCCTCACTAAATATTTGTGGAACAAACATGGTCACTATTTAGACAGAACAGAATCCAAAGGGAATTCATCTCCTGTGCAAGAATATGCATTTCGGTGGATTTGGAGAAGGAGTTCCTAGAAGCTCTGCAAATCAAATTTGCTAGACTATGAACAAATTCCATTCAAGTGCATGGTTTGTCATGTCCAAAAATCAAAGACCAGCCTCGTCCAATGCTGCAGCCAAGGAAGGAACTTGAGTTCAAGAAGGTTCCAAGCAAGCAAAGAAACGTTCAGCAAAAGAGGCCTTCTCAGGAAAAGCCATTGCAAGATGGGCTACCTTCCTCAAGCAACAACAAGTTGGAAGTTCTTGGGAGCTTCAAGGAAAAAGAAAATCCAGAAAATATGAAAAATGAGATTGAAGAGAAACAAGCAAGACCAGCCCAACATGGCAATGATCCAAATCCATCCCCTAAGGATCCAGAGGCTATTTCTCAAGAAGAAAAGGAAGCAGGAGTACAGATAGAGAAGATGGTGAAAATGCAGAGTCAGAGGCAGAAGAAGAGAAAGTAAATGAATCGTTGGAGGAACCAGATCATGAGAAATGACTCATGAGGAAGAGCCTGAAGTGCATGCTCACTCGAAGTCTACTAAATCCTTCTCTTTCATGGTTCACCAAAGCCCTGAGAAAAAAAATGTCCCAAATCCCTCCCTTCCAAACGGAAGGAAAACTAAGACCAGAATGCTTATGAAGCAGACACAAATGTTCAATTGGGACATTAGGCAACTCTTGTTTTCCTGCCAAATAGAAAAGGGATTAGAGAAAGCATGACATAAAAATGTTCTGCTTCTGTATTTATTTTTGTAATCAGTTTGTTCTACCCATGTACTCAAGAAATTGGCAGAAGCAACCCCTGTAGGAAAATTCTTCGTCTCTCGCCACGATCCTATGAATGGAGGAAGGAATTCTATAAATTACTGGAGTTTGCAGATATATTTACAAACCAGCACTATGTGGCTCGCTGCTAAGCATCAGCAGTGGCTTTTTTGTTATTAATACAAATTATGTTTCAGTTTAAAAAATTTAGAATGTGCATCATACAAACTGTAATAAGCTGTCATTATGACTGGAATCTAGTGTATATCATCATTATTATTTGATGTATAATACAGCTGCTAAATAGTGTGTCTTATGGATGTCATATAACTGTTATTTCCCATGGAATGAATTATAAACTCTTTCTGCTTTTGCATTACATCCTTATTCAGGGCTGTAGCATGCGGTTTCTTCAATTTAAGCATTATACATCATATGCAAAACTTCGAAACCATCGCTTACTAAAGGATTGATATACATAAAACAAAATACAAGTTCCACAAGAATGACAGGTTTACCAATTTCCTTATTGGCATAACAAATCTGGACATCATCCCAATTCCTTACTAATACTAAACTCTCTAAGCTAGTAATACATTCAAGTGAAAAGTCTAATTCCAACTTTAACAATGAGTATCTATAATGAAAATAATTATAAATTATATTTTAAAAAAACTTTAAAAAGAGTTCTCCAAAACCATGCAACTTCCAAGAACAAAACGATATTCAATTGAATGATCGTCAAATTTCAATGTCTCATTCTTTTACATTAAAGAGTAAAATTATGGTTATAAAATATCAGGTGAAACAAATAAGCACTTACTTGTCATAAGGCAGATCAGCGCACTCCCAACTCGGATTTCTACAAGCATCATGATAAATGCGGCATTCCTCTTTGGTTCTCAACCTGAATCTCCGTTCTTTATTGCATTTTCTGCAATGGACAAATTCATCACGGTGACAAGATTGCTTGTTATGACCTTTCAGGTGGCCCCTACTGTTCCTTGGTCCATTACTATAATATTTTAGTAGCATGGTCTTTGACAAAGGGACTTTCTGACCACCAATGATAATCCAGATATTGTTTTTCCATTTTCTTGCATTTTCACGTCCAGCATGCCTCTCAAATGCAGACGGACTTAATTCACCTAAATAAGAAAAAATAAATGAATAATGAGAAATGTATTACAGAACAACTTATTTTATAGGCACCTAGCATACCAGTTCAGTCTGCAACAAAATAGTTACTACTAGTTACTTAAAGAAGTGCCATGAACCTGTATATGCATTGAGCTTTGAAACTACCATAAACCTTTACCTATGGGGAAGTACAGAAATGAGAACTGACAAATATACAAACTTACAAAGTATAGGCCATGATACCCATGTAGATATGAAAAAGCTTTTAATAAGTTTATAAAACCTAGGAATGCAGCTTCACGTACACTAGTGCAAAGTTGGAAGAGGTGAGGGAAAAGCTTTGATTTAAAGTATGTGCAACAAACTCTTTAGTCACCAGAAAAACGTTAGCTCTACCATCAGCTTGTAACTGTTTTGTTTTTTGCTTTATAGCTGCTTGTTGGTCAACTAATCTACAGCTGTCCGCATTAACCTATTATGTCCTCCTCGCCTCATCTTCAACCAACACTACAACTTGTATTAATTACTTGGACCACATTCCATGGCCCCTAAATCCACTAGTATTTAAGACTTTTGAAAAATATGTTTCACAGGCATACTTTCCAATAGGAAGATACTAATCTATAAGCGCATTCACACGGATCTAGAATATTGTACTGAATATTTGGACCTCATTTTCAGATAAGATTGCGCTATAAGCATCCTTTCTGATAGGCTACTATAAGCACCTATAGTAAGACTGCACAATAAGCATCCTTTATAATAGCTATTATAAGCACCTATAGTAAGACTACACTATAAGCATCCTTCAGATTTTAAGATATAGGAAGGTACTAGTAACTACACTATAAGCAGACTTGCATAGACCTAGGATATCACACTGAAGATCTGAAGTTCTGGACCTTATCTTCAGCTAAGATAGCAACTGATCTTGACCACTTGGTCCCACTTGGAGACTCAGACATCAGTTAGAAATTGAATCTCTGAAATCCATCTATTATAAACCTTCTTCATAATGGATCATTGTGATCAGTGAAAGAGGCATGCAAAAGCTATGGAGAAAAAAGTTCAAGCATTCAAGCTTAACAGGATATTTACTATGTAGAGGTCCTTTCAACGGACTGGAGAGTAGATATCAAGTAGGTTATGCTGAAGCTCCAAAGCACGTGTACATATTTTCATAGACTGCATTTGACTCCAAAACCAAGTCTGACTATTATCCACTTGTAGTCTTCAAGCAGACATGACCTGCAGATCTACACATCATACTTTATTTTTAACTGTTTCCATGGTTTGAATACAATGATTACAGAACAGGAATTGTTTCAAATCAATTGTAAAACAATGAACATGCTCCCAGAAATATATAAATTCTTTCACCAATCTTTCACTATCCCAAAGTTCCATCACAAAGTATTAGCCTCATCTAATTGGAATCCACATGGTTTGTGACCAGCTTAAGTATGATTATTATCACCCTTAGGTTACGTTACATGTTGCAGTGAATCCAACTTTGCAGTCAGACTAGAACATGTAATGGCCATTTATGTAGTTAGTTACATATTAAATTTTGGTTTCAGATAAATACAAGTTCATTACTGAATTATTCAATGCAAACCAGGTTGTGGTCAAGCGAGCCTCTGGGTTCAATCTGCCCAGGAACATGCTGTCCTGTTACTGACGCCGATTGTATGCAATCTAGTGATATCTCATTCTTAATTGAGCCTTAGCTGCCTAGGCAGTTTGTCCTGTGCACTGTATCTCAATAAAAAAGGCCAGATGCAAGTCTCGGATGACCTTGACAGGACAGATACACCTTCATTGTGGCATCTACACAGAAGCTGGAGCCCACTTAATTAACAAAGAGACATTTACCTAACCCAAAAAAATTATGAATTATTCAAATATTAACCAAACCTGCTAAGGATTGTATGAGCAAGTTTAAATTGATTACTTCCTTGATTTTTAAAAGAACTGACAAACATTCTCCTCAACTTTTTGCCAAAACATACAATGACATTATTCCTTGATTGTATGTATTCCATATGAGAATATATGATTTGACAATTGGAGGTGCTAACTGCCAACAAGATTTTTTGTAATATACGTACATGTTAATAGACTAAGTCTGCTGCTGAAATCTAACATAGGTTGGATCTGTCTATACTCCCATTAGTTGATTACAGTTCTGATAGAAGGCACTATCTTTTTATCTGATGTATTTGGCTTCTTGCCATTTTGTATGGTGTAAGCTGAGGCGGTTACTAATCACTTTAGGACTTTTGTGGCTGGAAGGCCTACTTCTTTCATGTAAACTGACACACAACCAATAAAGCTGAGTTTGTTAAGTCTAAAAAAGTCCATAGATCCACGCAATAATTGAAAAGATCTTCATCCAAATTTCTCAGTTCCATGCATTTTGAATTGCTGGGACATGCAACCAATGTTCACACATTAAAAAGAATACTTCATTAGTAATAAATAATTTATATTCAAACCAAGAACATGGATAGCATTTTCTTTTTAGTTGGTAGAAGGCCTACTGCTTTCATGCAAACTGACACACAACCAGTAGAACTGAGTTTGTTAAGTCTACAAAAGTCTATCCTCCTTTCTCCTCTTTAAAGTCTACCATGTCAATCCACTCCTTAGAAACTATTCAAGTTAATACAAAATGCCACCAAAGAAACAAAAAAGAGGCCCTAAATCTTATATATAGTCAAGCCATATTATTTTCAGAACTGCTACCTACAACAATTTTCTTAATATACCATGCTTTAAAGTTAATCCAAAGACAATGCTCTTGTACAAAAATTGTGCACTAGAGTTCCTCACCCAAACCTATTCACAGACCTGACACCAATCAGCCATTAACTTTCTTCTATTCAACTCATCACCACCAACAGATCAATCAAAGAACACAGCAAGACAACAAAAAGCAATCTAATCCATCCTAGAGTCCTATTGACCTAAAATCAAAGCTATATGCGATATATTCTATAATGGATATATGAATTTGTAAAATGGCAGACACACAGGCTTAGGAATATACAGCTAAATAGATAGGCATGCCATTAAAGAATAACCAAGCAGCAAAGTGATAGGGATGCCCTACCAGAAAAGCAGAAAATGGACAACAAGCAAAGATTAATCAACCAGCAAGTGTTAGAAATGATTTGAGGAGTAATTACCAATAGTCATCAGTAGTTGTGTCAGTTAATATGTTGTTGATGGAAATGGTTATTCAGCAACTTTCGATAGTTGTAAACATAAGTTGTGAAAAGATTGCAACTGGAACAATCATTCAGTTGGGAACTGCTTAGTTTAGGAGAATATATATTCCTGACAAGCTGAAGAAAGAAAAGAAAAGACTATCTTGAAGTACTGCTCCATTTTCACCATTGGACTGTCTTTTTCATTAAAGCAGCATGGCCGAGCAGGAAGAGAAACTTTAGATGAACGGAAACAACAGGTTAGTTGCATTAGCCCTGATGGCCCAGTTTGTTGAAGCCCCCACTGCCAAGTCATTGGCCCTCTGTCATGAGGTGTGTGTCCAATTCTCATTGGGTCCATCGGGGATCAGGCCCCCTGTGCTAGTGTTGACTGAAAAGGAGTTCGGCCTGTCTAGGGGTGTTACAAGGATATGTTGAATTAAAATATAATAAAAAAATGTTAGGTGTGTCTGTGTTGCTGATTTCCTTTATAGTTCTATTGTGCCTTAGTAATCTCTGGTTATTGTTCCAATCACAATCCATGCTTTGCACCAAAGGGAGCTGAACCAAAATAACAAGAAAAATGGAGGTAAGTTCCACCAAAAAAATTAGTTTACAAAGTATATTACATTAAATGAATCTTCAAATTAGGAGTAGAAAAACATTTGCATTTGGAGTAGAAAAATATGCAATTTACTAATCCATGCAAATTATGGTGAATATGATAAGACTACTATAAAAATGGGCTACACTTCAATAAAAGCTTTGCCGATTGGCAGATTTTATTTCTAGGAAAAAATTTAAAAAAAAAAAATTATTACAGTAAATAGCCCATAAAGTTCACCCTACTAGCATACTATGACTAAATCCCAGGATAGAGGATAGAAATGATCACCCTTACTTGCATATTCTACCAAATATGTACATAATGCTTGGGCAAAGCATAAATCAACGAATGTTTGTCTCTTGATAGAGTGGATGAAGCTATCAGTGGACCAGTTCCTCTAAACAGTAGAAAAATTAGCAATCTCAAATAGTAGACAAACAAGCAAGCTAGCTGGAACTCTAGAGCTCCGTCCGTCCCCATGCAACCACCACCACCTAATCAGGTTTTCTTGGGCTATAGTAAGTTGATCTTCACTGAAGACACTAAGCTGAGCAAATACAAAAAAATGATGTCAGCATATCCTACCCACAACTATCGCAGTGGAAAGTTTCAAATCCACCCTTTACCTATCGAGGCTTCATCATCAATAGGAGACACTAACCCAGGCAACTCCATATTAACAATCAAAATTAAGTGCATAGGCTGCCATGTGTGCAAAGGTGTTTTCATATGGTCCCACACCTATTGAATGATGGGAACCCTCTTCATAATTATAACTTTCACTCAGCCTAACATGCTGCCAAATGTCTCATGCTCTCTAGCACCAGGATAAATTGTGTCTACATAACAGATGTCCTCTACTATAAGGGCTGTGAACGTGACCGAGTAGCTACAATTTTCCCACCAATCACCATTTGACATCCTCTGCAAATGGCAGCTCTCCCTAGACCAACATGTAGTCAAAGCCTCATCCTCTCCAATACTCGGAAAATCTGTCTACATATAGGTTTGAAATAAACATTGGCACATCTTTAGTAGCACTTACCAAAAATGATCATTGATATCCATATAAGCCTGCCATGGTGCTTTACTGAATGATTCAGTTCATGTACATATGGGGTCTAATAAATATGCATGTACCTGCTTTGAACCAATATCGCAGCCTAATGACAAATGTGAGTCATGATGCCATCTACCGTCCACTTACATCCCCCAGTCTGGTTGGAAAGAAGAATCCTTGAGCTCTCAAGAAAATTCAACTACTACAAGAAAATGTTGATGAATGATTGTCAGCTAATATCTGCCCACCTTACCCTGACCTCTTTCTCATCTCCTCTATCTGAACTCTCCGCTATTAAAGCCTTCCTATGCATCTCCCTTTGGAAATAAAATGAGAAATGTGGGAGGAAGCACCTTCATGTGATTGCATTTTATACAGTTTTTATACTGTCCATACAGTGCGCTTTTTAGAAGATAAAACCCAATGGCCACTGATGCCCAAAAGATTTTTCTTCATTTTACCACAACTCTCACAACAAAAAAATAAAATGCATGTGACCAACCATTGCTTTTAGGTGTGGATTTTGTTGTTTTGGTCACAACTTGAAGAAGGGAATCCTTTTAGTCAAAAGGGCCCTCTGCAACTTCTTCTAAATTTTCAATGAGCATGTGGTTCCAAACCCACTTCTAGCTGCACTTCTAGTTCCTCTTTATCCTATTTGGCTACCCCCATACACCATATGAACTTTGTGCGATTCATTTCATCATCAACGCAGGGGTTCAATCCTTAAATGCAAGGCCTTGATCATTGAAAGTGAAAACTTCAAACCAAAAAATTTAATTCACAGGAGAACGTCAAATACAAACTTGTACTCACTCCCAAAGTTCCAACAAACTCCCTCCTCTGTTCCAAGCTAAAACAGCGGTGCTCCAGCTAGAAATTTTCTCCTCATTTGAAAATGAAAATTCAGGCCTTTGAGAGGGGGTAGGTTTATAAAAAGTATAGTTGGGGACAGCTATTAAACAAAGCAGAAAAATCTTATGGTCTTTTTTTCCTTGATCCATGGGGGAGGGGTTTGTGCAGGCACAATAGGCCACCTGCGGTACTGAGAAAAATCCTGTCCACATTTTATGTTTTATATACCTGATAAAATAAGAATAATCTATAAAGTTGCTAACTTCCAGGCATCCCCTGTTGCCGAAAGTTGTGATTGTTAATCCCATTTGCAATTTCATAGTGATAATATTTATAGCGACAACTACAAAGCACCACAGCTTCTGATGTCTGTGGGACTCCATGGACAAAGTAGAATTTATATCGTGACAGCAAAGTTATACGTCTGGCTCAGCACTTAGCATGAAAAGGGAAAGAAGATCATGGGTTACTTGACATCTTCTAGGCTCGCTCAATCAATACTTTAAAAACAACAATCCACTTTCAAAGGAAATAACCCGAAAGGTATATTCGGCACTGATCATATCTCATCACTTAGAATGCACTAAAAATGACAGTCAAACCAAGGCAAAATTGTTTTGGGTAGTGTTGGCTTGACCCCTGTTCCTTTTCAAGGAGCTATGTCATACCTAACAGCATTGCAAATCATTGTATATCTAAGCCCTCTCTAATTTATCCAACAAAAACAAAAAGTACGAGACAGAAAGATACAACATGCAACCAAAACCATGTGCAGAAAATCTAAAATAGAATCATAGACCGAACCTTGAACAAATACAGAAAATAGCTGATCAGACAATCAGATGTCCGATTAAATACCGAAAGAAACATGCATGGAAAAGAACACAGTGCCTATATGAATATAATTTATTTAACCCTTCTGACATCAAAGAGAATCACAGATTTCCATCAAAAGAAACGTGCACGAATCATCATCATAGGGAACCCAATTCTGATTTCCACTAAAATAACAAAACAATTTTCACAATTTTCAGAACCATGCATTTCCATAGAAAAAAGAAACAGAAAAAACGGCAATGTCCTTCTAATGAATCGATATACATTACGTTTCCGCTAAATGCAATGTAAGCCTACTTACCCTCAGTACAACCCAGGGAGCATTCGCATATAACCTTAAAATCTCCTTGCTGATAAATTTTCAACCGCCCAACTGAATCTCCATATTTGGGACTTGTACACCCACATCTCATCTCAATGTACCCATTCCCTCTCTTCAATTCTGAAATCTGATCCAGATCTTCGTCCTTAAAAAAATCTTCCGTTTTATCTGGCCCACAATCGTCACAGCCTTCATCCTCCCTCTTTTTCACCTTCATACCGTTCCTACCATTGCTGTTAGCAGTCCTTTGCCCTTCCATATCTACGACCTTCAAGAAAATACAGAACCCAACTTAGTCCATGGATTTATATATATCCATGAAACTCAGACCCCGACTCTGCAAAAACCAGGCTCAAACAGCCCCTCGCATTAATTGCCACTCCAAAACAGAAAATGGGTCATCTGGGGCTCCATTTACGCTTCATGCCATAGACAATTTAGCATTGCTTTTGCCAACCCAACGGTCCAAATTCTTCGTGACATTTGTCAAACTATGCGATGCGATGCGTAGCCTTTGAGATAATTTCATCATCGGAACATGGAATCCCATTTCGTTTGATCACCCCCCGTTTATGGTACTCATCAAGTTATCTGTGAAAATGGCACAAATTCGATGTTATTCCTTTCTATGTGCTAATATATATTTATTTCCACTTCATTGTCATGTCATTTCATTTCATCACGTTTCAACCATATACCTACTATTTTTATAGGGTTAAGCCTATGGGCCAAGAGTGATGATTTGTTTTTCAAGGCCTTGGGTCCCATAAAACACATTTACAGCTCAGAGTAGGTAAACTTTGAGGAAAGCCACAAATTGCCTTTATACCATAAACCTGTAACTGTAAATATCTCGCAACTCTCTCAAGTAGTTTTCATGGTTTTTCACGCTGATTTGGAGGTTTTGACCATGGATGTGGTTTCTCTCCTCTGGGTTGTTGGGACTGAATTTGGATCGAGGTTTGTACGGGCTTACATGTCGATATAGATATTGGTTTTTCTTTTTCGGTATTTAATGACGTAACAGATTCAGTCTTGGGTTAATTTCGTATGGGTCAATTTGACAATGTGCTTTTCATATATTTTTATTATATATATATATATTATTTATTAAAAAAAATTAAGTTTTAGTACAATAGAGATAGAGATTATATTAGATTTAAGTTTGATAATATGATTTTTAACAAAAGTTAAATTTGTCATGATATAGATAAAGTCTAAATTCAATTATAAATATTTTGACTTTATCAAAATAAAATTAATAAAACAAAATATAATAATTATAATTATTAATAAAATATTTTGATTCTAAAATAAAAAAACATAAAATTAATAATTAAATTAGTTTAGTCTTTGGAGTCATGGATAAATGGTGATTGGTTATTAAGATATTTTTAGATGTTAAGTCATTGGTTCAATTCTGGTTTTATTAGGGTGTTATTTTTGGACATGACCATGATGTAGCTACATTGATTGGCAACTTAGTTAAGACACTCTTAGATGTTAAGTCATTGGTTCAATTCCATCTCTATGGTGTTATTCTTGGACATGACCATGATGTAGCCTCGAACTTAAAAAATAAAAATGATAATAATAATTAAACTAGTTTTTAGATCCATCTTAACTCTGGATCTACCAAGTGCCAAGAGATATCAAATTAATAATTATAATTATTAATAAAACATTTTGATTTGACTCAATTATATAAAAATAAAAATAAAAATAATAATTAATAGATATATTTAGAATTATAATTATAAATAATAATTAAACATGTCTAGATCCATCTTATGTCCATATGCTAAGGGGATCAAATATCTTGACTCTTGAGATGCAAACAGTGAAAAGAAATTTGATCAAGGATCAAATCTGGACTATTGAGATGCAAAACTTTTTTTAGAGTGAAAAGAGATTTGATCTCTCTTTTAATGTTGTAATTTTGTTTTTATTACTAAAATTGCTATTTTAGATAAAAGAAATTCATATTATACATATAACATTAAAATATATAACATATAAATAATAGTTATTAGTCAAGAACCATTTTACCATATAAATTAAAATAATGATTCTTTAACCATATTTAAATTTAATTAATAAGCACATGAAAATTTAATACTTACAATATAGCAAGATTTTTAACCGTGAATATTCACACCATTTTACCATGGATATTCACCCTATTTTACCATGGATATTATTGACTTATAAACAATACCATGGGCTAATACCATGGCTTATCAATGCCACGTGCCCAAAAACCATAACTCAATTCAAAATCAAATATTTTATAAATAATTTATAAAATTTGATACTTACAATATAACAAGATTCTTAACAATGGATATTCACCCCATTTTCCCATGGATATTATTAAGTTGTAAATAAGTTATGTTACAATACCATGAGCCAATACCATGACTTATCAATACCAATTGTCCAAAAAATATAACTCATTTCAAAATCAAATTATTTAATAAATGTTTTATTTTAATTTTAATTTATAACATTTTTAAAATTATATCTAAACGTAAAAAGATATGGGGGAGATGTTATAGTGGTGTAAATGTTTATAAACATTTACATGTGGGCTTAGTTAAAAAGTAATTGCCTATAGAGAAGCTCTACAACTAGAGATGTTGTAATGGCATGACTAGGTCAAAATAAAATAAAATAATAACTTTAATTATAAATGAAACATTTTGACTCACTCAAATTACATAAAACTAAAAATAGATATATAATTAATAATTATATTTATAATTTTGGATCTACAAAAACATTTTGACTCGGTCAAAACATATATATATATATATATATATATATATATATATATATATATATATAATCATTATATTTATAATTTTGGATCTACGCAAACATTTTGACTCGGTAAAATTACGTAAAACTATATATATATATATATATATAATTCTGGATCTACAAAGTGGGGAGAAGATCAAGATATTTTTTTTAGGTGTGAAAAAGAGATTTTATCCCTCTTTGTGATGGATTTAAGTTGATAGATCCAAAGTTACTATGTATATAGGCTAGTTTTAACATACACTTGTTATCTCTTCCTTAGTTTTCTTTTTTTTTTTTAGCTTTTATAGTCTTACAATTAAAAGTTAGAATAATAAATTTAAAATAAATTATAATAGGGATCAATTTTAAAATATAAAAATGAATGTATTTAAAAGGGAGTTGTTTTTAATGCGACTTTTTGAAAAAGTGTTTTTAGGAGAATGATGTTATGATATAAGTTATATAACTTGTTAATTTAGTTTGATTTAATTTTGATAAATAATGATGTCTTTCAGATTAATCACATCATTAAGATTTGGTCGACATTTCTAACCAACTAATGTGGTTCATCCTTAGGACAAAGGTGAAAAAAATCAATCCATCCTAAAGAATAAATATCAAGGATGCATCAGTGTCACGACCCTATACTTGTGGTACTCTTTCAACCATGTATAGCAAGTGTGGCACTACCTCACTTTTTCTTTTTACCAATACTCAAGCGAGTAGACTACGCCTACTTCCAACACTTTGTCAATTTCACCAATTAAGTGTTCTTGACAATGCAACGGAATTAATCTTCAATATTTAATCTTTCATCAATTAAGCATTCACAACATCACCAATGTACGCCCATACATACTTGGGAGAGGCAACTCCCGAAAATTCTACCCAATAATATATAATAGTTAAAATGTATAATTATATAATAAGTATACAATACCAAGCATGTGCAAGCCACTTGCACTTCTTGCCAAGGTGTGCCTAGCACTTGTGTTTTTGGCTCGAGCTACAATGCTCTCCAACAATCCAACAATCCACTGGAAACCCTGAATTTCTCCTTAGAATGTGTTTTTAGACTTTTTCCCACAAGGTCATGCAACTCAGGTCACCGGGTCACTGACGCCCTTGACCTGTGCACTGTTCTACATGTGTTCATAAATGCGTTCGGGTCGTGCCCAACCCGACCCTACCTGCACTCTCACCCTCCGCAACCCGTCTGCAAAACACCCGACTCGACCTCCTATTCGTCAGAGCCTTCGCATTGTTCTACACGTATCGTGCACGAGTTGACCTGCCTAGGTCACGTTGTTGCACGATGTATTCAGAAATAACATGACTCAGCCTGCATCTCTCCTTATTCACACATTCACCCATCTTGCGGCCACATTAACTTAGACGCCCTACTGCAGAGCTCATCCAACTAATGTATGATTGAATGAGTTCATGATTTCTCCATCAATACGTCTGTGTGTATATACCCTCCATGACTCATGTACTTTTCCACTCGATTGGGTCACGAAACCCTGGCTAATCCCAGAACTCGTCTACAAATCCTTGTTAGGTCCCTATATTACTAGTATAGTCCCTTATTGTTGTTAGTGTAACCCCCTTATTGTTATTATTGTACCCCTGTAACCCCCATATTGTTATTATTGTTCCCTTACATTATTATTGTTAGGTCGACTAGGATTACATTGTGGCCCCATGGACTCCTATATGTAGAAAGGAGGTTTGGTCATTTGTATCATCCAAGAATTGTTCATTTATGTAATGTATTGGAGGTTCCCCCCTCGAAGTGGTTGATTTCTAAGGTGTTGATCTCTCTTTTCTTCTATATTTGGAGTTGGTTTCATAACGTTTGGTATCAGAACTTTGGATTATAGGGTTTCGCTGCTCCAAACAGGTCATCGTGGCATTTTCGCTATAAATTTTTTTTCTACAAAGGTTAAGAAGCTGAAATTTTCATAGAGCGAAGCTGAAATCCTGAGGAACCTCTTGTAAAAATTTCAGATCTTGGTTCACAACACTTTCGGAGATATGATCTGTGGAAGTCAGGTATTTTTCAAGCTCCCGAATTTCACCTGAAATAGGTCATTGTGGAATGTGCGCTATAAATTTCTATCTACGAAGGTTCAGAAGCTGAAATTTTTACAGACCGAAGCCATAATCCTGAGGAATCTCCTGTAAAAATTTCATGTATTGGTTCGCAATATTTTCATAGCTATGATTTGTAGAAGTTAAGATTGTTTCAAGCTCTCGAATTTCATCTCAAAGAGGTGACCATGGGAAAATCATCATAACTCTCTCTCTGAGCATCGGATTGGAATTCTGTAAAAAGTGGCTGCAATTACATAGACTGTAGTTTCATTTTTATCAATTGCAAATCCGAAGGAGGAAACAGTGACACGTGGCATGCCGTACAAGTTCACTCTACTAAACCGGTCCATAATTAGGTCATTGTGGGAGATTAGGCATAACTTTTCCTTGAAGAATCCAAATTAGGTCAAACCTATGGCATTTGAAAGAAGCTTCAGAGGGCTATTACAGGGCCGAATTTCAGATATTGAGGATTTGCAATTATAGAGATAATTTAATTTCAATATCGAGCTCCTCAAAAGCAAGAAAAAGGTGTGTATTTTTTTTTTCCGAATTACATAAGTCTTGTTTAAAGAATCAATTTGAATTGATTCCAAGGGAATATTGTAGAATAGATATTAGTATTGGGTTCTAAAATGCCCCCCTAAAAAGAATTCAACACCCATTAAGCCTTTAGAAGTCTCTACTATGACTGATGAAGACGAAGAATGGCAACATGACATTTCAAAATTACAAGAGCAAGAGCAACAAAAAATGACATGGGAGTTTTGAAGAAAGGCGTGGAAACTAAGATGGATGGTTTGAAGAAAGGTGTGGAATCTAAGATGGATGGTTTGAAGAATGGCATGGAAGCTAAGATGGATGGCATGGAAGCTGGCATGGAATCTAAGATGGATGACATGGAAGCTAAGATTGATGAAAAAATGGAAAACATGAAGAATGATCTAAAAGCAGACATGGAAGGTTTGACAAAGTTGAGATAAGAAATGTTTCCTAATGGTGAAAAGATAGTATAGGAAACTCATGATGAGAACAAAATAAATGTTAATTGTGAATTCATAAACTCTAATATTGGAGAGAAGAACCACCATATTCCAAAAATGGATATGAGGAAGTTTGATGGCAAGGATCCCATAACATGGATATTACAGATGGAGCAATATTTTGATCTCAATAATGTGCAAAACACACAAAAGGTACGCATTGAAACTTTACATTTAGAACAAAATACATTTGTATGGTATCGATGGCTTTGCTCCCATAAAAAAATTGTCACTTGGTCTATTTTTACGGAAGAAATGATAACACATTATGAGGATACAAAGAGCAACACCTTCTTTAGCCAATTGATCATCTCAAGCAGAGGAAAGGGTTAGGTGGGGGAACACATTGAGGACTTCCAAGAAGTGAATATGGGAATTCGCGATATTCCCAGTTTCTGATATTGATCTCTTCATAGGCACTTTAAAGGATAACATCCAACATGAAGTTCGCGTTTTGGAACCTGATTCATTGGAGAAGGCATTCGGGTTGGCAAGAAAAGTTGAATGTAAAATTATGGCGACAAGGAAGCCTACCACTCAATTCTATAAAGAAGGAAGTGTTGCTACGCCTAGATTTCCACAACCTACAAGGTTGACACCACAACAATTGGAAGAAAAAAGAGCAAAAGGGCTTTGCTACAGTTGCGATAGCAAATACACTAAAGGTCATAAGTGTGCTGAGAATAAATTATTTTACATATATTGTGAAAAGGAAGAAGAAAATGAACAAGAAGAGGATATACACCAAGAACCAGCCATAGAAGGGGAAGAAATGAATCTGACCATATCGTGTAATGCACTGGCAGGAATTACCACTCCTCAAACTCTCAAGATAGAAGGACATATCAAGAAGAAAAAGGTAATAGTGTTGATTGATTCAGGTAGCACCCATAATTTTATTCATTGTAAGGTAGACAAGGAATTAAATTGTTTCCTATACCCAGCACCAGAATGTCAAGTGATGGTTGCAAATGGAGGAACTATAAATTGCTCTGGAAAATGCCATAATATCAAGCTAGCCATGGGAGAATATGTATTGAATAGTCCAATTCTTTCCATTCCAATGGGAGGTGATGATGTTGTACTAGGAGTACAATGGTTACAATCTTTGGGGACGTTAGCTTTTAATTTTCAATAACTTTTCTTGAATTTTTTTTCAGAAGGAAAGGAAATCGAATTACGGGGTATTGCAGGGAAGCCAGAAAAGATAATAAGCTCTAATGTCATGACAAAGCTTCTGAAGAAAGAACAACAAGGTGTAATTACACAATTATGCTCACTATAAGTCCCAACATCAAAATCATCTATTTCTCCAGATCTCCAAAAAGTCTTGGACAATCATTCCAAGGTGTTTGAAACTCCAAAAGGAATTCCACTTATTCGTGATCATGATCATGCTATTCATTTGATTCCAGGAAGTGTTCCTCCAAACATCAGGCCTTACAAATATCCTTATGCCTAAAAGAGCGAAATTAACGTATGATTGTAGAAATGTTAGAGGTTGGTATAATTCAACCTATTCAAAGTTCTTTCTCTGCTCTAGTAGTGTTGGTGCACAAGAAGGATGGATCATGGCACATGTGTCTGGATTATAGGGAGCTCAATAAGCTCACTATTAAATATAAATTTCCCATTCCTGTGATTGATGAATTACATGGAGCAATTTATTTTACTAAGTTGGATCTTCGTTCAGGATGACATCAAATTAGAATGAAGACTGAAGATATTCCAAAAACAACGTTTCAAACTCATGAGGGTCATTATGAATTTTTGCTCATGTCTTTTGGCCTTACCAATGCACCTTCTACATTTCAAGGGTTGATGAATCCCATTTTCAAACCCTTCCTTAGAAATTTTGTGCTAGTATTTTTTGATGATATACTAATCTACAGCGGGTCTTGGAAGGATCATGTTCAATATGTTGACAGGGTGCTCAAACTATTGGAGGAGAAACAATTATATGCAAAAACATTCAAATGATTCTTTGGAGTATAAGAGGTGGAATATCTGGGTCATATTGTATCCCACGAGGGTGTTAAAGTAGACCCTAACAAAATTAAAGCCATTAAGGAATGGAAAGTCCCCACAACCATAAAGCAGTTGCGCAGATTTCTCAAGTTAATAGGGTATTATCGCAAGTTTGTTAAGAATTATGGGAGAATAGCAGCACCTCTAACAACATTATTGAAGAAAGAAGCATTTTCATGGAGTACTGAAGCAACTAAGGCCTTTGAACATCTTAAAGAGGCAATGTGCCTAACACCAGTCTTAGCTACGCCAAACTTCACAAAAACCTTTATTGTAGAATGTGATGCCTCAGGAAATGGAATTAGTGTCATTTTAATGCAAGAAGGAAGACCCATTGCTTTTGAAAGTCGTCCAATCAAAGGAAAGTATTTACAAAAGGCTATTTATGAGAAGGAAATGTTAGCAATACTACATGCACTAATGAAATGGCGACCTTACCTAATGGGAAGACACTTCAAGGTAAAAACTTATCATGATAGTCTTAAACAATTTTTGGAACAAAGACTATCTTCAGAAGAGCAACAAAAATGGGTCACAAAGATGTTGGGTTACGAATTTTAAATCATCTACCAAAAAGGGAAGCTAAATGTTGTTGCAGATGCACTCTCAAGAAAGGATGAAAAGGTGGAAGCATTACTTTGTGCCATTTCTATTATCCAACCATATTGGATAACGAAAGCAAGGGATGAATGGAAGAAGGACGAAGAAGTGTGGACACTCATTCAAAAGTTGCAGCAAAATCCTAGTACATCTGATACATTTAGTTGGAAAAATTATTCCTTATGGTACGAAGATCACTTATATATTTGCAAGAATTCCCAACTAAAACAAAAGATTCTTTTGGAATTGCACACTTTTCCTTTAGGAGGACACTCAGGATTTTTAAAAACTCACCACAGGGTGAAGAAAGAATTTTTTTGGGATGGCCTAAAATTTGATATTCAAAAGTTTGTGGCGGAATGTTTAGTTTTCCAGCAAAATAAAGTTGAAACAATTAAGACACGAGTCTTCTACAACCTTCATCCATTCCAAGTCAACGTTGGGAGGATATTTCAATGGATTTAATCACAGGTTTACCTAAGTCCAAAGGAAAGAGTGTCATCATGGTGGTAGTTGATAGACTTACCAGGTATGCACAATTTGATGCGTTATCTCATCCATTTAAAGCAAGTACAATTGCTAGTGCATTTATGGAAACAATTCAAAAGCTACATGGAAACCCAAAGATTATTGTAAGTGACAGAGATCCCATTTTTACAGGAAATTTTTGGACGGAATTATTTTCTTATTTGGGTACTCAACTAGCTCATAGCTCATCTTATCATCCTCAATCCAATGGTCAAACTGAGATAGTGAATAAATGTTTGGAAAGATATCTTCGTTGTTTTGTATCTGATAAGCAAGCACAATGGGTCAAGTGGTTACCTCTCGCTGAATGCTGGTATAACACTTCCTTTCATACTACAGCAAAAATGACCCCATTTATGGCACTTTATGGATATCATCCACCATCCATCACATCTTCTTCAAGGTAAAATTCTAGAGTTCAAGCAATGGAAGATCACATCGAGCATCAACAAGAAGTTCTCCAACTCTTGAAGGATAACCTAAATTTGGCACAAAATCGAATGAAACAACAGGCAAATCAACATTGCAGCGAGAGAAGTTTTGATGTAGGAGACTAGGTATTTTACTGCTAAAACCATACAAACAAATTTCCCTCAAGCAAGCTAAGAAGGATAATAAATTATCGTGAAAGTACTATGGTCCTTACAAGGTGTTGCAAAAGATTGGAACTATGGCATACAAATTGGAGCTTCCTACTTCTTTGCGAGTGCATCCATTTTTCTATGTTTCATGCTTAAAGAAGGTTATAGGGGACAATCTTCCATTTCAAACAATATTGCCAGAAATTGATGAGGAAGGAAAAACCATATTGGAACCTGAAGAATTCACAGAAACAAGAACTCGACAACTACGAAATCGATCAATTTCAGAGTATCTCACCATATGGAAGAACTTAACCACTGAAGATTCTACATGGGAGGATGAGAATTTTATACAGAAGCACCCAGAGCTACTTAAGCGTTGAGGACAACACTTTTTGAAGGAGAGGAGCACGTTAGGTCCCTATATTACTATTATAGTCCCTTATTTTTGTTAGTGTAACCCCCTTATTGTTATTATTGTACCCCTGTAACCCCCATATTGTTATTATTGTGCCCTTACATTATTATTGTTAGGTTGGCTAGGATTACATTGTGGCCCCATGGACTCCTATATATAGAAAGGAGGTTTGGTCATTTGTATCATCCAAGAATTGTTCATTTATGTAATGTATTGGAGGTTGCCCCCTCGAAGTGGTTGATTTCTAAGGCATTGATCTCTCTTTTCTTCTATTTTTGGATCTGGTTTAATAACAATCCCCTTCGCATAATTTCTTATCACGTTGGCCTGCCAATATGTTGGTCCATCCGCATGCTATAACTTCTCCACTGTCACCCTGTTTCATACTTAGTTGATTTTCATCTCGTGTGACCCATCACAGATCTTTCGTCGCTTGGCCACCATAGTAATGTTGCATGGCCACCGCAGAAACGTATCTCCATCGCATTTCACTAAGTGTTGGGTCAAGCGTGCGTTCACTCAGGTGCCTACTACACGGTTTGCCCGAACGTGCACACCCGTCGCACTTCGCCCCGAGCGCACCCGCCACACTACCTAAACACGCCCATCTGTCGCACTTGCCCGTGTCGAGCACCCGTTGTGCCAAGGTGTGCCCCCCCCCCCCCCCCCCCCACTCAATTTTCCACAACCAAAACTCAAGTACCTCATATCCTCTCCCACCCTAAATAAGGTTTTCGTCCTCGACAACTCCATCATTGTTGCAAAGTGTCGCTAACTCCAACATCTCCAAAAATGTCCATGTTGCCCACCTCTGCCCTATCCTCTCACAAACCACCAAGGTCCACGTCTCCATAAAAGTCTCCATGGGAACATATCCTCAATCCATGATCATCAACAACATTTGTCGCAATCTCCACATGCTGCCTCCATCGTGGGAAGTCAATCTCTCCAACTCATCCTACATGCTATTGCTGCAACATATATCGTGTCGACCCATCATATATCGTCAATATCGTGTGAATCTCTACCATATTACTCCAACATAACTCCAACATATTTCTGCACACTGCGCGCTCCGATGACTCGAAATAGTTAGATGGCTAGTCCAACCATACGCTCAAATCATAAGAATGTACAGCCTCATGCCATCATCAATTGTTTCTAACATCCTGTCACATCATCAACTTGATCAAGAATCCATCCCATCCAAGTGTAAAGTAAGTCATGCTCAGGTCCATGAAGTAGCCTGTTAGGAATCTGTAATTAGCAAGATTGGCAAAGTCCAATCACAGAAACCACATCGTTTCAACCACTTTGGGATTCTAGGATCTAGCCCTCCTGAATCCGGAGAGGGATCTCTCCAATAAGTGCAAAGATTTATCTTGTTTGCTTTTATGTGTGATTTTAGGCTAGTTGTTAAGGACAAGGGTTTTGTTTGTTTTGGTTGGACAAAGATAAATGAAGGTGAAGGAAGTCTAAATGAAGGGTGAAGATGAATGAAAGCGAAAATTGATTCAGCTAAGAAGATAGGCAAGAAATAGCTTCAATCCATTGGGATATGGAGTCATAGTAGGGTTTTAATTGGAGTAGCAAGAGGCAAGAGTGGTCCATGGAGCAAGTCATCTATGTCTAAGGATCTCTTTAAAGTTTGATTTATGGAATGGAGTGATACATCAAGAAGGGGAATTAACAGATGCAGAACGAAGAGCAGCCTAGGATCCGATAAGTACTTTTAAACCACTCAGCCTTTGACAAACACTTAAGAAGGACATGAAAGCAGACTAGGATCTGGGAAGTACTTTTAAACTAGCCAGCCTTTGACACACTTTCAATAGAAAACATACAAAACAAGGGGAAACACAAAGATAACACAGAATGGTCTAAGATCTGGTAAGTGCTTCTAAACTAGCCAACTTTTAACACATTCCAAGGGAAACATTCAGACAGTCCTTGGGAGTGGAACTAGGACCAGGGCGCACCATATCTTCCAGCGTTCATCTCTACTTAACTAATACTGAACATAACATTCAAGACTGACATTCAGCTAAACAATCAGATGATGGAACACCAACATTCCTATGCTTAAATTGAATTAAATCATTCCTAAATAACACAGATTGGAAGAAAACATTCAAATAAATATTTCTCAGCCAGAGAAGGTTACTGATATACAGTAGGTCCTAACCTGTTTAAACTGTTCTTTACAGTGGAAAATGAAACAAAATGAAAACAGAAATAAAATAACAAGTTACAAATGAGAATAACATCACCGTCAACATAGACCAGGATCCCATAAATCAGCTTGTATTGATGTTCCAAACCAGTTACAATCTTTAATTCCAATGGTTCTTTACAGCTTCAGGCTTCTCAGCTCAACTTAGGTATTTTCTCTTACAAACAGAGCTTACAGCAGCTTCAGAAACTATTTACATGCTACAGATATGCAGTGACCAACAATTTCTCATCTTCTACAGAAGTATTTATAGAAAAATGAGGAGAAAAGATCTGAGGAAAGATCTCTCAGGACAATTAATACAGGTTCAAGACTTCTCGGCCTATTGAGGGGCTCGAGGGAGAAGTGTACAGGTGGACTACTGTATTAATGTTTACAATTAATATCAAAGCTCGGAGGGAGCTTTATTTGACTTTGAGGCTTTGTGCACTTTGTGGAGTAACTTCTGCAGATTTTTATGCATTTACTTCCTGGCAGAAGTAACTCCCTGGCTGCGCTGAGGCGAAAATTTGATTTTCTTCAATAACTTCGGCCTCTACTTTGAAAGGTTTGAGGCAACAGGTGGCTCTGTGGTAGCTGAGGAATCAATTTGCCTCAAGATGTGGCGGTGGAGGCTTTCTGTCTGATAAAACACTTTAGGTTTTCTTTAAAATGTGTTTTGAGTTGGGGATTAGGATTTTGATGACCGTCTTAGCCGTAATCCCCATAAAATTGTCTTCAATCTTCATCTGTTGTGCTTTATCTTCAAAACTGATACTCTTTAATTGTTCTTTTGAATAAAACAATGTCTTGTCAATGTGCAGGGCCACACCGGGCTCTTTATGCTATCAACGCCCATGAAACATTGGTAAATCATTCGAATTTAACCCTGTGAATGGTTCTCTGTAATAGCTCGAAGGCACAGGAAACGTCTTTCCCAACCCTCGGCTCTCCTTCATTATATAATGGAAAACCAAAAACACCTGCAAAACACAAAAACAATTAAGAAATCCTGCGTTTTTAGGTTAAAACTGCTTCGGAAGGCGTGAAAGATTGGGACCGTTGGATGGCTGCATCCAACGGTGGCGAATTTATCCAGAGGAGGTTAATAGGGATCGCAAAATCGTATCGCAAATATTTGCGATGAGTGATCAGGGGTTTCACGAAAAATGTGATTTGCGATTTGCGATGGAGGAGGGAAAATGCGATGGGCGGATTACGCGACGGAGAGAAACTGCGATCGGGCGGTCGCATCGCAAATATTTGCGACGCGATCGAATCGCATCGCAAATATCTGCGATGGATCAAACAGACGTAAACAACGAAATGCGAAATTGCGATTACGCGATTTGCGATAAGCGGTGGGCCATATATTATATGATATGAAATTTATAATAAAGTTTATATAATAACGTATGGCGGGGCATGAAAAAGGGGAAGTGGTTAGAAGGGTAGGGCTTTATAACATAAAGTTTTTATTATAAAGTCCTGTGGGTTATTTGAGGGGTTTTGGTAAAGCTAAAGAATGAGTCTTCAACCTTAATAAGAGTGATTTTCATGAAGGGGAGAAAATGAATCATGAAAACAAAAGAGATTTCACGGAGAAAAAGGGGAGCATATGAAGGTTAGTTTTGAGTGGGAGAAGGGCGAAAATGATGGTTCTTCAGCAGTCTCTTCTTATGAAATTAACAGAATTTCAGAGCATGAAATGGAAATAGTAAATGAAGATTTCGGACAGAGGCATGAGGCCTTCAAGGAGTCTTCAAGAGCCAACAATTTTTAGTGATAAAATTTGTTTCTTGGAGGCTCAAAAAGTCTTAGCCACCTTTTGGTATAACAAAATATTATAGGTGGCTAACAGTGGCTCCATTTGGAGATGGTGCCTTCTTGAAGGCATCAAGAATTCAGACTTGATTTCTTTGGGACGTTCACTTGTGCCTGATCCATTGGGCTGCCCTTCCTTTTCTGGATGATCTTGTTTGAAAACGTATTTAGCAGCCATGAAAACAATGGTCCTTCATCAATACAAACTTTCTACCTACCCAATCCTACTGATCTAGCATTTTTTCTTCATTGGAGTGCACTTGGATTGACAAACTCTATTCACAACATTTTATTCTTTTGAAAGCAGGAAATCTAATCTATTTCTACTCCTTATTTCTCCCTGAACTCAGATTAAACAATTGAGCTCAGATATTTCTCTACCTAATCTACTGTCTGTTGGGATTAAACTGTCCAACAGACTTTCATTCTCTAAATTCTACAACAGAAATTTAAAAACAGTCAAGTCAAGATTAAGCTGTTTGACTTGTTCTGATCTATGGCATAAAAACAAGCTGCACACAGATTATTATTTGCAGAAAATTAAAATCAAAATGGAAGGCTTAAGAGCTGAAAATTTTGAAGCACTGCCTTCTCTTTTTACAGCTCTGTTTTTTGCTTTTGTTTGAGCTACTCTTTCTTTTTCTCTGGTTCAGATTTTGAGTTAATTAGAACCAGATTTTTACATCTTCTGACTCAGAATATAAAACAGATTCGAGTCATCTCCCTTTGGAAACTTTGGTTCAAATTTTGAGTTTGTTTGAACCTTCAATTTCTATCCTAATCTATCTACTGATAAGCCAAGATTGAACAGTTTGGCAAATCGAATTCACTATCCTATCAGCAGAAAATTTAAAGCTAATTAGTCAAGATTAAACAGTTTGACTAACCAGAAGTGTGCTTTTGAGGAGTGGCATTTGAGCTTGCACACTTTCAAAATTTGTTTCTCTTTTTTTTTTTGACATGGGGCTTTGCCTTTCTTGTTTTCATTTCTGCCCTCTTTTCTTTCTTTTCTTTGTTTTTGTATTTTTTTATTTTTCTTCAAAGTAGGAAACAACAATTAACTACATGCTCAGACTTGAGCTTTATTGACATTCCTATCTAACCTATTCTAAACATGGAGTATTTACATATTCATATGATACAAAAGTGCCAATGCAGCCAGTTGAGTAATGTAAAAAAGAAGTAGAAACTCTGGCTGCTTGTCAGAGGTATCCATAGAACATATTGAAGATTAACCTTCAATATCAAGGCTATCATGGAAGGTGACAGCTTCTCATGTCTCTGGCTCTTGCAAAGGATCACTGCTTGATAATTCGAGCCAGTTGGTATTTCCACACACTCTTCCATAGGATCAATAAAGAAAAGATGAAGATTCTCTTCTTTTTGGCCCTCCACGTTTGGCAGATTGTCTGCTTCCAAGACTTCAGCTTTGAGGACTATCTCTTCAGTATGTAGCTTGGAAGTATCATCATTCTTAACCTGCAAAATAGCAAACAGTGAAATATCTTCTTTCTTTGAATCTATGCTTGCTTCTGATATAAATTCAGGCTCTTTAAATGACAGATTAATATCAGTGAAGGGAGAAGTTTCTTTTTGAGAAGATGATATATCCACAGCAGGATAGTCTTCTATTTGTTTTTCTCCTTCATCTTCATCATCTTATGAACTGGAGGATTCATCATATTTGACAGTGTTGTCCTCTTGTGGCCCTTGTATGCTCGTATTCAGTGGACTAAATTCTGTGAAGAGGTTATTATATTCTCGAGTGGGGGTGCTTTCAAAGGTTTCCTCCTACTCAAAATTTCTTCATTGCTCTTCTCTTCGCCTTCTGAGTTGAAAGGCTGCTGATTTTCAATTATGTGAAAGCGATTTGTGATGGATTGAAATGGGTGATTTCTGCTTTCAAGTTGATGGTGGTGAAACTCATAACACCAATCGAACGCAGGTTGCCCTGCGTGATTAATTTTTGCTTGAAACTCATCATCATCATCAGACTGATCGAAATTTGGAAAATCATCGGAATAAACAATTTCATCAGTCGAACATATTGGGTTATCAGCAGGTCTCTCTTCATTATGATTTACAAAAGAATTTTCTAAATCTGTACAACAAAGTTCTCTATGCGAATGGGAAAGAGTGTTTGTTTTGCAAAAAGTTTCAGAGACTGACTGTTTATAAATAGTCTGTTCTATTTCCTGCTCTGTCAAAGGGGAAGATGTTTCCATGTCCCTTTGAACAGAAGTACAACAATTCTCTGTCTCTTGCGAAGACTGATTTTGAGGCTGGATGTCTTCTTGAGCCTCAGCTATAAGGGATGATGAATCAATATTTGAGTTTTCAGGGATATCTTGAGGAACGCCCATTATTTCTTGGATCATCTCTTCCTCAACTGATTCATCTATATTCTTAAAATTTTTCAATAAGAGATTAAACTCATGAATGGTTGTTAAAAGATCTTCAGGATGCATCTCTTCCAA
The DNA here is from genome assembly GCA_034641835.2 of Pinus albicaulis. Taxonomy (NCBI): domain Eukaryota; kingdom Viridiplantae; phylum Streptophyta; class Pinopsida; order Pinales; family Pinaceae; genus Pinus; species Pinus albicaulis. The sequence goes on from CM076572.1 coordinate 1,265,349,158, forward strand.
AGCTTCCTCATTATCTATAATGTGTTGGGTGATGTTTTGTGATGGATCATAATATATTGCACCCCATGATAATGACGTAGTGTTTTCTTCATAGTTCTCATAGAACACATATTCAAGGTCTCTTAAGGAAAACAAACTACTAGATCTTAAGCATTCATACCAATCCCTAGCTTTTCCTTCTAATGTTAACATGAACATTTTCATTAGGCAGTCTTCATGCCACTCAAATTTCAACCTCCATATATGTATATGAAATTTGATGAGATGTAATAGAGGGTCATCAAACTTTTCGCCTTGAAAAAGAGGCAGGTTGTCATCCCAATTCACCTGGGGCATGTTATGTGGAAACCCAGGGATATGATCTCTACTCATTGGGGCATATCTTTGTTGTATTCTTGGAATCATAATTGTAGATCAAGAAAGAGGTCACTGTGTCTGGTCAATCAGTTCAGGGTCTTCTACCAGTGGAGTCATTTGGTCTTTTGGGAGTTTCAGAGTGTGGAGTCGCCAGGTGGATGTTTTTAGCTCTTTTCAGAGGTAAAATTTTTTATGGTCCACCACCATGTACCAATCTAAAGATATCAGGGGTACTTTGAGTCTTAGCAGTATTTAAAATGAAAAGAAATCAGCTCCCCAGTGGAGTCGCCAGAAATGTTAGGTCTCTGTAATAAGCAAGATTGGCAAAAGTCCGATCACAGAGTTAACATCATTTCAACCAACTTTGGGATTCTAGGATCTAGCCCTCCTGAATCCGGAGAGGGATCTCTCCAATAAGTGCAAAGATTTATCTTGTTTGCTTTTATGTGTGATTTTAGGCTAGTTATGAAGACCAAGGGTTTTGTTTGCTTTGGTTGGACAAAGATAAATGAAGGTGAAGGAAGTCTAAATGAAGGGTGAAGATGAATGAAAGCGAAAATTGATTCAGCTAAGAAAGATAGGCAAGAAACAGCTTCAATCCATTGGGCTATGGAGTCATAGTAGGGTTTTAATTGGAGTAGCAAGAGGCAAGAGTGGTCCATGGGGCAAGTCATCTATGTCTAAGGATCTCTTTAAAGTTTGATTTATGGAATGGAGTGATACATTAAGAAGGGGAAATAAACAGATGCAGAACAAAGAGCAGCCTAGGATCTGATAAGTACTTTTAAACCAGTCAGCCTTTGACAAACACTTAAGAAGGACATGAAAGCAGACTAGGATCTGGGAAGTACTTTTAAACTAGCCAGCCTTTGACACACTTTCAATAGAAAACATACAAAACAAGGGGAAACACAAAGATAACACAGAATGGTCTAAGATCTGGTAAGTGCTTCTAAACTAGCCAACTTTTAACACATTCGAAGGGAAACATTCAGTCCTTGGGAGTGGAACCAGGACCAAGGCGCACCATATCTTCCAGCGTTCATCTCTACTTAACTAATACTGAACATAACATTCAAGACTGACATTCAGCTAAACAATCAGATGAGGGAACGCCAGCATTCCTATGCTTGAACTGAATTAAATCATCCCTAAATAACACAGATTGGAAGAAAACATTCAAATAAAGATTTCTCATCCAGAGAAGGTTACTGATATACAGTAGGTCCTAACCCTGTTTAAACTATTCTTTACAGTGGAAAATGAAACAAAATGAAAACAGAAATAAAATAACAAGTTACAAATGAGAATAACATCACCGTCAACATAGACCAGGATCCCATAAATCAACTTGCATTGATGTTCCAAACCAGTTACAATCTTTAAGTCCAATGGTTCTTTACAGCTTCAGGCTTCTCAGCTCAACTTAGGTATTTTCTCTTACAAACAGAGCTTACAGCAGCTTCATAAACTATTTACATGCTACAGATATGCAGTGACCAACAATTTCTCATCTTCTACAGAAGTATTTATAGAAAAATGAGGAGAAAAGATCTGAGGAAAGATCTCTCAGGACAATTAATACAGGTTCAAGACTTCTCGGCCTGTTGAGGGGATCGAGGGAGAAGTGTACAAGTGGACTACTGTATTAATGTTTACAATTAATATCAAAGCTCGGTGGGAGCTTTATTTGACTTTAAGGCTTTGTGCGCTGTGTGGAGTAACTTCTGCAGATTTTTATGCATTTACTTCCTGGCAGAAGTAACTCCCTGGCTGCGCTGAGGCGAAAATCTGATTTTCTTCAATAACTTCAGCCTCTGCTTTGAAAGGTTTGAGGCAACAAGTGGCTCTGTGGTAGCTGAGGAATCAATTTGCCTCACGATGTGGTGGTGGAGGATTTCTGTCTGATAAAACACTTTAGGTTTTCTTTAAAATGTGTTTTGTGTTGGGGATTAGGATTTTGATGACCATCTTAGCCGTAATCCCCGTAAAATTGTCTTCAATCTTCATCTGCTGTGCTTTATCTTCAAAACTGATACTCTTTAACTGTTCTTTTGAATAAAACAGTGTCTTGTCGATGTGCAGGGCCACACCGGGCTCTTTATGCTATCAACGCCAATGAAACATTGGTAAATCATTTGAATTTAACCCTGTGAATGGTTCTCTGTAATAGCTCGAAGGCACAGGAAACATCTTTCCCAACCCTCGGCTCTCCTTCATTATATAATGGAAAACCAAAAACACCTACAAAACACAAAAACAATTAAGAAATCCTGCGTTTTTGGGTTAAAACTGCTTCGGAAGGCGTGAAAGATTGGGACAGTTGGATGGCTACATCCAACGGTGGAGACTTTATACAGAGGAGGTTAATAGGGATCACAAAATCATATCACAAATATTTGCGATGAGTGATCAGGGGTTTCACGAAAAATGCGATTTGTGATTTGCGATGGAGGAGGGAAAATGCGATGGGCGGATTATGCGACGGAGAGAAACTGCGATCGGGCGGTCGCATCGCAAATATTTGCGACGCGATCAAATCGCATCGCAAATATCTGCAATGGATCAAACGAACGTAAACAACGAAATGCGAAATTGCGATTACGTGATTTGCGATAAGCGGTGGGCCATATATTATATGATATGAACTTTATAATAAAGTTTATATAATAACGTTTGGCGGGGTATGAAAAAGGGGAAGTGGTTAGAAGGGTAGGGCTTTATAACATAAAGTTTTATTATAAAGTCCTGTGGGTTATTTGAGGGGTTTCGGTAAAGCTATAGAATGAGTCTTCAACCTTAATAAGAGTGATTTTCATGAAGGGGAGAAAATGAATCATGAAAACAAAAGGGATTTCACGGAGAAAAAGGGGAGCATATGAAGGTTAGTTTTGAGTGGGAGAAGGGCGAAAATGATGGTTCTTCAGCAGTCTCTTCTTATGAAATTAACAGAATTTCAGAGCATGAAATGGAAATAGTAAATGAAGATTTCGGACAAAGGCATGAGACCTTCAAGGAGTCTTCAAGAGCCAACAATTTTTAGTGATAAAATTTGTTTCTTGGAGGCTCAAAAAGTCTTAGCCACCTTTTGGTATAACAAAATATTATAGGTGGCTAACCTAGCCTTCATCTCATCTGCAACATGTTATCCATCAAGTATCAAACAAGCCATATCCAGGTCCATGAAGTAGTCCCCATCTCATTTGTGATATGTTGCACATGATGCTAGTATCCATGTGTTGCTCGAAGACCGTCACAACTACGAACCATCATCATCCATGTGTGAGAGGTCCTCCTCAAACCAGTCAAGAACATCCTCCGTCAATCTAATGCTCAATGAGCCATATCCATGTCCATGAAGCAACCTCCAGCTCATCTGCAATATGACCTTTATCAAGTCTACCAAGGGGGCAAGTCCAATCTTGCCTCATCATCCATCCATGTGCTATCTATGGTATTAGACCAAATCAACCATCATGTTCATCAAAAGTGTGTGGTTAAATCAAGAAGACTCAAGCTATGTCCAAGTGTACCTCACCAAGGCATCTCCATCGTTGCGTCTCCATCGAACTCCAAAGTTTCCTCAGCTCCTCAATGAGTCAGATACACCAAGACCACTATAATATGAAGTCTCGAATGTTTGCAACTATCTCTAAATCATCATGAACTCTTATGCATCTTCATATCCAAAGCTTTGGCAATCATACTTGACTTTGTTGAAAATGCAGCAAGATGATGGAGCTTAGTGAAATGAAGTCGCCTTCACTAAGTGGGCCCGCAGGCAAATTCTGGCGCAAAATCTATTTTTAGACTATGTCTATTTTTAGACATATGGAGCATGGTTCGGGGATTCCAGTTTGAGATTCTTGAAGTATGTGTCATGTTGGTAAAAATAGATGAGACTCTATTTTTGAGGTCAAAGAGGTCGAAGTCTATTTTTAGACTGCCTCTCCTTAAAACAGGGAAGTCAAATATTATTTACCCTTAATAATATTTAGACTATAAACATCAATTTACTCTCTTGGAGCACTTCAGTTCGAGCTACAGAAGTGGCTCATGCATCTGACAGAGGAATCACGTGGTTCCCAAGGGTTTGATGGCATCATGCATGGTTGACTTCAGTTGGACTTCAGTGGCAGAAGTTTGGAGGAGTTAATGAGACATCTAGTGGAGTTGTGTTCTGTTTATTTTAGTTGAACTGGTTGAGATTAGTTTAACTAGCTAATCAATTAGTTATGAGTGGAGTGAATTAAATATTATTTAATTCATTAATTAGTAACTCATTATTCAACTCAAGAACACACCAGTTCACTACAGTGCATGATCAGTTCAGTGGAGACCAGTGAAAGAGGTAGATGAAAGGGTGGAGTTAGCTATCAGTGGCGACATCAGTTGTGCATGAGATTTGCACCACACTTGGAGGAATTGCTCATGATGATTGCGCTGTCAAGCCAAGGAGATTAGAACCTTGGATCTCTATATAGACAGGCCTGGATTGCGCAATAGAGGCAAGGCAATTGGCGGTGAGTTTTGAACCAGTAACCTGTTCAAAACTGAGCTAGATTGTGGGTAACTGTATGAGAAAGTACCGAGTACTTGTGGAGGAGTATTGTACTAAGTTTGTTACATGATTTCTCCATTATAATATACACAATAGTCAGTGGTTTTCAGCTATAAGCTTTCCCCATACATACTGTGTTAATGTGTATGATGATTTGATGTGTTATCGCTTGATTTTATTTCCCGCATGTTTGATGATCCGAGTGGAAGAGATTATGTGTTGCATATAAATTCGAATTGTATGTGATCGTGGATAGTCTCTGTGGATAATTAATCATTATTCAACAAATTTCTACATGGTATCGGAGCTATTGAAGTTTAGATTGATCATCACAGCTGATTACAAACTTATTTCGGTAGACGTAGTCCGCATGCGGGCGTGTAGCCTTCTGATTCATCTTTCTTCGGAAAGTGAAAGGTCCGGTAAACTCCCCTTGCATTCAATCTCCGTGCTAGAAATAATTTGTTCTCGCGGATCTAGAGCGGTTGAGCTTTGAGGTGGAATTTGAATTTTGCGAAATAGTTTTTGTTTTCTTGGTGCTGGGTGTTGAAAATGTCTTTCAACGGCTTTGCGACTCGAATATGCTCTTGAAGGCAGATTCGAATTATGTTGCATGGAAGGATTGCATGGAGTGCGTATTAGAAGATAATGGTCCGAAGGAGTTCGTAGATACGGATGTCCAAAAGCCCACCGATCTCTGGCAAGTCGATGCATGGCAAAAGAAGATGGCGAAATGTCGAAGGATCCTGGTTGAGGGCGTCAAGGATCATATTGTATCCAGCCTGCATGGAAAGGCTTCTCCATTTCTAATGTGGAAATATTTAACGGATCTATTCCAGAGTAAGAGTGAGCAAAGGAAGCTGGCGCTTAAAGATAAGCTCAGGAACATCAAGATGGAGAAAGGCGACAATATCGCCAAATACCTCACGAAGTTCACTCGCGTAGATGAGCCGGGAAGTGTGGGGGTGACCGTCGATGAAGAGGACATGGTCGACTCGGCTCTCCTTGGTCTTCCGAAGGCTTGGCACTCATATCAAGATAGTGTCAATGGTCGGGAGAAGTCGCGGGATGGGAGCGCCTTTGGGCGGATCTCATGCGAGGAGGAGATAAGGAGGACTACTCGAGATGAATCTTCATCAAAGGGAGCCGATGAAGAAAACGCGCTTTGGTGGCCAAAGCAAAGAAAGGGAAGGGTAAGAAAACCTCTCATTCGGTGCAAAGGGCAAGAAGCAGGATATGGTGAAAGTGAAGTGTTTTCATCGCCATGATCACGGACATTATGCTACCAATTGTCCAAAGAAGAAGAAGAACAAGCAAGCGGGGAAGATTCGCAGATGGAGAAGCTTTGGCTTCACGATTCGAGCTTGAATTTTCACCGATCGCATGCTTGGTTTCAAGTGTGATGGGATCGGTATGGTTCTTGGACAACGGTGCGGCCATTTCATATGACGGGAGATCGGGATTTGTTCTCGTATCCGGAGGACAAGGATTTGGGTGTGCACATTGAGATGGGAGATGATGGTAGATACAGATGCGACTGTATCGGTATCCATATCCTTTCGGAGGGAGTCCGGTAAACCCTTTGTACCGAAGGATGTCATGCATGTACCGGGATTGAAGAAGAACTTGATCTCTCGTGGCGATGTTGGAGGATAAGGGTATGATGTGGTCTTCAACGAAGGAAAAGCATTCCCCTGCGCAATAAGACTACCGGAGAGACCCCGAAGATAGGGGGTTCAAACCAAGAACCTTTATCGACTTTGCGGGTGGAGATAACTGCGCAGCCTATGGCATGCAAGGCGGGAGAAGTGGTGAGTCGGGATGATGAGGGCGAACCGTGGCACAGGAGATTGGGCCACCTTCACCATGGAGCTTTGAAGATTCTGCAGCAGTATTTTCTACTCGGGCTTCCTAAGGGCACTCTTGCGCAGTCGCATCGTTGCAAGGGGTGTACTTTAGGGAAGTATGTGAAAGCCACCTTTCACGAGAAGAATAGTCGTGCCACGACGATCCTTGAGAGAGTTCACACGTACGTGTGTGGTCCTTTCTCGCTGTTTCGACGATAGCAGCTACGTGTATTATGTGATCTTTGTTGATGATTTCTCTCGAAAGTGCTGGGATCTTCTTCATGCAGAAGAAGAGCGATACATTCGCGAAGTTCCGTGAGTTTAAAGCACTAGTCGAGAAGGAGTCTGGGGAAGAAGGTGATTGCTCTAAGGAGTGATAACGAAAGTGGTGAATTCATCTCGGCCAAATTCAAGGAGTTTCGCAGTCGCGTAAAGGGATTCGGAGAGAGCTCATCGCACCCCCACAACCCACGCAGAACGGGGTGGGTCGAGCGGAAGAACGAACGATCGTGGGTGCCGCACGAGCGATGTTGCATGATCGTGGCCTACCCCTTCACTTGTGGGTCGAGGCATGCAATACAACGAAAGTAGTATGTGCATAACCGTTGTCCTCACAAGGTTCTTGGCATGAGTACACCGAGGAGGCTTATTCGGCAAGAGGCCCGATATTTCCCATTTGCGGATTTTTGGTTCTCCCGTCTACATGCATGTGACGAAGGATGCGAGAAGGAAGTCGGGATCCGACCGCCGAGGTTGGAATATTTGTGGGGTACATCGATACACCTCACAACTACCGGGTGTATTTAGTCGGACGGTCGCAAGACTCGTTGTGCGACGAGATATAAAATTTCGGAGGAGAAAGCCATGCAGCTGTTCGCTTGAGAGGGAGCTACACTTGCATGCAGAGGAGGAGTCGTTAGTTCCCAAGGAAGAGCTTCCGATGTGGATCAGCCACAAGAGGAGGTTCAATAGGTGGAAGAAACCACCCATGCAGCGCCAACCATCGTGAGGGCGCATGCGCACTACGTAAGCCGAGCGACCGGCTCGGGATGCGAGAAGGTTGTAGGACCACCTACAGAGCACAGCGCAAATAGAGGCAATCATCGGATCGGCACACTCGGATACATGGCTCTTGTGAGTCAATGTGTTGTGACTGAGCCATCCTCTTTTGAGGAAGCCGTGGAGGAACCCGGCATGGGTTGATACCATGATCGAAGAATATGATTCGATCATCAGGAACAGTGCATGGGAGATTGTCCCAAGACCGGTTGGGAAATCAGTTGTAGGTTCGCGATGGATCTACAAGGTGAAGCAGGCGGCTGACGGGAGTGTGGAGAAGTACAAGGCGAGATTTGTCGCCCGTGGCTTCTCACGGATCGAGGGGATTGACTATGAGGAGACTTTTGCACCTGTCGCAAGGTACTCTTCCATACGGACGATCCTTGCTCTCTCAGCGCAGATGGGGTGGCACATTCATCGGATGGATGTGAAGACTGCGTTCCTCAATGGAGTTATTGAGGAGGAGGTGTACATAGAGCAGCCTGAAGGTTTTGAGATCTTCAGCAGTGAGTCGCATGTGTGCCGACTCAAGAGAGCACTGTACGGGCTGAAGCAAGCACCTCGTGCTTGGTACACTCGGATAGACAGCTACTTCACCCGGCTTGGATTCTCCAAGAGTGAGGCGGATCCAAACCTGTACCAGATTGTGGTGGAGGGGAAGCTGTTGATCATCGTACTGTATGTAGATGATCTGATTTTGACTGGCGACGAGCAGTTGATACTTTCATGCAAGGAGGATCTTGCACGAGAGTTTGAGATGAAGGACCTGGGCATCCTTCATTATTTCCTGGGATTGGAGGTTTGGCAGCGCAGTGGAGGACTGTTTGTTTCTCAGGGCAAGTATGCTCGGGAGATTCTGGAGAGGTTCAACATGCAAGGCTGCAAGCCTGTTGACACTCCTCTTCCTGGTGGTTGGAGGAAGGAGGATGCTACTTCAGCGGAGGTAGTGGATGCCACTGTCTATCGACGGTTGGTGGGGTCGCTTATGTATCTGGTCAATACACGACCCGATATATGCTATGCAGTTAACCAGCTTTCGCAAGCTATGGTTAAGCCTACCAAGCTCTTTTGGAAGGCGGGCAAGCATGTATTGCGCTATATCAGAGGCACATCGGGATATGGTCCATGGTACAGACAGGAGGATGGAGTGAAACTTTCTGGTTTCACTGATGCAGATTGGGCAGGGAGTCCAACGGACCGGAAGAGCACTTCTGGAGGAGTTTTCGGCATTGGGTCGACAGCAGTTTCCTGGTACAGCAGGAAGCAGAGATCCGTGGCACTCAGTTCAGCAGAGGCCGAGTACATGGCAGCAAGCTTGGCTGCATGTGAGGCTATTTGGATGAGGAAGATCCTCGCAGGTTTGTTCAGGTTGCATTTGGAGCCTACCGTGATCTACTGTGATAACCAGAGCTGCATCAAGCTCTCGGCTAATCCAGTATTTCATGATAGGTCCAAACATATCGACATCAGGTACCATCACATCAGAGATTGTGTTCAGCGGAGGATCATGATGCTTTCATATGTTCCCACGGAGGATCGGGATGCCGACATCCTGACGAAGGCGCTCACCAGGAGCAAGTTCGAATTCCACAGAGGCAGGATAGGGGTTGCAGATAATCCATATCTTGCTGAGAGGGAGTGTTGAAAATGCAGCAAGATGATGGAGCTTAGTGAAATGAAGTCGCCTTCACTAAGTGGGCCCGCAGGCAAATTCTGGTGCAAAATATATTTTTAGACTATGTCTATTTTTAGACATATGGAGCATGGTCCGGGGATTGCAGTATGAGATTCTTGGAGTATGTGTCATGTTGGTAAAAATAGATGGGACTATATTTTTTGGACCTATAGGTCGAAGTCTATTTTTAGACTGCCTCTCCTTAAAATAGGGAAGTCAAATATTATTTACCCTTGATAATATTTAGACTATAAACAACAATTTACTCTCTTGGAGCACTTCAGTTCGAGCCTTGGAAGTGGCTCATGCATCTGACAGAGGAATTACGCTATTCCTAGGGTTTGATGGCATCATGCATGGTTGACTTCAGTTAGGACTTCAGTGGCAGAAGTTTGGTGGAGTTAATGAGACGGCTAGTGGAGTTGTGTTCTGTTTATTTTAGTTGAACTAGTTGAGATTAGTTTAACTAGCTAATCAATTAGTTATGAGTGGAGTGAATTAAATATTATTTAATTCATTAATTAGTAACTCATTATTTAACTCAAGAACACATCAGTTCACTACAGTGCATGATCAGTTCAGTGGAGACCAGTGAAAGAGGTAGATGAAAGGGTGGAGTTAGCTATCAGTGGCGACATCAGTTGTGCATGAGATTTGCACCACACTTGGAGGATTTTTCCATGACAATTACGCAGTCAAGCCAAGGAGATTCGAACCTTGGATCTCTATATAGGCAGGCCTAGATTGCGCAATAGAGGCAAGGCAATTGGCGGTGAGTTTTGAACCAGTAACCTGTTCAAAACTGAGCTAGTTTGTGTGTAACTTTATGAGAAAGTACTGAGTACTCGTGAGGAGTATTGTACTGAGTTTGTTACATGATTTCTCCATTATAATATACACAATAGCTGTGTGGTTTTCAGCTATAAGCTTTCCCCATACATACTGTGTTAATGTGTATGATGATTTGATGTGTTATCGCTTGATTCTATTTCTGCGTGTTTGATGATCTGAGTGGAAGAGATTATGTGTTGCATATAAATTCGAATTGTATGTGATCAGGATAGTCTCGGTGGATAATTAATCATTATTCAGCAAATTTCTACAGACTTGGCCATGCGTATGTTATGAAACAACTCCAAAAATAGAAGAAAAGAGAGATCAACGCCTTGGAAATTAGCCACTTCGAGGGGTCAACCTCCTTTACATTACATAAATGAATAATTATTGGATTATTAAAATGACAAACCTCCTTTTTATATGTAGGATTCCATGGGGTCACAATATAATCCTAACCGACCTAACAATAATAATCTAAGGGCACAACAATAACAATAGTGGTCTTTTATGGGGCACAATAATAACAATATGGGGGCTACAAGGGTACAACAATAACAATAAGTGGGATACACTAACAAAAATAAGGGACTACACTAGTAATATAGGGACCTAACATGTCCCTCTCCTTCAAAAAAGTGTTTTCCTCAATGCTTGAGTAGCTATGGATGCTTCTGTATAAAATTCTCATCCTCCCATGTGGAATCTTCAGTGGGTAAGTTCTTCCACTTGATGAGATACTCTGAAATTGATCGATTTCGTAGCTATCGAGTTCTCGTTTCCATGACTGCTTCAGGTTCCAATACAATTTTTCCTTCCTCATCAATTTCTGGCAATATTGTTTGAATTGGAAGTTTGTCACCTTTTTTACCTTCTTTAAGCATGAAACATGGAAAACTGGGTGCACTCGAGAAGAAGCAGGAAGCTCCAATTTGTATGCCATAGTACCAATATTTTTCAACACCTTGTAAGGACCATAGTACTTTGGCGATAATTTATTAACCTTCTTAGCTTGTTTGAGGGACATTTGTTTGTATGGTTGTAGCCGTAAAAATACCCAGTCTCCTACATCAAAACTTCTCTCACTGCGATGTTGATCTGCCTGTTGCTTCATTCGATTTTGTGCTGAATTTACGTTATCCTTTTAGAGTTGTAGAACTTCTTGTTGATGCTTGATGTGATCTTCCACTACTTGAACCTTGGAATTTTCTCTTAAAGATGATGTGATGGACGATGGATGATATCCATAAAGTTCCATAAATGGGGTCATTTTTGCTGCAGTATGGAAGGAAGTGTTATACCACCATTCAACCATATGTAACCACTTTACCCATTGTGTATGTTTATCAGATATAAAACAACGAATATATCCTTCCAACACGTGTTCACTATCTCAGCTTGTCCATCGGATTAAGGATGATAAGATGAGCTATGAGTTAGTTGAGTACCCAAACAAGAAAATAATTTCGTCTAAAAATTTCCAGTAAAAATGGGATCTCTGTCGCTTACAAAAATCTTCGGGTTTCCATGTAGATTTTGAATTGTTTCCATAAATGTAGTAACAACTGTACTTGCTTTAAATGGATTAGATAATGCACAAAAGTGTGCATATTTGGTAAGTCTATCAACTACCACCATAATGAAACTCTTTCCTTCAGACTCAGGTAAACATGTGATAAAATCCATTGAAACCTCCTCCCAACGTTCACTTGGAATGGATAAAAGTTGTAGAAGACTCGGGGCCTTAATTGTCTCAACTTTATTTTTCTAGAAAACTAAACATTCCACCACAAACTTTTGAATATCAGATTTAAGGCCATCCCAAAAAAATTCTTTCTTCACCCTGTGGTAAGTTTTTAAAAATCCTGAGTGTCCTCCTAAGGGAGAGGTGTGCAATTCCAAAATAATATTTTGTTTTAGTTGGGAATTCTTACAAAGATATAAGCGATATTTTTACCATAAAGAATCATTTTTCCAACTAAATGTATCAGATGTACTAGGATCTTGCTACAAATTTTGAATGAGTGTCCACGCTTCTTCATCATTCTTCCATTCATCCCTTGCTTCGGTTTACCAATCTAGTTGGATAATAGAAATGGCACAAAGCAATGCTTCTACCTCTTCATCCTTTCTTGAAAGTGCATCTGCAACAACATTTAGCTTCCCTTGTTTGTAGATGATTTCATAGACATAACCCAACATCTTTGTGACCCATTTTTTATGCTCTTATGAAGATAGTCTTTGTTCCAAAAAGTATTTAAGACTATCATGATCATTTTTTACCTCGAAGTGTCTTCCCATTAGGTAAGGTCGTCATTTCTTTAGTGCATGTAGTGTTGCCAACATTTCCTTCTCATAAATAGCTTTCTGTAAATACTTGCCTTTGATTGGACGACTTTCAAAAGCAATGGGTCTTCCTTCTTGCATTAAAACAACACTAATTCCATTTGCTAAGGCATCACATTCCACAATAAAGGTTTTTGTGAAGTCTAGCGTAGCTAAGACCGGTGCTAGGCACATTGCCTCTTTAAGATGTTTAAAGGCCTTAGTTGCAGCAAGAGTCCATGAAAATGCATCTTTCTTCAATATTGTTGTTAGTTGTGCTGCTATTTTCCCATAATTCTTAACAAACTTGCGATAATACCATGTTAACTCGAGAAATCCTCGCAACTGAATTATGGTTGTGGGGACTTTCTATTCCTTAATGGATTTAATTTTGTTATGGTCTACCTCAACACCCTCCCGAGATACAATATGACCCAGATATTCGACCTCTTGTACTCCAAAGAAACATTTGGAGGTTTTTGCATATAATTGTTTCTCCTCCAATAGTTTGAGCACCATGTTAACATGTTGAACATGATCCTTCCAAGACCTGTTGTAGATTAGTATGTCATCAAAAAATACTAACACAAATTTTCTAAGAAAGGGTTTGAAAATGGAATTCATCAACCCTTGAGATGTAGAAGGTGCATTGGTAAGGCCAAAAGGCATGACCAAAAATTCATAATGACCCTCATGAGTTTGAAAGGTTCTTTTTGGAATATTTTTAGTCTTCATTCTAATTTGATGGTATCTTGAACGAAGATCCAACTTGGTAAAATAAATTGCTCCATGTAATTCATCCAATAATTCATCAATCACAGGAATGGGAAATTTATCTTTAATAGTGAGCTCATTGAACTCCCTATAATCCGGACACATGCGCCATGATTCCTGTGCACCAATACTACTGGAGCAGAGAAATAACTTTGACTAGGTTGAATTACACCAACCTCTAACATTTCTGCAATCATACGTTCAATTTCGCTCTTTTGGACATAAGGATATCTATAAGGCCTGATGTTTGGAGGAACACTTCCTGGAATCAAATGAATAGAACGATCATGATAACGAATAGGTGGGAGTCCTTTGGGAGTTTCAAACACCTTGGAATGATTGTCCAGGACTTTTTGGAGAAATGGAGAAATAGATGATTTTGTTGTTGTAACTTCTACTAAGCATAATTGTGCAATTATGCCTTGTTGTTATTTCTTTAGAATCTATTGTCATGACATTAGAGCTTATTATCTTTCCCGGCTTCCCTGCGATACCCGTAATTCAACTTCCTTTCCTTCTGAAAATAAAAATAAAAAAATTCAAGAAAAGTTCTTGAAAATTAAAAGCTACCGTCCCCAAAGATTGTAACCATTGTACTCCTACTACAACATCAACACCTCCCATTGGAATGGAAAGAATTGGACTATTTAATACATACTACCCCATGGTTAGCTTGATATTTTGGCATTTTCCAGAGCAATTTATAGTTCCTCCATTTGAAACCATTACTTGACACTCTAGTGATGGGTATAGGTAGCAATTCAATTCCTTTGCTACCTTATAATGAATAAAATTATATGTACTACCCGATTCAATCAACACTATTACCTTTTTATTCTTGATATGTACTTCTATCTTAATAGTTTGAGGAATGGTAATTCCTGCCAATGCATTACAGGATATGATCAGACTCATTTCTTCTTTCTCTAGGGTTGGTTCCTAGTGTATGTCCTCTTCTTTTGAAGTTTCTTGTTCATTTTCTCCCTCCTCTTCACAATCTATGTAAAATAATTTCTTCTCAGCACACTTATGACCTTTAGTGTATTTTCTATCACAACTGTAGCAAAGCAATTTTGATATTTTTTCTTCCAATTGTTTTGGTGTCAACCTTGTAGGTTCTGGAAGTCCAGGAGTAGCAACACTTCCATATTTATAGATGTGAGTCATAGGATTCCTTGTCGCCATAATTTTACATTCAATTTTTCTTGCCAACTTGAATGCCTTCTCCAATGAATCAGGTTCCTAAAGGCGAACCTCATGTTGGATGTTATCCTTTAAATTCCCTATGAAGACATCAATCTTGTGTTCCTCTGGAATATCAACTACCCTTATATTCAAGTTTTGGAAGTCCTTAATGTGCTCCACCACCGAATCTTTTTTTTTATAGATTTATCAATTGGCTAAAGAAGGTGTTGCTCTTTTTATCCTTATAATGTTATCATTTCCTCCATAAAAATTGTACCAAGTGACAATTGTTTCACGGGAGCAAAGTCATTGATACCATATAAATGTATTTTGTTCTAAATATAAAGTTGCAATGCATACCCTTTGTGTGTTTTGCACATTATTGAGATCAAAATATTACTCCATCTGTAGTATCCATGTTATGGGATCCTTGCAATCAAACTTCCTCATATCAATATTTGGAATATAGTGGGTCTTCAATCCAACATTAGAGTTTATGAAATCACGATTAAAATTTATTTTTTTCTCATCGTGAGTTTCCTCTACTATCTTTTCACCATTAGGAATCATTTCTTCTATCAACTTTGTCAATCCTTTGTTCAAACCTTCCACGTCTGCTTTTAGATCATTCTTCATGTCTTCCATCTTGTCTTTCATTTTTTCGTCGATGTCATCCATCTTAGCTTCCACGTCTTTCTTCAAACCATCCATCTTACCTTCCACGCCTTTCTTCAAAACTTCCATTTCATTTTTTGTTGCTCTTTGCGAGAGCGAAATTTGGTGCACTTGCTCTTGTAATTTTGATATATCATGTTTCATTTCTTCCTCTTCATGAGTCGTAGTAGAGTATTCTAAGGGCTTAATGGGTGTTGAATTATTTTTATGGGGAATTTTAGAACCCAATATTGATATCTATGCTTCAATATGCACTTGGAATCACTTCAAACTGATTTTTCAAACAAGACTTATGCAATTCGAAAAAAATACACACCATTTTCTTGATTTTGAGGAGCTCGATATTGAAACTGATGTATCTCTGTAATTTCGGATCCCTAAGATTTTATCTTCAGTCCTTTAGTATCCCTCTAAATTTTCTTTCCAATGCCACAAGTCTGACCTGATTTGGATTCTTCAAGGAAAAGTTATGCCCAATCTCCCACAATGACGTAATTATGGATTGGTTCAGTAGAGTGAACTTGTATGACATGCCACATGTCAATGTTTCCTCCTTCAGCTATGAAATTGATACACAGGAAACTAAATTCCATGCAATTTCGACCACTTTTTACTGAATTCCAATCTGAGGCTCAAAGGAAGAGTTATAACTATTTTTCTAAGGTAACATCTTTTAGATGAAATTCGAAAGCCTGCAAAACCCTAACTTCCAAAAATCATATCTCCAAAAATATTACGAACCAAGATCTGAAATTTTTACACGAAGTTCCTTAGGCTTTCTTCGCAAATGAGTTTTTTTTTTAGCGTCAGAACCTCTGTAGAAAAAAAATTATAGCGAAAATTCCACGATGACTTGTTTGAAGCAGCGAAATCCTAGAATCCCAAGCTCTGATACCAAATGTTATGAAACCAGCTCCAAAAATATAAGAAAAGAGAGATCAATGCCTTAGAAAATAGCCACTTCAAGGGGGAAACCTCCTTTACATTACATAAATGAATAATTATTGGATGATTCAAATGACAAAACCTACTTTCTATATATAGGAGTCCATGGGGTCACAATATAATCCTAGCCGACCAAACAATAATAATGCAAGGGCATAACAATAACAATAGTGGCTTTTTACGCACAATAATAACAATATGGGGGCTACAGGGGTACAACAATAACAATAAGGGGGCTACACTAACAACAATAAGGGACTACACTAGTAATATAGGGACCTAACAAAGTGCCATCACAAGTTGATCCTACCGTGTAAGTCATATGAATGTCCTCACATGATGTTCATCCAACCATGGTATTGTTTCTCAAAAGTGAACAACATCTCGATTAGTCCATCTATAAAATGTTTCCATGTAGCAATAACAAATCCATCTTGCTCAACATCCTAGCTTTGACACACCTCCTTGATGCTCATAAGTGGCATCTCTACAAGTGCACTTGCACAATGTCTGCCATGCTCTCATGTTAATGTCCATGACTTTGGTTGTCCGTGTGTCCATCAAAAACAGACTCAACACAACTCTAGTCATCTCATATCTATCCATCATCCAGATAACGAGCCCTCGATCACTTCTAGCTTCATATCATCATCATGGGTACTTCCTCCCCCACTAAAGGTCCACCAAGATTTCCTTCTTGGTTCCAACCATGAAGAAGTCTACCCAAATATATCATCCTATGTAATTCCAGTGTGTGCCCTTCCTTCAAGATGTCCATGAGTCATGTTGGGCCCCTAACCGGTTCTCCATATGGATAAGCATGACCCATCCATCACAAATCTTATCAATTCCAACCCTTGTCACGAGCATTTGAACCTTCTATCATGAGGTCACAAATTTCCATAATGTTGGCTTGAGGGGTCCTAGCCCAGGTTCAGCTTTTATCTCACAACCAACAAACCCTGCAACTACTAGCCCTTTCGACAATGACGTGCTTACGCAAATCAAAGTCTCACCGAAAGGATTATGGGGGGTGCTGGAACTAGGTTTCCACACCCTAAGGAGGAAATTGATGTGGTGGCCCTAAACAAGTTTATTGCAAAACTCATTGGAGATTGGAAACATATGTGCACATATAAAAATATCAAATCAGCTTGTCACAAATGTAGATAGTACATATAACAGATGGATCGCATATCAACTTCATCGCAGATAAATGACAGAATCAAATTAAGTGCATTAATCCAAGAAAATATATTCATGTACTTCATCATCAACATATATTCATGCATAAAGAACATATTTACTCGCGCAGATATAACAAAAGCAAAAGCGATCTCGACCAGATAGTTCAAACACATAACACAATTGCTTTGCCAAGAACAATCCTTGTATTAGATTCAACGATTCAGTACATCAGACTTTCCCCTTACAATTACCCTTCCACGCACACAGCCAGGACTAGGTCTCCGCGCACATAACTAGAAGGAGCATTTCTACCCAACCTAGAGTTACAAAATACAGTATAGATGCATAAACGCACTTAGATCCAAAAAATCATGATTTTCTTCTTACATAGACTCGATCTATCTATTTATATTCATCCAACGCGCATATATTATGGTCTCAAACCATGGTTTGAGGCCCACAGTTTACCATTATAACCCATTTACATAAAAGAGGGACTTTGACCCACCCCAAATCCCCTTGACCTTTCCATGCAACGCGCTTATGTAAAATTACATACAAAAAGTTACTCAAAATTTGCCCCAGGGGACCCCGCTCCAACAGGACCCCAACGCAAAACTGTGACTCAGCCCAAGTCACTGTGGGGTCTACTCCTTCATCTTGTCTTGGAGCGCAACGACAGAAGTTTTCAATGGCAGCACCACCTCAAGACTCTGCGTAGCAACTCCCTCCGCTTCATTGACCAATTTTTCTATAGTTGGCCCTTTAGTGGCCAGTTCAATACTTCGTTGAGTTTGTTGAAGGGTCTTCAGTGTGCCATCCAATGATTGTGACAGTTGCAAAGCTTCCTCGGCCCACAGTTTCATCCTTGCTTCGAGCAACTGTGCTCGTCGACGCAGGTCCTCAATTTCCGTCTGAATTACTTGACCCTCTTATAGGCGAGTGAGGCATTGTGAAATCACGAGGGTGGGCGCACCATCCTTATATCCGCAAAATGTTGCTTCCTGACGTGCAACTCATTGCGCAGCTACTGTTGATCGGAATCTGGATTAGGGGCAAAAATTTGCCTAAAATTCAAAGTGCTCATAATTGCACCAAACTAGAATGACTGCGACTGGCCCGTCTCCAGGAATCTAGCGCACTTTGTTTCGTCGAAAACCAAGTTTGGATGAAGAATTTATAGCCTGATGGTCGCCGTTCAGAACAGGCAAATTTAAAAAATAAAATAAAAAATAAGTAAATAAATAAAATAAAATAAATAAATAAAAAGTACAAAAAAATTTAAAAAAAAAAATTTGTAGAACAGTGACAGGTTGATGACATGCCAACCCAGTCAACATGCAGGGAATATTATTCAATTTATGCCCAGTGGCACTATGACAAGTGTCACAACTGGATTCTCCAGTTTGGTTTGAAAGTGAAATTTTTTTAACGATCTGATCCTAAGGTTGAATTCAATTATTATTATTATTATTATTTTTTATGCATGGGAGGATAGCCCAACCAGGGGTCGCCACTTGTCCCCTCTGGTGGATCCTATCCATCTCCTAAGTTCGAATTTCATTTTTATATATAGGTGCATATTTCAATTTTATCCTAAGGTTAGAAACTCCAAACTTTGGTTGTTGAATTTTCTATTTAACAATGGTCGGATATGGTATATACATATATGGTTCATATTAACCATAATTCGAAGGTCGAAGGTTTGGTTTTAAACCTAAGGTTCAGACCTTAGTAGGAATTTATATTTCAATGGTGGCATCGAATTATGTGGTAGCGCATATTATATGGTATAAACCTAAGGTTTGCAGTGTGTATTAAACAGTGGCGTATTTTAAATATGGCAATGTCCAATGGCGCAGATTTAAATGTGGTGCAAAATATATGAATAGGGGTGGAGGTCAGGGTCAAACCCGTGACTGATCCAAAATATTTTGCTTAAGATGTGTTAAAGAATTACGTGTGAAAATTGTAGCTTAAAACAAGAAACTTTAAAGGCATAAACATAAGAAGAGGGAAGCAATTAACATCATGCAAGAAGACACATAATTGATATTAGAGTTCGTCTAGGAGGGACTACGTCTCCGGGCTCTACTCAAATAGTGGGGAGGCCCTCTTTCATTAAGTGGCAAAAAATGAATATACAAGTATAAAATGAGAAATTACACCCTTATACCTCCATAGCTGAAAGTGCACGAAAATTGCAGACCTCTGATGAAGAAATGGACAACACCGTTGGATTCATGGTGTTGAGTAGTGCAGAATCCATATGAAATTTGCCTGAATCTGACAAAGTGAAAATCTGGCCCCTCTGGAAAATGGCTCAGATCATGGTTTCACCCCCTCTTGCACACTACTCATGGTTCCACTATCTCGATTTCTGTGCTCGCTCCTGACCTGCCTGGGCGCACTTCTGAAAGGACTAGTTTTTATATTAGAGAGTCAGGTAGACTCCCCAAGGAACCTGCTAGTCGAATTGGTTAAGATCCGGTGTTGGAGGGAGGGGGTTGGGTGGTCAAACCCCGCCACCTCCGTTTTAAGGCAGATCCATTTGAATTAATCGGCGACATTCGATTTTTTAAAAACCCCATATTTAATTTATGGAAAGGATGGCGGGTTGGGCCCGTATTGTCTGACTCACCCCTTAACCTCTGTCGGTAGCACCGTTTATATGTGGCAACATTATGGTTTGGGTGGCGGTGGGGTTCACAACCCTCGCCTCCATTTATATAGTCTTGTTACCGTGTAATGTGGTTGGGTGGTTAGTGGCAGGGTCACAACTATTTTCGATCCCCATTAAACTCTTTTTTGTTATACAGTTGGATGTCGTGGGGTCCGACAGGGGTCATGGCCCGCCAAACCTATTTTAATATATATTTTTTATTTTTTTATTTTTTTGTTTAAATAAAAAACCAACCCTTTTTTTAAATTCTGAAATTGACCAAAGGAGTTCTTTTAAGCATCCCACAAATTCACCCAAAATATGGCTGGAGTTGGCCGGAATCCGATGGCCAGGTTTCAAAAAATTTGTGTCCTCCTTAGTCTGCCACATCACCAAGTCAACCCTTGAACTTTGACTGCTCCTAACTCCTTCATACAGACTCAGAATTGAGTGTCGTATGTGTCATTGGAATCAGAAAGACGAGATCTACAACTTGAAATTAAGTTTTCCACACTCCAGACACTTTTATTTTTGAGCCTTTGTACTCAAGCCACTTGTACTTGGACCTGTTCGATCCACCTGGATCATTCCTCCCTACTAAAGAGATTTTGGACCCCAAAATCCTTATCAATCAACATGCAAGTGATGGAATTGCTCCCTCACCTTCTCCGTTTCAAGCCATTTAGATTTACTTGGGTGCATCCCTTTAAAACCAACATGGAGATACTCCACATCTCCTCATCGTGAAGTCCTGGTTCTTCGATCAAGAATGATGTCCTTTGGCAGTTCATCGAGATACTCTGGTGCAAGGTCATCCACTATAGGAACTGATCCTACCTCCTCGGTGTCCATAATCAATGGTGGTTCACAAAGCTTCATATTTTCGACATTCACGATCGAGTACATCTGTCTGTATACAGGCAAGTTGAGTCAGAAAACATTATTCCCAATCTTCTCCAATATGGTAAATGGACCATACCGGATTGGTCGCAGTTTCTTGCCTTCCCCCTTCATTTTATCCTTGCTGATATGGAACCACACTTTGTCACCAACTTGAAATTGATGGTTGACTCGGTGCTTATCATGTCAGGCCTTATATCGGGCCTGACTCTTTTCCAACTGTTGTTGCATGCTTTGTGAATTATCTGTATCTGTTGGATGAACCGCTATGCTTTGTCCTTATCGTCACGTCCACTGGCATCTTCATCCCTTCCATAGATCATGTCAAAAGGGTCCTTTGGTAAGTAACCAAAGCATGTCTCAAATGGTGAACGTTGCGTAGAGGAATGCACTGCTCGATTGTAGGTGTGTTTAACATATGGAAGATGCTCATCCCACAACTTGGGATGTTTGTTGCAATAGCCCTGCAACAAGTGTACCACGGTACAGTTGACGGCCTCTGTCTGTCTGTTGGTTTGTGGATGGAATGTCTACTTCTCTTCAACTTGGTGTCCATCATATGCTACAAGCTAGTCCAAAACTCTCCAACGAATCGAGAGTCTCGATCTGACACAATCGATGTGGGCAACCCAAAGTGGACCCAAACATACTAAAAGAAAAGAGAGGCAGTCTGCTCAACAGCGACGTGCTTTTTACAAGGCTTTAATATTCAAATTTTACTAAAGCGGTCGACGAAAACATACAAATAGTCATGACCCTTTATAGACATAGGCAAACCTCATACAAAGTCCATCGACACACTTTCCCATGGACGACCCGAAATAGGGAGTGGTGTGTAGAGCCTGAGTTTTCTATTAGATGGCTTTGTAATATAACACATCACACATCCCTTTACAAAACGTGTTACAATGTTTTTCATATGGGGCCAAAAAAAAAACCTTTGCAAATGACATAAGGTTTTTTCGACACCAAAGTGACCAGACACAAGAGAGGTATGCACCTATCGAATTACATGTACCCTTTCTGCTGTGGGTATGCACAATTTGCCAAGGTGATACAACAGCTTCCCCTGCAAATGATAGTTGTCCACCTGTGAACCATGAGTTAGTTTTGCATATATTTCTTTAAAGTCATCATCATTAGCGTAATGTTCAACATAAATTTCAAAAGACAACGAAGAATTATGAAAAATAATATAAGCAGAGATAGGAGGGCGAGAGAGCATATTTGCTACTTTGTTACTAGTGCCCTTCTTATACTTTATTACTAGATGAAACTGTTGTAAGAACCCCATCCACCTGAAATGACGAGATTGTTGTAGCTTGGTCTATGACTGAAGGCATTGCAAGGGCTGATGATCTGTATGGATAATGGTTTCCTTGCCGATCAGGTAGTGTTTCCACTTTTTCACACTTTGGACCAAGGCACACAGTTCCTCGTCATAAGTGGGGTAATTTATGACAGCCTGGGAGAACTTCTCTGAATGGTAACATATTGGCTTCTTCTACTGCAATAGTACAGCTCCCATGGCGTACCCACTGGCATCGGTTTCAATCTCAAAAGGTTGTTGGAGATCGGGTAAAGCTAGGACTGGTGCGGTGTTGATTTTCTCTTTCAGTGCTTCAAAGGACTTTTGTTGCTTTCCTCCCCACTAAAAGGCTTATTTGATACTTGTCAGTGCGTGTAAGGGTGATGGAATAACGGAGAAGTTGGAAATGAACATCCTCCAGTACTAAACTGCACCTAGAAAACTACGGACCTCTATTACATTGGTATGCTTAGGCCATTTTACAATCACCTCAACTTTGGAGGGGTCTATTTTTAATTGACAATTACCGACAATATGACCAAGGTAAACCAAAGAGGTTTTCCCGAACTCACACTGAGACAATTTTACATAAAATTCTTCCCTCTTTAATACATCAAGCACTTTCTTTACATGGTAATGTACATGTTCATCCCAAGTCCTACTAAATACAAGAATATCATCGAAATACACAAGGACAAATTCATCAATGAAAGGCCTAAAAAGATCATTCATGCCCCTCATGAATGTGGCTGGAGCATTGCACTATGCGAATGGCATCACCATCCATTCGAAAAACCCCTGTTTGGTCTTGAAGGTCATTTTCCACACGTCCTGCTCTACAATTCTGACCTGGTGATAACCACTACGCAAATCCAATTTGGTGAAATAGATAGCATTCTTTATTTGATCTAACAAATCATCAATGCGAGGGAGAGGGTATCAATTTTTCACCGTGATTTTGTTTAGTGCCTGATAATCCATGCACATCCTCCATGTGCCATCTTTCTTGGGCACTAACACGATCGACGAGCAACAAGGAGAAGTACTTTGCCGAATGACCCCTTGGTTCAACAATTCCTGTACTTGCTTTTTGATCTCCTCCATCTCGATAGATGACATCCTGTACATACCAATGTTTCACAATGGAGCATCATGCTGCAAATGGATCTTATGTTAGATTTCTTGTTTTGGAGGCAATCCTCTGGGTTCCTGAAACAACCCATCATAGTTAGAAATAAAATCACATAATTCCTGTTTATGAGCTAAATCACATCCTCAGAAAGCATAAGATATTTCTGTATCTTTTGCTCTCACAACCATGAGCAAACACCCCTTGCTGGAATTCACCAATCTCTTCATCTGTCCTGCACTTACAAGACTGGCACTAACCTTGGTTTGATGACCTCTTACAATATACTCTACCCCATCTTTTGTGATTTGGTATTTATTTTCATGTCGAAAGAAAACTACTTTCCTATCATAAAGATAGGGACTCCCTAACACAATACCACAAATATCCAATGGTATGACATCCAGTTCTACTTCATCCACCAGCTTAGAAGCAATTACAAATTTAACCTTACATTGCTTGGTTACATTTAGTTTTACTTTTTCATGTATCCATCCAAGTGGATAAGGTTTCAGATGAGGCTCGACTTCTAAGCCTGAATTTTTAACCAAGGATTCTGAGATTAAATTTGCTTGAGAGCTTGAATCAAATAGAGTTTCTACTTTTGTATGATTTATGAAAACTATAATATGAAACAACTCAATTCTCTTTCGTTCATTAGGAAGAGGCTTATCTATTGAAATAATGCTTTCATGTGATTTAGAATTAACACGAAGAGAATGAGTACCTTTTGTGCCTGCTGCTATGATCAATGCCTCAACGCTATAGTCAAATCCAAGGTCTTGCTGTGCGGCTGCTAGTGTCTTTTGCTTACCCTTTCCTCCATATCTCTTTGGCTTCTTTTCTGGGTACAACTTCCAACAGTGATCGTCATCATGACCTTCCTTTTTTCAGTGAGTGCAATAAGGATTTTCTCTTTCATCCTTATTCGTTGATGCCCTCTTCTTTTCCTTTCCCTTTCCTTTCCCTTTGAATTTGACATTTGAAGGTTTGAAAGGTGGTTTCTTTGAATGCTCATCATTATCATTTCTACCCCTATTTTCAAGATGAATGGCCTTTACACTGCTTGAGTCAATGGTAGTAGGTTCAAACATTAACAATGAATGTATAATGTAACTATGTAATGATCCAATGTACTTAGTTACAACTTTAGGTGAATCTAATGAAATTCCAAAAATTAGTGCTTGTTTTCTAAATTCATCGATAAATCTTTGCACGTTTTATCCTTTACCTTGCCTTAGGTACTGCCACTCCATTAAGGATTTTTTCTTCTAACCCAAGGGATAGAATTGATATTTAAGTGCAGCAATAAAATTTGACCATGAGGAAAGAAGGTTACCCAAATTATTGTTGCATTAAAGTTTGCTCTCCCACCAGATGAGAGCGGTGCCATTCAATCGAAGAGAAGCCAACTGGATCTTTGCTTCATCCTCGAAAATCTGTTGAATCCTGCAGTAGAGTTCAAGTTGCCTAATCCAGTTGTTAATTTTCTCTACATTACTTTCACCTTTATACATGGGTAGATCAAATTTGACATCTAACTTAAAGAAAGGTTTATTAGATGCATTTCCAGAATTCCCATGATGATGGTGAGAAGAGGAAGAAATTTCACTTGCTGGAGGAGAAGGAGGTGGTTCTCCTCCACCATCTCCATGCGCTGAACCTTGTCCTTGTAAAGCATTATCCCCCGCTTTCTCTAGTTTCTCAAGTCTAGAGAAAAATTTCTCAACCCAGTCTGCCAGGTGTAGAAGGTCTTGCGGAAGTTGAGATCTTCCTCATGTCGATCATCGTCACCCATGTTTCTTCTCTGATGTGTGTTAGCCACCTATAAAAAATTGTCATAACAAATGGTGGCTAAATATTTTTTAGCCTTCAAGAAACAATTCATGTCCAAATTGTGAGTTCTTGAAGTCTTATGATGATATTTACCCTCTGAGTTATTCTTCACTGCTATTCCATTATTACTCTTAAAGAACCTACTGTTTACCAAGAGAAAGACTGCTCAAAAACTCCCCCTTTCACTTATTTTTATCCTTTATTCATAAAACTTTCTTTTCACCTTTTAACCCTTCATCTAACCTCTAAACCATTACAAAACCCCTTAAAACCTTATATTTTCCCTTATTTGGTTTTAAAAACCCCTCCTCTCATCTATCGGAACCCTCAAAACCCTTCAAAAATCCTTTAAAACTCGTAAAAAACAGTCTTTTTGCATTTAGGCCTGAAGCCCCTTTGGCTTTAGCCCCAGCTCCTTTTCCCCGCATAAAACCCGGAGCTATAACCCAGAGTTAACCCCCCATCGCACAATCGCAATCGGGGTTTTCTATTTTCCTTATTGCCTTTTACTTTTAAAAACTCTGATTGCGATAAGCCCTTTTCTTTTAAACCCCTATTCTCTTCGTCTGTTTCATACGACCTAAAAGCCCTGCAATCGGGCGCTAAAAGTCTAAAAAACTATGTCCCAAACCCCTTTTCCTTTGTTTTTTCATAAAATTGACGGTATGATTTGAAGTAAATTTGGGCCGTTGATCTCTGTAGATCAACGACCATCAACTCATCGCATCGCAAGTTCTCATGGGTTTTTCCTTTTCCACCTCTTTCAAAAGTTCTGATGTGATCCCTCCGAGCAAATCTCAGCCGTTGATCCACCTCCATCCGACAACCAGGATCTCATCGCATCGCGCCCATCCATCGTATTACCTTCCGCCGATGCGGGTCCCCGATTTAATCTGGACCGTCGATCATCCCTTTGATCTGACGATCGGTACATCATCGCATCGGCAAATTGCATTTTTCCTTTTCCTCCTCCGATGCCGATTCGCCGATTTAATCTCGGCCATCGAATCCACAAGAACCGACGGCCCAGATTCAATCACGCTCCGCTCACAGCCCTCCACCATCAACCCATCGATTTAATCCTAACCGTTGATCTCTCTTAGATCGAATGTTCCGTGCTCAATCGCATCGGCACATTTCATCGCCGCTTTGCCCTTTTCCTCCCGACGATGCAATCTTGCGATCAAATCTCCGTCGTTGATCCTTTTAGATCAAACGGTCCACATTACGTCCGCTCTTCACACTCCGCCATTCTCATTTTCCCCCCATCGACATATCTTGACCGTCCATTCCCAAGATCCAACGGTTAGGATCTAAACCGCCATTGACCCCACCTATCTTTTCCACCCGTGCATCTTTCCCTCCATCGCGTGCGATTCGCACCGTTGGATCTGGAGCCTCTCATCCGACGATTGAAAACCCATTTCGCGTAATTTTTGCGCCTGAATGTTAACATTCCAAAATTACGCGAAATGGGCGGTATTGGGTAGGACAGGTGTCAAGCAACGTACCATGTCGCATTTTTTGGGACGAAAATCTAAAACCGCTCCAATGCCACGCGAAGACCACTAATGGTTTTCCGCTATACCGCTCCTCCCTCCGCAATATAACTCTAGATTAGATCCTGGCCGTCGATCTATGAGATCGGACGGTCCCTATTTAATCTCACCACCAATTCGTTTGCCCTCCATCATTCTTCTAAGCAATTTCATCAAGTAATCTCCGCCGTCGATTATTCTAATCGAACGACCCACATTTAACCTCGACCCCGTTCACTTACCTTTTCACCCATCCTCCAAATGACCTCATTGAATGATCTCAACCATAGATATTCATTGGTTGATCTAATCCAACAACCCTTATTCAATATCGCGCCCAAACTCCCATTAGCACCTAGTTAGCTGCACTGCCGGGTTTTTCTCCCTTTTTCCACTACATCCACCTTTTTTCCTCACTGCTCCTCCACCCTCAAGAACTCTCTGAAGCAGTCTTTACCATCTCCGCAGGATTTATTAATAGATTTTTGTGTGTTTTGCAGGGTTTTAAATGGTGGTTGATCCGTGTTTTTCACAGTCATAGACAGGCGACTAACAAGGTTCAGAATGACGATCCTGTGCTTTAATCCAATGAAGAAAAGGATCGACATGGTATGAAATCCTATTTTAAACATCTAGATCACGATCTAGGGTTTAACAAAAATCCTCCATCTGCATAAAGCCATCTGTATCAACAAAAAACAACAAAGTGTATCAGTGAAGAAATCAAGGTTAAAGAAGGATTAATGACTAGGCCTGAAGATCAGAGTGTTAATCCTAAGTGTTTAAAGGTTAAACAGAGGAAAATATCAGTAAAGAGGCCTCCACTGCCACATCAGAGGCCAAAATATCCTCTTTAGCTACCAAAGTGCCACCTACAAGCTTTCATAAATCAAAAGAAGGCATAGTTATTGCCAAATCAATGATATTTTTGCCAGAGTTATTTGCCAACTTGCTTAAAGAGTTTTAAAGTCAACAAAATCTGCTAAGCAGCGAAATACTTAATGAAAACCAATTAATACAGAGAAATATCAGAAAACTTCTCCATTGAGCCCCTCAAAGGCCGAGAAACATTAACTTGTATTAATTGAACCAAGAGATATTTTCTTTCATCCCACCTCCTCTTTATTCTATAAATACTTCTGAAGAAGATGAGATATTGTTGGTTGTTGGACTGTTGATGTAATACTTGCTGTATCGAATTATTGTTGAAAGTAAATAAGTTCTGAAGCTTTGAAGCTCTGTTAAGTTATTGAAGAAGATAGGCTAAGAAGAAATGTCTAAAGCTGTGATGAAACATTGGACTTGAAGTATGTAACTGGATTGACATCAATATACAAGTTGATTCTTGGGATCCTGGTCTATATCATTGGTGAAGTACCTCTTATTGTTATTTGTTTTCCTTTCATGTATGCCATTTTGTTCACTTTTCTCTGATAAAGAACAACAAATATAGAGCTAGGATTTACTGTCAAAAGTACCCTAATCTCACTAATAAGCTTTATCTATATGTTTTCTGCTAATTGTTATATTTGGGAATGACTTAAATTAACTGTAAACATTATCAAGGAATGTTGGTTAGTCCATGTCTTGAGGTGAAAAACTTGAATGGAAGTTCTTGAATGATATTTTCATTACGTGCTAAGTAGAGTTAAACTAGAAAGGTTTATGGTTTGCCCTGTCTTCTAGTTCTTTCTCCAGAGGTAGTTTGAAAGTTTCCCTAAGAGTATGCTAAAGTAGATCATGATTGTAATACATTTGACCTAACCTTAAGCTGCACTTTGTTTTCTTATCTGTTTTCATCCTTTCTGAAAGTAGTCTGGTGAGATTACTAGATTGTTGTCTGATAAGTTAGCTTTAATACAAGCTTGTCCAAAGAAGTTTATGGTTAGCCCTGTCTTTGGTTGGTTTCAAAAAATTTCTTAAAAAGGCTTTTCTTGTATGGAAAGTTGATAAATCCTTGTTGATATTATTAATTTTTTCCCTCTCTCTCAACACTTTTAATGTTCCACTCCATCATTTAATCTAAAGGATCTTTTGATATAGATGACTTGCCCCTTGGACCACTCTTGAAATTGTTGTACAATTAAACCCTTTTGTGACTCCATTGCCCAATGGATTAAAGCTGTTTCACATTGATCCTATCTACTGAAGACTTCTCAATATACTTGCATCCTCACCCTTTGAAACTCTTTCATTTTGTGATATTCCATCCAATCAAAGATCATACCCAACCAACCAAACAAACAAAAAACCCTTGTTCTTAATAACTAGCCTAATATCATACCAAAATCCTTAAAGATAAATCAATCTTTGCACTTAAAGAGAGATCCCTCTCTGGATTCAGGAGGGCTAGATCCTAGAATCCCAAAGTGGTTTTTGATGTAGTCTCTGCAGCATTTAGTCTTGTCACTCTACTAAATTACGGAGACCTAACAGTGTGTACGTCCCGCTTCAGGATCAAATGAATGTAGTGTCCCTTCGCCTCTTCGTAGCCTGTTTATAGTTAGAATACAAGCATGTAACTCACATCTACAAATACTTGCTCTGATGCCACTTGGTCCAAAATCTTTTTCTTGAGATATGTTAAAGAATTACATGTGAAAATTGCAGCTCAAAACAAGAAACTTTAAAGGCATAAACATAAGAAGAGAGAAGCAATTAACATCATGCAAGAAGACACAGAATTGATATCAGAGTTCATCCTAGAGGGACTACGTCTTCGGGGCCTGCTCAAATAGTGGGGAGGCCTTCTTTCATTAAGTGGAAAAAAATGAAAGTACAAGTATAAAATGAGAAACTACACCCGTATACCATAGTTGAAAGTGCCCAAAAATTGCAGACATCTGATGAAGAAATGGATAGCACCGTTGGATTCGTGGTGTCGAGTAGTGTAAAATCCATATAAAATTTGCCTGAATCTGACAAAGTGGAAATCTGGCCCCTCTGGAAAATGGCTCAGATCATGGTTCTGCCCCCTCTTGCACACTACTCATGGTTCCACTGTCTCGATTTTCTTGACCACTGATGACCTGCTTAGGCGCACTTATGAAAGGACTAGTTTTTATATTCGAGAGTTGGGTAGACTCTCCAAGGAGCCCGCTGGCCGAATTGGTTAAGATCTGGCGTTAGAGGGAGGGGGTCAGGTGGTCAAACCCCCTCCCCTCCATATTAAGGTGGATCTGTTTGAATTAACCGACGAAATTCTATTTTTTTAAAACCCTGCATTTAATTTATGGAAAGGACGGGGGGTCGAGCCCGCATTGGGCGACCCTCCCCTTAACCTCTGTTGGTAGCACCGTTTATATGTGGCAACATTAAGGTTTGGGTGGTGGTGGGGTTCACAACCCCCGCCCCCATTTATATAGTGTTATTACCGTGTAATGCGTTCGGGTGGTCGACGGTGGGGTCACAACCACTGCCGACCCCCATTAAACTCTTTTTTGTTATACGGTTGGATGTCGTGGGGTCCGGTGGCGGTCATGGCCCGTCAGAACTATTTTAATATATATATATATATATATATATATATATATATATATATATATATATATATATATATATATATTTTTTTTTTTTTTTTTTTTTAAATAAAAAATTGGCCCTCTTTTTAAAATTCCGAAATTGACTGAAGGAGTGATTTAAACCATTCCAAAAATTCGCTTGGAATCTGGCCGGAGTTGGCTAGAATCTAGTAGTCGGGTTTCAGCAAATTTGTGTCCTCCTTAGTATGCCACATCACCAAGTCAACCCTTGAACTTTGACTGCTCCTAAATCCTTCATATGGACTCGTAATTGAGTGTTGACTACACTGTTGGAATCATAAATACGAGATATACAACTTGAAAATAAGTTTTCCACATTGCAGACACTTTGATTTTTGAGCCTTTGTACTCAAGCCACTTGTATTTGGACCTGTTCGATCCACCTGGATCAGTGACCTCGCCCCAAAAATTACCATGTATTTACCAATGGGCCTTGACCTTTTTCCTTGAAAAGAAATGCGCCCAAACTTTATTCAAAGTGCAATGTGGACTTTGATGGTGGAAGGGAGGGGGCCAACCCTCCTCCCCATGTGACCTCACCACTTGACCGTCGACTAGCGCTCCCACTAAACGCGCTTATGCGTAGTTAAAAACACCCTTAATTGCAGCTTAGCTATTAATTAAACTCAGAGTTGAGTTAGTGGAAAATTCGATGATCACCCCATTTTCGGCGGAATTTCAAAATTTGGCAGAGCTATCTGGAGTCTTCTCCAGATTTGGAGGAGGAATCTAGGGGAAAATTAATTTGACCATATCTTGAGAAATTTTCAACCAATTTTGGCCTAGGAAGAGTCATTTTTAGCAGATTGGCATGCTCTGAACACATTGGTACATGTTTCATAGGCAGAGGAGCAATTCTAAAGGTGTTTTTGTCACTTTTAAGAAAAGAGAAGCCTAGGGCCAATAGGAGGGAAGGCCATGCCCAAAACAACTGAAGACCAATTGTGGTTCAAGAATAATCATTATTAGATGATTGTGATGCCCTTAATATAATGGAATAGGTTGAAAAGGCATTGGAGCACTTCTGAAAGTGTTTTTTCCACTTTGAAGATTAAACAAGCCCAGGGCCACTGGGATGGGAGGTCAATCCTAGATCAGCTGGAAACCAATTTTAGAGATTAAATAGTCATTTTTGAGGGTTTTGGGTCTTCTGAAGCCAATGGAGTAGGTTTAAAATCCATTGGAGCACCAAAATTTCATGTAATCATACATTTGACTCTTAATCCCAAGAGGGCCTAGCTAGTTGAAGCAATTCCACGGAGATGTAGCTTGGGAGGGGTGAACTCCGTTATCAACTATTGTATTATGTGTATGTTGTGTGTTATTTATTTGCATTTAATTTGTTGTCTATGATTTTTTAGCGGCTAATTAACTCATAATTTGATTAGTAAAGGCACATAAAACTTGAAACGTAAATCCCTTCACAATTGGTTAACTCGAGACGATCCTAAACACATCATTTTAATACTGATGAGGGAGCTAGCACAGAAAAACTAGTTTTCCCATATTCAAATAAACTATACCATGGGGTCATTCTAAACCGAAGCCCAAACACCCATGGTGTCGTCCAAGAGCACTGTGTGATTGTGGCATCAATTCTCTTTGTAGCTTATTTTACCTTAGAAACCCTCTGAGATCTGACTTCTAGCGGGGTTTATGGTTGCAACTTTAACAGTAAGTCGTCAATCTGGTGTTCAAATTCAGCTCAGAAAGTTTGGACTTCTGTGCGCGAGGCCTTTAATGAAACAACTGACCCTTCTAATTTCTCTGTTGGGGCTGCTATGGTAGGAACTACTGGCACATCATTGCATACTTGATTGATCTTTTCCTCTAGTGCAACGCGCTGAGCCTCAGCTACTCGACATGCTTTGTCGACGCTCTAATACTTCTGCTGAAGATCTACTGCGTACTGCTGAGCTTCATTGATGTTGCAGTATGCACAGGATTCGTGAAACTGCAACTCATCCATGATCATGTTGTGGACCATGTGTAATTTTCCTAGAGGTAACACTGTCAAATTAATATTAATCTCCTGGAAGGCTTGGAGCTGTGCGCGCAATAGCTGAGACTCAACTCGGATGGCTTGTTCATGTATCTGAACCAAGCGGGCTTCTACAGTGGAAGGAAACACTGTTGTAATGGGTTGTGCGTCAGCAACATACACGCTCGCTTGTAGCTGGCTCGCTTGTGAAACACTCACCTGAATTAGGCTTGCTTGAACTTTGAGCTCTTGGATGCCAAATTAAACCCCATTGAGTGCAACCTTGTACTATGATTCTATGTTCCTCCACTGTACTATTCCAAATCTGGAATTTTCTACTCCATCAGGAACATCTTAAGATATTCCATTTTTCCTTCTTCAGTGAGACATCACAAGTCCATTTCAGAGATTAACTGCTGGGGAATTTACAGGATATGTCTCCTTCTAAATAAGGGAGAGATCTTGAGGCTAGCTGGCCCTTCACAGACTCTGTCTATGGATATGCAATATTCCACTTCGGGAATTTCTGCCACAGGGTCCTTGAGGACGCTGTATAAGGAAGCTGCTGCATAAATAAGGCAGACCAACGTTGGGATGCCCTAGAACACACATCATACAAATCCTATGCAAAATATGAGCTCAAAGAAATAACTCTAGTTGGGTTATTCAGATCTCCCCAATCTAGGTGTCTAAAACAATGCTCGATGAGAGAGCTTATAGCAACATAAGAACATAAGCATGAGCTCTGCAACTCTAAATACATCATAAGAGGGAAATGCTACAACCATCATTATATTATGATATATCAGCAGGAATATACAAGAAATAGTTGAGGGACAAGCCACTCAAGCTTTAAGAACAAACCTCCAATGAATAAGCAATGGAATACAAGAGTTGCTGCAACTCCGCAAAATGCCGGAGAGCAATGACTGCGCAGTGTATATGAAGGTATAAGCTTTTGAACATGAATAAAATACATATGTGGCTGAAATAATACAAGAGATAGCCCAATAACAGAGAAATGGGCTGAAATATAAGATTTCTAGCCAATTTATGAAGATTTCTAGAAATGTCGGATGAAACCAAAATGTGACAACTGTGTTGTCACTGCAACTGATACAAAATGAGAATGAGGCTATGGAAGATCTGAAATGCAAATTCCCTCCTCTAATAATGCCTCCAATACAAAGGGTTGATCCCTTTGTCTCAGAAACAACCTCCTGATGAGCTCCATGAAACCCTCCCTCACTGCCTCCTTCAAAATAACGTAGTTTCCTCCATGGACTACGCAGTGGGAGATGATGGAATGTTGGCCCATGCCAACTGATCTTAAATAGAGCTCGAGAATCCTCCTTGTAGCTCCTCCAATGAATAGATCCCTCCATCACTGAAGAAAACAAGCTAAGAAGACTCCATGAGTTCCTCTCTAGCTGTACCTAGCTACACAACGTCCTCTCTGCTGCAGAAATAACGCTGTGGGAGATGAATGAAGCTGTGGCCAACACCGGATTGAGGAAATGTAGCTCAATCCTCATCCTTCCTTGAGGAAGAGGTAGGGATTCCTGACTGGGAACACCCTAGTGCCCGAGGGCACCATCACCCTGCTAAACAGCCCGGGGATGCAAGCTTTTGCAGACCCAAGTCTGAAAATCTAAATCATAACATAACGAAAATGGGCTGCCATCTCCTCCGTATAAAGTGAGAGAACTCTTCTCCACCATGGTCCCACCAATTAGGGTTTCCACCCTCATGTGAAGCTCTTCCCTCCAAAACTGTGCAACTTCTTTAGAAAGCTTCTCCTCTATAGGCAGCGCTGTTGACTTTAGTCAAAGATGACTAATCCAAATGAGCTGGGTTCCATTCACACCATTGGTGTTTATTTCAGCTGCCTTATTCACTCCCCTTTCACATTAGGAGTGTTATTTCTTCATCTAAAATGGGCTAAGGTGTCTCCTTCCCCATTTTATTAAACAAAAATAAAATGTGCAACTATAATGTTCCATTTTAGCTTGAGGCTAAAATTGGGAACATTACATCCACATATCTTTTGTTGTTCTCGTGACCGTGTTGGCTATTTCATTGAAATAATCTTTGGTCAATGTCATCTCTTCTTCTCTAGTGGCCTTAGAGACCTTCTGTTTTTTCTTGGATCCTCCCGTGGCCTAAGAACCATGCTTTGTGCCCTTAGAAGTATGAACTTCTAACTACTCCACTATCTCTTTTGGCGTGACACCATTCTTCTCAGGTGTAGTGTCCATTTCCAGATCAATCGTTTCGCCAGTTGTAGTCAGCGTGGTCTCTTCTCCTGTGGTTTTCTTAGTAGTTTGCGTACTAGTGCAGGCTTGGTAGGCATCTTAGGAATATAATTTGATGCACCTTCCATGGTGCATGGTTGTAGCCAAGCTGGTGGCCACTCTCCAGTGATGTGCAACAAGTCGTCCTAAGTGACTACATAAGGAAATTCATACCAAATTCCTTCAACTACGCCCTTCACGTAGATGTTAATGTTGTGGAAGGTGGCCTTAAAATCTGCAATAAACTTGTATTTCTCGTACAAAGTTGAAGAGAGCCTTGGTTTGGATTGGATCGCTTTAAAGATAGACACATCAAATAAGACCCAAAATATATTGTTTTCCATAATATGCGCGGGGACGGAGGAACTCCTTAGTGTGGCATACCGCGCGGCTTCATACATTTGCAGCTCTATATCAGGAAAATGTGTTTTCTATGGGGTCTTCCATCCAATTGGGGCTACGAGCAACAGGACCCAAGCATAGTATAAGTGCTTTCCCTCCTCTTGTGCTTCACGAACATTCTCCAATAATTCTTTGCATAAATATATGCCCAATTGTAGATTACTCCCTTCTCGCACTGTCCTGCAAGTGCAATTACTTGTGCAGGAGCCTCCTTAGGTCTACACTTCCACATCATCTTGCATGCCAATATGAGCATCCCAAATTTAACGATAGGGTCATTGATTTTGCTAACCACAAATCCTCTACTGTGGCATGACATGACACCTGATAGGTCATGTTGATTTTGTCTACCACCTTCTTTTCTTGTGCCTTTCCTCCAAATTTAGCCATGGGATACATGCCTTGGTTAGGCAAGTCGATGATCTAATGGATCAACGCGACATCAATGGGTATGTGCTCTCCCAACCATAAGGCTTAATCATGAACAAACACGAGAAATTGGTGCACATAAATATCATTTATCGGGTTGCGCAAGAAATGGGGGACTTGCAATAAATTCAGAAGCCCTGCCTTGTGCAGGCCCATCACCCATCATTGCGGCTCCACACGCACAAGCCCCCCTATAGGGCACATGATCTAGATAGCGCTTAGGCACAAACTCAATAAACTTATCAACATCTGCAAGGTCCCAATCCTCCATCTTCAGCTGCGGCACTTTAGCAAACATATCGCCTTCAACTGGGACATTTTCAGGAATTAAGGGCATGTTAATATAGGTCCACACTTTATCAAGATCCTTCAGGACCTTAACAGACGTCTTGCACAGTGCGACATAGGTCGACAACCGCGAGAATGGAGCCACTTCGACCACATCCTCCTCCTCCATAATGGTATAAGGGAGCTCCACTATGGGTCTCTTATGGCGCTCAACTGCAGTGGAGCATGGCTTTGGAGTCTTCTCCCTAGGGGATTTACGGGTCCCCGACGTTTGACCCTTCTTATTCTTCACGGGCGCAGGTACTGTCTTAGCAATCGGTGTAGCAAGATCCTCTTCTGGGCGCGTAGCTGTCATGCTTGGCAGGATAACATAGCCAAGTCGCCTACGACACAATTCCTCCTCGAATCCCGAATCCAGACCAAATATAGACAATGAACATGATGGAAAAATCAGAATTCTCAAGGTAGGAAATTCACAGAAATCAAAGGGAACTATTGTGACCCCACAGGTCATATTTATAGTTTTAGCGCATCTTCAATGGTCCCTTATGTATTAATATGTCTCCATAAATGAAAAAATGGTTCCAAATCTGGAAAAATCCACTCATTAAATTCAACCTAAACGCTCCCCTAAATGGTAATAAAACTGTCTTTTCCAGACCTACTGTTCCAATGGTTATATTTTGGCACCTCTACGACCCAATCAACCTCCTTGCGCAACTACCGCGCATGTGTCGCACCTTTCTGCGCATCCGCCATCCCTTCTATGCAGATCCAATACTTCGACCATATAGTCATTTGGTGCATGCAAGGAGAGGGTCATCCATGTACGGCTTCAATTGAATTCCATTGAAATATCCGGGAAGATATTCTCCGCTTAGTTGCTAGGCACACTACACCGCCATCAATGATTTCCTTAACAATATATGGCCCTAGAAAATGCATCTTGAACTTCCTTGGGTGGCGCGCAAACTTGCTATCATACAACAGGAACAAATCATCTTCCATAAATACCTTCTATCTCATGTGCCTATCATGCCAGGCCTTTTCGCGCGCCTTTTGAAATTGCTGGTGGAAATTGGTAATAAAGCAATCTTCTTCAAATGTGACCAACTACAACAACCGTTCCTCCATAATTTCTACTTCTTCCATATTTGTGAATGCTGCGATGCGAAGGATGGGAACAATGTACTCTATT
The DNA here is from genome assembly GCA_034641835.2 of Pinus albicaulis. NCBI lineage: Eukaryota > Viridiplantae > Streptophyta > Pinopsida > Pinales > Pinaceae > Pinus > Pinus albicaulis. The sequence continues at coordinate 1,265,386,091 of CM076572.1, forward strand.
GGAAACACAACTTCTTGCCCACACACCATTCGGAACGGTGTCCTACTAGTCAACTTTTTACATGTGGTTCGATATGCACAGAGAAATGTAGGTACATGCTCATCCCAATAATTTCAGTTAGCATTGCACACCTTGGTAAGTGCAGTATCCAATATTTTGTTGAAAGTTTCCACCGCACCATTCACATATGGGTGATAGGGAGTGCTCTTATGATGATAGAGAGTGCTCATTGGCAACAGAACCATTTTTTGGCTTGAGGGGTCCTGACCCAGGTTCAGAGTTTATCATGCAACCAACAAACCCTCCAACTACTGGCCCTTTCCGCATTGACCTGCTTGCGCAGATCAAAGTGTCACCCAAAGCAATATGGGGGGGTGCTGGAACTAGGTTTCCGCACTATGAGGAAGAAATTTACGTGGTGGCCCTAAACATGTTTATTGCATAACTTATTTTAGATCAGAAACATATGAGCGTATATAATACTTATTAGATCAGATTGTCACAAATGTAGATAATGCATATAACAGATGGATCGCAAATCAACTTTGTCGCAGATAAATGAAAAAATCAGATAAAGCACAATAACTCAAGAAGATCTATTCATGTACTTCATCATCAACATATATTCATGCATAAAGAACATATTTAATCCCACAGATATAACCGAAGTAAAAGCGATATTGACCAATAATAATAAACAGATAGTTCAGACACATAACACAATTGCTTCGTCAAAAACAATCCTTGTATTAGATTCAATAATTCAGCACATTAGACTTTCCCCTTACAATTACCCTTCCGCGCACACAACCAGCGGAGTTTGCACACAGCCACGACTAGGTCTCCGCACACAGCCACCAAGAGCCTTTCTACCCAACCCAGACTTACAAAATGTATCACAGATGCATAAACGCACTTAGATCCAAAACATCTTGATTTTCTTCTTACATAGACTCAATCTATCTATTTATATTGATCTAGCGTGCAGATACTATGGTCTCAAACCATGGTTTGAGGCCCATAGTTTACCCTTATAACCCATTTACATAAAAGAGGGACTTTGACCCACCCCAAAGCCCCTTGACCTTTCTACGCCACACGCTTATGCAAAATTACATACAAAAGTTACTCAAAATTTGCCCCAGGGGACCCTACTCCAACACCTAAAAAGTCCTGCAACAAACAATGCTCCTCGTTTCTCCAATGTGTAAGGTCTCATCATATTCATTCAAGGAGAGATCATCCATGGCATTGACAAAGAAGTCATCCCTTTGCTCACCCCTGAATATGGTCCATCCTCCAAATTCTCAAATGAAACACATGTCATACCTCCATGAAGACTCTCCAAGTGAGTGTCCTCCATCCTCATCAATGTCTGCAATGTGTCTGATCCTGGCTCAACCTGTTCATCAAGTTCCTCCTTGATCATTGTCACACCTGCAACATTTTCATGAGTATCTTCTACCATCAATGCCTGCAATGTGCTTGGTCCCGATTCAACTTGTTCATCAAGTTCCTCCTTGATCGCTATCTCATCTGCAACATCCTTTGGTTTGGCCATAGTGAGCTCCATGCCACTATGCTTCATCTTTTAAATATTCTTTCTAAACTCATCAAGCTTATCCTGAACCATGCCTTGCTCGTCTTCTACCTTTTTTTTTATATCTGCTTCAAAACCGTCCATCTTCTTCACAATTCTATAGAATTCATCCCTATTTGTGTCAGATATCCCATCCTTGACTAATGCAAGAGTGGCCTGTCTCGTTTCACGAACCCCTTTTACCAATTATTTCAAATTTTATTCATGTTTTATCAGCCTCTCTCTAATCTCTTGAAATTATGTTGATGGAATTTGTTTGATTTGGCTTGGCCCCATGGTGTGCTCCTGCCAATATTCAAAACTCCATATCCCTGTAAAGCCCATTTTCTGCAAAACAAACTCACCCATGAAGCTTCAATACCACCTTAAAGCCTACAATTGTATTCTTGCTTCCTTCATCAAAGCCTCTTCAAAATAGGCTTTGATACCAACTGTCATGGCCCTATACTTGTGGTACTCTTTCAACCACGTATAGCAGGTGTGGCACTACCTCACTTTTTCTTTTTGGAAATACTCAAGCGAGTAGATTACGCCTACTTCCAACACTTATCCAATTTCACCAATTGAGTGTTCTTGACAATGCAACAAAATTAACCTTCGATATTTAATCTTTCATCAATTAAACATTCACAACATCACCAAAGTACGCCTATACATACTTGGGAGGGGAAAATCTCGAAAAGTCTACCCAATAATATATAATAGTGAAAATATACAATTTTACTATAATTATACAATACCAAGCCTATGCAAGCCACTTGCACTTCTTGCCACGGTGTGCCCAACACTTATGTTTTTGGCCCAAGCTACAATTCTCTCCAGCAATCCAACAATCCACTGGAAACCCTGAATTTCACCTTATAATGTGTTTTCTGACTTCTGCCTAAAAGGTCGTGCAACTCGAGTCACCGGGTCACTAGCGCCCTCGAATTGTGCACTATTATGCATGTGTTCAAAAATGTGTTTGGGTCATGCTTGACCAAACCCTACCTGCATGCACGCCCTCTGCAACCCATCTGGAAAACACCTGACTCGACCTCATGTCCGTCGGCACCTTTGCACTGTTCTGCACGTATTGTGCACGAGCTAACCCACTCAGGTCACGATGTTGCACGACGCGTTCAGAAATAACATGTCTCAACTTGCATCCATTCAGTCTCCTTATTCTCACATTTTCTCGTCTTGCAGGCACATTGACTAGGCCACCCTACTATAGAGATCATCCAAGTAATGTATGACCGAATGAGTTCATGATTTCTCCACCAATACTTCTGTGTTTATATAACCACCACAACTCGTGTACTTTGCCACTCGGTTGGGTCACGACACCCCTGACTGACCCCATAACTCGTCCACAAATCCCCTTTGCATAATTTCTTATCCTGTCGGCCTGCTAATATGTTGGTCCATCCGCACGCTATAACTTTTCCACTGTCGGCCTGTTTCATACTTAGTAGTTGATTTTTGTCTCGTGTGACCCATCACATATATTTTGTTGATTGGCCACCACAGTAACATCGCATGACCACTGCAAAAATATATGTTTGTCACATTTCGCTAAGTGTTGGGTCAAACATGCATTCACCCAGGCGCCCGCTACACGGTTCGCCCAAACGTGCCCACCCGTCGCACTACTTGAATGCGCCCATCCATCACACTTGCCCGAGTCAGGTGGCCGTCGTGCCAAGGTGCGCTTGCCTCCACTCGATTCTCTGCAACCAAAACTCGGGGACATGATAATCAAGGTCCCAAGATAGCCATTGGGAATTAGGCATTAGTAAATTAGTTATTAAATTAATTAAAATAATATTATAAATTAATTGTTAGGAATTAGTTACTAAAATATTATTTAGTCATAAAGTAGTTGTTAAGAATTTATTTATTTTAATTATATATATTAAATAAATAAATTTAAAATATTATAAGAATTAAATTACATAATAAAATTACAAGGATAATTAGGAATTAGCCGTTAGTAACTAATTTATTAAATAATAAGTTAGTATTTAATTATAAACATAGTGTTTATTTTATTTTAATTATATAAATCTATAATTAGATTAAATTATAAGAATTAAATAAAATTAATAATATTACGAGGGTTAAAAAAGTATAGAAAGAATTAGAATATGTACTAGAATAATTTTATTATTAGAAACTAAAAAAAAATTAATGAGTATCCAAATATAAGAAAAACATTAAAAGAAGTGTTATTTTTTCATATCAAATTTAATTCTCACTAAGTTAAACATTTAAAGAGTATATTGTTGGCAAAGTTTTGAATTGTGTATAAAGTCTTTTGGTGAAAATCACATCTAAGCATATGTCTTTCGGACAAAATATGCTTAGATGTGATTTTCACCAAAAGGCTTTATACACAATTTATGGATCACAGAAACCAAATTCCTAATAAAGTTTTGAATTTTTAGAAAATTAGGTTTATTTTCAGTACTATTTTGAAATTAGTGGAAGTACTTGGTAGGTTATTCTAGGAAACAAATTTTGCAATAGAAAAAAGGGCAATATGTGTGTGAGAGATAGAGAAATAAATTATTATCAATTAGGTCTAACTCTAGTGGTTGTCGGATGGAATATTATTCTCCCCATTGATGTTGATTCTCATAAGTAACATGTTGAGCTCGTAATGGGTATAATGTTCTAACAACTTTGAGCTTTGATGTTGACTTGGCCTTAAGTTGCGAAGAATCTAGGGTTTAGCCTAGATAACATCTTTGAAATGATGGGAAGTCGGCGAGGGTTTTCGTTGAGATATGTTAATTGGAAAAAAATAACATAATAAAATAAAAACATGACGACAACATACATCAATCTAGGATAGGGGATCACACACACATCTTAACTAAATTTAAATAGAAATAAAAATGTTTATTTGTGTTTATATTTAGTCAACATACATACATATATACGTGCCTATGAAAACCCTAGAGATACATAGCCTTATATGTCACAGATACCATCCCTCCATTCATGTAGAATGATGAATGGAGGGATGGTCTCTGTGGCACATAAAGTTATGGATTGCTAGGGTTTTAATAGGCATGCAGGCCTAGGGTTATCTCCCTTGACTTAACCTCTAATGTTCTCAGTGAAATCTCTCATTGAAACTTGGCCTTCAAATCATATGAGGGACTTGTTGATTTATTTGAAGACCCTCTTGTAGGGATTTGTATGTGGACCTCTCAATCTCACATCCCCATCGATCTATTCCATTAACCACAAGATCTATACTCTGAGGATTATCCATAGCATAATATCTCCTCGAGATCATTTCTAGAGCCTAGAAATGGCTTATCTAACATCACAAACCAAGTAGCACCTTTTGATGGATTATTATCAAGTTGTTGCGCACATGTTAATTGTTGTGCAGATCCTCCTCCTTATATTTCGTTTTTGGATTCAAGGGTTGGTTTTCTACCCTCCTCCAGCTGCAACCCTTTGTCTTTCTGTTAATTTGAAACTTGTGATCGCTCCACCCTTTATTGGTTTTGCCTTACAGTTTCTCTGGTCTCCATAGATTCTCTAGAGTTTATTGGAAACTCACTTACCCCTAGAATGTTTAACAATAATCCAATTTCCCTTTGCGCAAACCTCTTGCTAACTCTTCAAAGGCCACACCTATTAAGGACTTTGCCTAAAAAGAGGAAATGCATGAAGAAGAGAACTGAGGAACCAAACGTCATTTTGGAAGATGATATCAAGATAAATGACATTAAAAAATGGAGGACTCCACACTCGTTGATCACTTTTCAAGCAAGAATATTACAATGGAAGTTATGAGAAAATGGAAGGATTGGAATTTTTCAAGTCTCTTAGGGTATTTATTGCACTACCTGATATTTGTACAAGGATGGTTATCTTTCCACATATTATCAAGAGAACGCGTCAAAATAGCTACAAAACAGATGGTTTTGGGGCTCGTGAGCCTTACTTCTTGTTGGAGCCCCAAAAAATTTCTTTTATTTGTTGTCAAGTGTAGGACCACGCGAGAGGATTGAAGAGCATGGAAGGTATGGATGGCGTGCAACATAGGGCTAACATAGGATGTAAGGCGGGGTGCAGATGGACGCCACAGAGAAAGGAGGTAGTGGTGCCCAAAGATAGGAGGCATGTATATGGAAATATCAGAAGTTAGGATTTTGCAGTAGGATGGAACCGATAAAGGATATCGTGTCATGAAGGAGGTTAATTATATTTTTCAACAAAAGGAGGAATGGCGAAGTGGAGTAGCTTGACGAGAAGATATTTTGAAGGGTATTTGTTATGCATGGGCCAACTCAAATATTGGATTGAGAAATATTCCAATGGTTTGTAGGACAGATAGAGCAATCAGGTAGAAGGCCAAGAATATTCAGAGGGCTTTCAGACAAGGATAAAAAGGGTTGTTGAAGACAAACCACAAATTGGACGTTGGAAGTTGGATGAAGGAGGAAGAAGAACTGTAAAGTTTGTCCTTGGTTTATACAATGTCTCTATAATGTTTGTAATGTCGATCACTGAATTTCTATAGTTGTAGATGGGTCAGTTCGAGTCGGCAACTTCTAAGCAACCTGATTGTATTATTCACACACACACACGCGCGCGCGCACACACACACACACACACACACACACACACACACACACACACACACACATATATATATATATATATATGGGTTTAGGTTGCAGGTTTTTTTCCACTGTGTGTACATGTTATGGACTTGAAAGGTTGGTGAGCCCATTGGTATGATGATTGTAACTCAACATGTTATCACCAAATTGATCTTGAATCGCTCCTCATCAATCAACTCAATGTAACTCTTTCAAACCACTTATGACTAAAGATTAGCCTCTTCAATTTGAGAGGGCTCTCTCAAAGGGGGTTTATGATTTTGAATAAGGATAGTAATAGATGGCTAACTCTATAGAATTGTAACTTGTTTTGTATGATTGTAGGTTGAAAAATGCAGGCTTGCTACCATTGGGCTTATGGAGTCAACAATCAGTAGTCTAAGTGACAGTGGTTCTTCACATGGAAGCTGAGGCAGATAGAGGTTTTTAACAGAGATAATTCACACACATAACATAGGAAAACATAATCATTTCACCAATAAAGGAAGTCAGAGCATAATATTATGAATTCTGAGTAATTAGCGATGAAATCTACTGCAAGTGATAAAACATAAAGATATAGATCAATAAGACATAAAAAAGCTCATGAGAATCTCAGGTCTGGAAGTAGAATATCACTTTGTATTGCTGATAATGGTCAAAAACATACAAGCAGCATTTTGGTGCAAATGTTCTCCAACCCCTTGCTTCTTCAATGTTTTGTCTATAAATAGACATTATTTACAATATGGATGATCTTCCTGGTGGCTAGATCCTCGAATTCTCTTATGACACCTTTCATAACTGAAATCAATAACTTACAACATAAAACTGACATCTACCTTTAAAGAAACAAACTCCTAATAGGACTCTATCTCCTATTTATTACATTCTTCTATCCTATATGTGAAACAATTACATGATGGTTACATAATGAATGTCACATGCTCGAAGGACACATGACCAAGTTTACCACCACTTTACATATTTATAACACCCCTAGATCTGTGGAACATAACCCTGCTTTTTAAGAATGGATGACCTTCATCTTCAATGCTGTTTTGACTGATGACCTGGCTGCATGGCACTCCCTTTGAGTCATAAATATCTGCTAATGAGATCCATTGACATGTTGGAAGTCTCCAGTTGGAAAAAATGCTTTTAAGAAGTTCAAAATCCTTCAACAATTGCTTGCTACAAAAACATGGCAGTTTCGTAGCGAGTTTTAGTAGCGTCAACAAAATAGATTTTCCATCAATCTTCTTCACTTCTTAGCCATTCCAACATCTTCATCATGTCATGACACCTTGAAATCATGAATATCCCTCCTTAAAACATGTCAAAATTGAATTTAAATGCAAAAAATCACCTACAGGTTTTTTCGTAGCATATTTTTGGCTTCAAGCCTGGGTTATACTACAAAAATGTGCAAAAAACCAGAAATTGCTCGTTTCAAGAACATCTTCAAAAACTGTCCTCCAGCTGCAAAATTTGGGTTCTCTGCATGTTATGAACCTCCCAAAACATTTTCCATCTTACCTTATTACTCTTGTGGTGCTTCCTCCTCATTTACAATTAGTTGACTAATGGGCTCTTCTACCACTGTCATCTTCAAACCTTTCTTTTCCAACTCTACATGAATCAAATCCAATTTCTCTTGTAGATCTTGCACTTAGTTTTTTAATGCTCTGTTCTTGGATTGCAAGTGCAAGTTTATATTTTTGATGTGTTTGACCTCTCCTCTTAGTGGCTGAGTCCACTTTATCAACTTTTCTGTATTGTCTAAGGTCTTTGAAACACTTGTGACTTGATCTTCCCAGATTTTTCTCGTTTTCTCAAACTGAACTTTTTCAACTCTGTGTTTCTTTGCCTCTTGCTTTAAAACTGATATCTCCTCACCTTCCACCTTCAACTACTCTTTAAGGGTTTCAATTTCTGATTTTTCACTAATTTTCTCTTTACCCTTCCTTTGTTTGATAACCAACTCTTCTTTTGCAGGTGAAGAGAGATCTATGATGCTAGGTGGTTGATCAATTTCATTTATATTCTCAGTCTCTTTACTGCTTTCCATGACCTTTCTTGCATGTCTGGTCATTGGCTTTCTAGGTTGAAACATGAAACCAACATCAGCACCTGCAAACTCTAATTTTTTAGTTGTCTTACCTTTCTTCAACTTTCTTCCTCCATCTTCAATGTCTTAAGCTTGGACAATGGGAGTTTCTTCAATGTCAATTGCATGCAAGATGTATTCTAAGTTTCCTTTAACCACTATTTTGTTCCTAGTAACTCTCTTGCTGCTTTGTTTGTTGAATGTTTGCTTATGTTTTGCAGGTGTTGTTTTAGGTGTGTCAATATTTTGCAAAGGCTCTGCCTCCATGCTCACTGGTTCTGGAGGAGATGATCTATTCCCTTCTTCAACTTCCTCTGCTACAGTTGGTGATGAAATGTTTCTAGGTTTGGAGGCTCTCCTAGGAGTGACATCATCAATTTCAAAACCACTCATGAAAAAAAATGAATTCCAATCTATGTCTAGTCTCTTTAATTCCTCTAACACCAATAGCTTAATCAAACCATGATGAAAAAGAGAAGTTTCATTTCCTTCTATTTTAATTTAAAAATTATCTAGCATTTTACCTAGACTTATGTATAAATAAAAGGGCAAGTCAAGTGACCTCTTACCCACAAAATGCAGAAGAAGCCTAAGGTGGTAGGAGTAGACCATGTGAAACCTTCCTTCATAGGTAAAATACTTTTGAATGATCATTAGCAACTTTGAATAGTTGTCCTTCATGAAACTCCTAGGGATAGCATTTGTCAGATCAATTTCACTATGTTCTTGCTTGATGAACTCTTTGCAATCCTGCATTGTGAACTTGATGCCTTTAAACCACTATTCCCCTCCTCTAGGGATTCCTGTTGCTATTGAAATGTTGTTTGGTGTCACTGTAAGGTTCAACATTCCCACTTTTGAAGCTGTTCCTGTGAAACTGTTAGCAAAATCCTTGGAAACCTATAGATGACAACCCTGCAACCTTTGACAGAATTGCAAGCAACCTGTTCTTCTGAATACCTCCATGGCAGTTGGGTCTTCATTGAGAAAATTCATGTCCATGGGCTCATACCTGTGGAAATTACCACCTTTGTTTGTTTTCTTCCTTGCAGCCATGGGTGCTTTATATCTTATCAACCTCGCTTGCTGGATGACACCTGCAAAGTTTAATTCTGCCAGCAACCAGCTTGGCTCGATGAAGCAACTCTCCAGAAATCTAATTACATGCAAAGATAAAGCGGAGTGTGACAGAAAGACTAATTGGGTAAGGTTTTAAGGTTTAAATTCCAACTCATGCTTTAATCATGACACATGTATGCCAAAAAGGGTAATGATGACCTCATACACAGATTTGTACCTTTGAATTAACCATAATAGACTCGAATGACCTCCACCCTAACTCCTCCAATAATGGAATGACACTTCATATCGAGTTTGACAAGACATGCAAGAAAAAAGTTTTTCGTAGTGTGATTAGTTTAACTTCTGACAGTTTCGCTATGAAACTATTAGGCAGTTTCGTAGCAAAAACTGTTGTTTTGCTATATAAAACACTACAAAAAGTTGAAAAACTGACTTAAGCACCCTTTTTGAATTTAAATGCTTGGGGAATAAAAAATGACACCATATGAGGACTGATGGGACATGACATGACATAAATGGAGGTGATCTTGAACCTTAGGATAGGTTAAATATGTAAAAAATGAAATTTTCCTATACTAACTTGAAAAGGCTTAAGGGGACCTTATCCTTTTGATGAGTGAATCGTATGACCATGTCAAGTAGTGTTTCACAATTTTATGAGTGATAACACAACGCATGGCACCTTTTTCTTCTATTACCATAATAAAATCTGATGGATGTTCGAGTTGCCCCATATATTTTGTCATGTTGATGTATGAATATTTAATGTTATTTATGTCATATGGAATTTCTGTATGACAACTGGTTATTTATTGTCTTGAATATTTGTGGATGCATGTAATGGTTGGGTTTTTCATAAGGTAGGTAAAAATGACTATATAATTTTTTCTAACTGTAAAGGAATTTACCTATAAAATTAGTGATACACCCACTAATGTGCGAGAGTGTAACTCTCTGTGAATTTTTGTGTGATATAAATTATGACATGAACGGTTTGGCGAGCCAAGGAACTTAAAATACCGCACAACACACAGTACTAAGACAATGATAAAGTAATTATCAGTGGGAATCCAGTGTCATAGGACATAGACAGTCCTGTCAAACTGCGGAAAACTGGTTTCGATAGTCACCCATTAGCATCTTGAGTGAGACTTCACCCACTTCGTGGATGTCGCGGAAAGGGTCGATGTTGAGTTGGTTTTTGTTGGCCACTACATAAAAAATCCCGAGTCTAATAGATTCTCATGGGCCAAGAAATGGTTCTTTTCTCGGGTCTATGATGGTTGTGTGATGAGATTGTCTTGTAGGAATGTGGAAGCCATGGAATCCCACCCGAAAGAAGATTAACATGTGGCTCAAATAGAAGGAGTATGAGTTTACGACGAAGGAAATCAGATATAGGAAGTAGCACATGAATAAATGGTTGTAGAAGTATATTTACACTAATTTTCATGAAGTTTTATTTGCGAAGTTCCCAAATATCTTAACGGAGTGGATCCAACGATTAAAGGACAATAACTCGACATATCATCGTGATAGGCCGAGGAAGTGGGCATCAAAGGAAGTACGCCAACTCCAAGAGATAAGCAATCAAACTTATTGTGTTTTTTATTTCTGGTTTGAAAGCATGTTAGAAGGATACATTGTCGAATTTGTAGTAGAAGTGACAGTGTCCTACACTATAGTGTAGTGGATATTTTTGAAGGGGCGAAGAGGCAAGTTCATAAGATCGATATTGTTACTTATCAAGATGTTTTTATACGACCACAAAGTTCTTCCCTTGGAGTTTGATAATATGAGCAGTTAAGTCGCTCGCATGCAAGGGGAAGTGGGGGAGAACCAAGAGATGGTATGAGTGAAAGGAAAGGAGAAGAGATAGAAGGATTTTGGAGACTGAAAATGGGCTTGGAATTGTGCATAGGAAGGATAATGTAAAGGATGGAGCAAGAGATTTATGAGGGTGGCACTTTAAGGAGTGGAAGGAGGTTTCGACGGGGTGACGTTGGAGGAGGTTCGATCAGCGTTGATGCTTGCCAAGAGAAGAAGCCCAGAAAGAGGGGATATGAGGGGCCAAAAAAGGACATGGATTAGTGATAGTGACCAGAGCTATGAAGGTATGCAGTTTAAGACACCAGGAATAAAGGAATAAGAAAGAGAACAACTGAGTCGCCATGTAGTACAAAGGCTTCAGAACCGAAACAACAAGATCAGACCGTGCCTGGTGTTGAGCCCACAACCCGACACACATCTACAAATCAGGAGGTAAGTACTCAATGCACTGATACAACTAGCATGGAAGGTAATTGTAGCCAAGGAGGAGGAAATACTACTAGTAGTGGTATTGGTCAAACTGTAGGAGGATCGACACAAAGTGCTCGTGCTCATAATGGTGCGCAATCCGGTACACAGTTTTCTGGTAGTACAGGTGGAAGTACTTAGTCAGGAAATAATGTGAAAAATACAATGTTGGGCATAATATTGTGGAGTCCGATGTTTCATGGTGTTGGGACTGGAGTCCCAAAACAACATTTTCCGTGTGTGAGGCCATATGGACAACCAAAGAGTTCTAGGATGAGGCCATAAAGTTAAAAAGCACGACTCTAGCTGGCTATAATAGGAATATAGTGGAGATCAAGTAGGCATTGATCATGGAATTGCAAAAGCCAAAATCAAAGTCCCAATGTATTACAAAATTGAAGGAAATCAAGCAAGGTCCAAGTGAGTCAGTTTGGGACTTTGACCAAAGGTTCAAAGTTTTGAAAAATAAGCTAACGTTCGAGATCCCAGATGTGAAACATAAAGAATGGCTCATTGCAAGGTTGTGGTTACACATTTAGATACCATTGATGCAACAATGCATATGCACACAAATAGAGGCTCTAGAACTTACGCTGAAACTAGAGACTTCACCAGCAAGGGGTGCAAAAGGCCTAAGACAAGGTGTGGCACGAATGAATGATTAAACAAAAGAAATTCTAAGTGGGGGATTTGAGATTATTATACGACATCAAGTTTTTGAGGCACCCATGTAAGTTCTAGATGCATTGGACAATACCATATGCCATCCAACACGTGACTAATTTGGGGGCGGTGCAACTAAGGAATTTGGATGGTACGTCACACAAAGGTGTAACAGACCCAGGTAAAATATAATATGTAATAAAATTTAATAAAGGACAAAATAAGACCATGGTTAAGGGACACTTATTCCAAGATGAATGTTGGGAAAAGATATCCTAGTGGGCATCACTGGATGTGGTTATGGCTAAGGAAAACTGACGAAGGCAATGGCAAAGGCATTAAAGAGGCAAAAATGATTTTTGCAGCATTTATTTATGAAAATAAAGAAAAATAGGAGAAAAGGAAGGTAAAAGGTCACAAGTTTCATGTGAGGAGGAAAATGAAGGAAAATAATGGAAAATGAAGAAAACAAAGGCCTCATTAATAAAAAGGTTTTTGAGGATCAATAGGTAGCATTTTGTCAGTTCCATTTTAGAGCTCTCTCATTATTCTCTCTCTCTCTCATACTCTTGGATACTTGGTGTTTTCTTGGAGCAAATCAAAATTGAGCCAAGAAGGAGGAAAGCAAGTAAAGGAAGGACAAGGAAATTAAAGGAAATTAAAGATCAAGCAAGGAAGAGCAGGATCTAGCAGCTTCAGCAGGAATACTTGCAGGTAACATATTGCATGTGTTATTTCCTAGCTGGTTTGGACATGCATGACTTATTCATGTCGGTATTTGGTTCTTTTTTTGTCAGTGGCATGGTTTTTCCAGGTTATGGTAGTGGTTTTCAAACTTGCCTTGCCTTTTTCTGGATGCCATGGGATTTTGATCTCAGTTTTGAGCTTTGGATTTTCCAGATGGATTTCATAATCTGGGGCAGAGGTGGTCTCAGGTTCATTCCCAAAGGCCTAGGAATCCCTTGATTGGTTTTGGCGGGATGCATGGTAAATCCTGAGGGAGGTGTCTCGGTTTAGGGCCCAACGATCTAGGATTGGATTGCGGTAAAGCCTAGGTGATCAAGAGTTCATAAATATTTCTCAAAATTCAAAGTTACATGATTGGATTGAAACTAGGATGGTTGCGTAGATCTCATCTTCTTGATTCTGGCGCCGTGAACGGTTCGAAAAATCGATGTCGTATGAGGAAGATATTGCGTTATGATCAAAATGCCAAAAAAATAAAATCACAACAGTTTGACCAGGTTTGACTGGGATGAAAAATGAGAAAAGTGGATGTAGAGTCAGAAAAAAAGAGAATATTCCTCATAATATTCCTTTTTTAGGACCAATCGTTGGATGACAAGTGTTAGGTTTCTATTTGTGGTACGGGTTGATGAGCCAATTAGAAGCTGCTACGTGACTAGCCCTGAGGCTGCCACATGTCCCTGCAACTGCATATTAAAATTTTGTGAGGGTCCGCAGGGCTCGATCCCCAGACCTCCCTTTGGGCACGTGCACACCTTACCATCCTCTCTACACATTAGTTCTTAACATCTTATGGTCGCGGGTTTGTATTATCATGTGTTGAAAATGTATATGGGCGTTGGGAACCATTGGCGGTCCAAACCCGCCAACGGTCCCCGCATTACATATCACATGGCAACTGTTAACAACTGTGCGGATAACGTTAAACCGACAGCACAACCCTGGTTTCAACTCTTTCAACCGCATTTTAATGCATGAGTTCCACCTAACCACCGACAGTTAATGTTTTGGGGTGCACATGTGGCCACTACCCAACCGTTAAATTAAATGCATGGTTTAACCGACGGAGGAGTTAGGGGCATGCTATTTTTTGCGGTCTACCCAGTTTTAACTCCAGTTAACTGGAGTTCTCCACTTTTAGTGGAGTTTTCCTAGGAGATAATGGGCAAAAGAGTAGGAGACTCAATTTTCAACCATTTTGAGTGAATGAAGAGTCATTTTTGACTAATTGAAGGATTATAAAGCCATTGGTGAAGAGAAAACAACCATTAGAGCACTGTAAATACATGTAATAATAAAATTTTAAGCATAATGAAAGATGGACAAGCCATTGGTAGCTGGACCAGCAGATGTAGCCCAGGAGGGGTGAACTGCTTCATCATGCCTACTGTGTAAATTTCATGTGGTGACTTATTTCTCTGTTTTACACTACTATTCAGTGTTATTTATGCTTATTTCATGCTTCTAATTCACTAAAAATCATCTACAAAAAATCGAAAAACTCCTTAATCCTTATGCAAACTAAAGAGGAAACTATGCACATGTTTTTTAAAACTGAAAGACACTTAGCACAACAAAACTAATATAGTCAATTCATATTAGATTGGTATCAGACCTGGAGTTTATTCTCTGGTGTTTTTTAGTGCAAAGAATTGTTTAACTATTTGCAAGTTTTAGATTCTTACAATGCTCAAGCTCAAAAGAGGAGAAGGCAAATTGGTGGAAGCAGGAGGGTCTGAAAAGGAGCCAAAGCAAAGGAGAGCAAGATTGCCACAATCTCCAGCACCTAGTTCAACTCCTAAATATGCAAAAGCTCCATTAAGAATGCCTCACGAGGAAGGAGAAATTCATGAAGAAGTTGACCCTAAGGATGAAGAAAGAGTGTTCAGGAAAGCATTTCTTGACATGTCTGAGATGGTTAGAATTCTTTATTAAGAAAGAAATGAGAGACTGGAAGGAGAAGGAGCTAAACTTCAAAAAGAGGGACACGGATCTTCAGGAGGTCAACATGATGAAGACAAGTCAAAGAAGGGAAATGGAGAAATGGAGGCAATGGAGATCCATCATCTTCACCCTCATCATCATCATCATCTTCTACTTCTTCTTCAGTACATCAGCCACACAAGTCCAAGAGCACTGGTAAATCTCCTTTATTAAAACTTGATGTTAAGTTTGAATTGCCAATGTTTAATGGTGAAGTAAATGCAGACAAGCTAGATAATTGGATTCGACAATTGGAGGTCTATTTAAGAATACAGTTTCTTCAAGATGATGATACAAAAATTCAATTAGCTTCTTTGAGAATGGAAGACGCAACACTTGTTTGGTGGGAAGCCAAGACAAAGGAGGAAATCAAGAAACATGGTAAGATTATTCTATCATGGTCAGATTTTATTGCTACTATTAAGCAACAATTTTATCCATTAGCTCATATGCAGAAAGCCATCATGAACTGGCAGAAATTTAGGCAGTTAAAGGGACAAGATGTGCAAGAATACACCCAGGAATTTAGGAGAAGAGCTCTTCTATTAGGGGTGGATTTGCAAAGCCAAGACACTTTGATAAAGTACATAGGAGGCTTAAATAGCTACCTAAAACATACTATTCTCATGTTTAACCCCACCAGTCTAGATGAAGTTTGTGTTCAGGCCACACATCTAGAAGCTAGAGGGAAGAACATTTCTGAAGAGGCTAGAAAGAAGCATTTTAAGGGTAAAGACAAGGAGAAGACATCAAAAGGTAAAAACAAAAAGAATGCATCTATTAAGAAAGAGGGAGAAAAAGGGACTTGTAAACATTGTTCAAAATAAGTCCATGATGAAACTCATTTTTGGAAATTACATCTTGAATTGAGGCCAAAGAAATCCAATAACAAATGGAAACATAAAATTGATGCTATAGCTCAACTTGATTTAGGATTTGATTGAGTGATGAAACTAAAATTACAACCATGGGATTGAAGAACATGAAGGGAAAAGAAATTGAAACTAAACCTAGTACCAGTACATCAAACTGTCACATAAACACTCCAAATGAAGAAGAAAGAATAGAATTGTTTCATGTGAGGGTCATATCCAAGCATACCAAGATTGACACGCTGTTTGACAGTGGATCACAAGCAAAATTAATCTCTAAATATTTGGTCAAGAAACTTATCATTGAGACCATACCACATCCAAAAGCATATCCATTGGGTTGGATTTGTAAGGATGCAAATCTACAGGTTTCAAAGAAATGTATATTGATGTTTGCAATCACTACAAGCTTTGTTGACACAGTTGAATTAGATGTGGTTCCGCTTGACATAACTAGTATTGTATTAGGGAGTCCTTAATTATATGACAGGAAAGCGATCTTCCATCGCCATGAGAACAAGTATCATTTATTCAAAGATGGCAAGGAGTTCATTGTTAGATCACATCGCAAGAAGACAAACATTGCTTTGGTAAATGCTGGACAGGTAAAGACTGGTAAATTCAAGTAAGAATTTTGTTATTCTTATGATTAAGCCTAAAGATGATATTAATCATGAATATTTTGAGGGATGTGATCCTAAGTTTAAATCATATTTATATGATGTGGTTAATGGACATCATGAGATGTTTCAGGAGCCAACAGGATTGCCTCCAAAAAGGGAAATTCAACATGAGATTTAGTTGCAGCAATATTGTCCTCTTCCAAACATCGGTATGTATTGCATGTCGATAATGGAGAATGCTGAAATAAAGAGGCAAATCAAAGAGATGTTGGATAAAGGAATCGAGGCCAAGCACCTCGCCATGTGGTTCTCCCATAGTCTTGATGCCAAAGAAATATAGGACTTGGCACATGTGTGTAGATTTTCGAGCTTTGAACAAGATTACGGTAAAAAATTGTTACCCACTCCCAAGAATAGATGATTTTGATTGATCAGGTTAAAGAAGCAATTTTTTTCACTAATTTAGATTTACGAAGTGGATATCATCAAGTAAGAATTGCAGAAAGTGATATATGGAAAACTGCATTCAAAACCAAACAAGACTCTTTGAGTGGCTATTTATGCCTTTTGGTTTATGTAATGCACCGAAAACTTTCATGTGAGTTATGGACAATGTTTTGCGACCATTCCTTGATGAATTTGTTATTTTGCAATTAGACGACATTTTAAATTTTTCAGAAAAAAAGAGAAGATCATGTCTTGCATGTGAATAGAGTGCTTGATATTTTGAAGAAAGATAAATTGTTTCTTAAGATGTCAAAATGTGAGTTTGGAAAGACTTCTTTGGTATATTTGGGACATATAGTAGGAGGAGGAGAATTGAGGATTTATCCTTCTAAAGTGGAGGCCATTGTGAATTTGCCCACACCCAAAACAGTTACTGAGGTAAGAATTTTTTTAGGTGCAGCTCAATATTTGAGGAAGCTTATTGCTAACTACTCTTCCATCGCAGCTCCTATGCATGCAATGACAAGTGTGAAGAAAGGATTCCAATGGGGAGGAAAACAACATCAAGCTTTTGAAGCTTTAAAATACAATATCATTTCAGCTCCAGTCCTTGCATTACCAAATTTGAGACAGCCATTCGGGATACAAACCGATGCTAGTGATTATGCCATGGGCGCAGTCCTTTTGCAGCATGGTAAGCCTATCGCCTTTCATTCATAAACTTTTAATCGCGCTGTGACTAATTATCCTACATATGACAAAGAACCATATGCGTTGGTACAAAGTGTCAAGAAGTGGAAACACTACTTGATGGGTAAAGAGACTATTGTACACACCGATCACCAACCATTACAGTACTTGCAGTCGCAAACAAAATTGCAGCAATCAAGACATTTCAGGTGGATGGGATTTCTTGAAAATTTTCACTCGGTATATTCAATAAAGTTGTAGATATGCTTTCGAGACCAACCATTAGTGCTTCTACATTACTCAAAAATGATTCTGTTGTACATGAGAGTTACATAGAACAATATGCACATGACATTGATTTCCAAGATGTGTATGCTAGTTTGAGAGAAGGGAATCAAGTTGAAGACAAATATTATCACATGCATAACAATTTTTTGTTTCATTTGGGCAAGCTATGTATTCCATAAGGAGAGAGGCTACATGTCATGAGAGAAGCTCATTCTTCTATTATTGCTGGACACTTTGGGGTAAGAAAAACATTGGCGCATCTACAGAGGTATTGTTAGCGGTCTCGCATGATAGATAGTATGTCACGTTTTATAAGAGGTTGTTCTATGTGTGCAACAAGTAAGCCTAGTAATAGGAAGCTTGGATTGTACACGCCACTACCGATACCATCAAGGCCATGGGAGAGTGTCTCCATGGACTTTGTTGGAGGTCTACCCATGTCAAGAAAGCAACATGATTATATTTTTTTAGTTGTGGATAGATTCAGTAAAATGTGTATACTTATGCCATGTAAGAAAACCATTACTGCTTAACAAACTGCTGAACTTTATTTTCAAAATGTTTGGTTTCATTTTGTATTGCCCACTTCTATCGTTAGTGATAGTGATTCTAGGTTCATTGGGAATTTTTTGTCAAATCTATGGAGAATTATGGACACAAAGTTGAAAAATAGTACTGCTTTTCATCCACAAACAGATGGACAAACCGAGTTAGTGAACAGAATAGTTGTGCATCTATGTAGAGGATATTGCAGAAAACATCCTAAGTTGTGGGATGAACAACTGCATTACATTAAGCATGCTTACAATCGGGCAAAGCACTCTTCAAAACAAACCTCACCTTTTGAAGTATGCTTTAGGTATTTTCCAAAATCGCCATTAGACTTCATCTTTGAAAATGATGTTGCAATTGATAGCCATAGTGATATTGATAAGGCTCAAAAGTTCATTGAGCAAATTTAGATTATACATCAACAAGTTTCTAGAGGGAGATGAGGTATGGTTGCACATTAGCAAAGAAAGGATGCAAGGGGAAGGTAAAAAACTCAAACCCATTCGCTATGGTCCTTTCAGGATCATAAAAAAAGTTGGTACCAATGCATTCCAACTTGACTTGCCTTCTTACATGCAAATGTATTTAGTTGTTAATGTTGAAAACTTATGCTTGTATGAGCCACCTTTGATCAATTATCAAGGAAGTGATGTTTAACTACCTTCTATGGAATATTTCTTGCCAGAATTTCTGGATGAGCTCAAAGAAGATATAATTCTTGACAGGAGGACAAGAGCATCAAAGAGGGGAAGTGTTGACTACCTTTGAGTTGGGCTCAAAGGCACTAAACCAAGCAAGGAAAAAATGGATGGAGGTTGGAAAGGTGAGGGAGATGTACCTTCATCTATTGAACAGGTAATCAAGTCTTTTGGGGTCTAAAAGCTTCCCAATGGGGAGGAGTGATCAGGAGTTCATAAATTTGCTCAAAATTCAAAGTTATAGGATTGGGCTAAAACCAATATGGTTGTGTAGATCTCGTCTTCTTGATTCTTGCGCCACGAACGGTTTGAAAAAATGATGTCGTATGAGGAAGATATTGTGTTCTGATCGAAATGCCAAACAGGTAAAATTACGATAGTTTGACTAGGTTTGACTGGGATGCACAATCAGCAAAGTGGATGTACAGTCAGGAAAAAAAGAGAATATTCCTTAGAACATTCCTTTCTCACGACCAATCATTGGATGACAAGTGTCAGGTTTCTATTTGTGGTACGGGTTGATGAACCAATTAGAAGCTACCACGTGGCTAGCCCTGGGGCTGCCATATGGCCCTGCAAATGCATATTAAAAATTTGTGAGGGTCTGCAAGGCTCGAACCCTAGAACTCCCTTTGGGCATGCGCACACCTTACCGTCCACTCTACGCATTAGTTCTTAACATCTTATGGCCGCGGGTTTGTATTATCATGTGTTGAAAATGTATATGGGGGTTGGGAACCGCCGACGGTCCCAAACCGCCAACAGTCCCCGCATTACATATCACATGGAAACTATTAAAAACTGCACGAATAACGTTAACCCAATAACACAACCCCGGTTTCAACTCTTTCAATCACAGTTTAATGCGTGAGTTCCGCCTAACCGCCGACAGGTAACGGTTTGGGGATGTGCATGTGGCCACTGCCCAACAGTTAAATTAAATGCATGGTTTAAACATCGGAGGAGCTAGGGCGCGCCATTTTTGGCAGTCTGCCCAGTTTTAACTCCAATTAACTAGAGTTCTCCACTTTTAGTGGATTTTTCCTAAGAGATACTGGGAAAAAGTGTAGGAGACTCAATTTTCGACCATTCTAAGTGAATGAAGAGTCATTTTTGACTAACTGGATCATTATGAAGCCAGTGGTGCAGAGAAAACAACCATTAGAGCACTATAACTACATGTAATAGCAAAATTTTTAGCATAATGAAATATGGACAAGTCATTGGGAGCTGGACCAACAGATGTAGTCTAGGAGGGGTGAACTGCTTCATCATGCATGTTGTGTAAATTTCATGTGGTGACTTATTTCTCTATTTCACACTGTTGTTCAGTGTTATTTATGCTTATTTCATGCTTCTAATTCACTAAAAATCATCTACAAAACATGGAAAAACTCCTTAATCCTTATGCAAAATAAAGAGGCAATTATGCACATGTTTTTTAAAACTGAAAGACACTTAGCACATCAAAACTAATACAATCATTTCAGATCATTAGGATATAGGGAGATGGAAAATTCCTCAAGGATAGTGATGGATTTCAGATGGCATTCCAAGTTCGATTCGGTTTTTTTATTAGAGCATTGGTTTTGGTGTGATCACGATATGGTGCAGGTGGAGGTGGTTTAACCTGTGGATTCCCTTAGTTGTATTTTGGAATGGTTTATCCATGAGATCTCATATTCATGCTTGGAATATGGCACAGGGGTGACTGGATGAAGATAAATTTGGCTCATCCATGCCTATTGTTTGTGGTACGTGGAAGTCCCAAACCTGGTCAGTTATTGCCTATGTTTAATGGAACCTAAGTTCTCTTTCTTTTGTACTTATTAATGTGTGGATTTAATGGTTGTTATCTCACTGTTATTTCCATGGTTTTATGCTGGTTATAAACATGTCTAAATGACTAGTTCATCTCATGGTTATTTCATGTATTTTACTTGTAATTGTTAAAATAATGGATGAAATACCTAATTGATGTCATATCTGTTCAAGGAAGAGGGTGGTGATCATTCTTGTATTGTTTCATAAGAGTTATCAGTCATTCATGCTCTGTCTTGTATCCTAGACCTGTAGATTTCATTCATTGCAAGTGTTGAACATAATTTTAATCTCGGTTGGGGATGGTCAGGCCTAGTCCAGGAGTCAGTTTTTGGTTATTTGGCATTGTTGTCATGCATCTAAAGATTTCTGAAAGCTACAGGAAGTTCTGGGTAGTGTTCAGGATTCTGGGCTTAAAAAGTGCCTTAAATCCCGCGGACATAGGCACATATAGGAAATTGAGTGCCTAGACGCACGCATGCCCATGTTGTGGGTGCATCGAGAGCCTCCCAAACGCATCCTTTCCCATATCAAGGGAGCGCTTAAGGGTTTTTGTTACAGGTCAATTTTGGCATCATCCCAAAACACATATCAGTATCCATTAGGGTCTATCATACTCTAAATTAGTTGCTACATGCCCCAAACAAGTCATTCCATTGGTGGTTTTCCTTCATGAAAGTTTCACTATTTAGATGCTAGTTGAAGTGCCCCATTGAGCCATCAACTCACCCCTGTATTGCAGTAACTACTTTGCAGAGCATCTACTCCCATGCAAGGTTGCGTTGCAGATGATCTAGGCCCACTTTAGAGTGCATTGGTCGACTGGGAGAGAATTGTTCATTGGATTCTGGGAATCTTCCCAACCTCCAGTAGCTTCTAGAAGTTCTTCCAGCTTTCACCTCATTTGATAGCTTTGAACATGGACACCATGAAGCCATTAAACCTCTTATCCTCCTATTCCCATGAACAAGGAAACCTCTTCATACATTTTTAGGAAAGCCATTCAATGATTCATTATGTCAAACTACCTTCATCTACTTATAAATATATAGGACTGATCATAGTGCACAGGAGAGAAAGAATTTGTGTTAAGTAGAGTTATGCTGGTGAGATCACAACGCTTGGAGATATCATGCATGTATTGTGATGCTGTTGGACTGGTGATGTTGGGTGTGATGGGGATGGGACTAAAGTTGGATGAGTGACATCGAATCGATCAACTAGTTGTACTCTTCCTTCTACTTCATAATAAAGGCATTTGTTCCTTTCCTAATGCATGCATCAATGATGTTATATGTGTATTTATGAATTTAAGTGATTCAATTTGTTTAATTTGAATAGATCATATTGCCTTTATGTTGTTTTCTGTATTTTGTTTTCCATTGCATGTATCAATCAAGCGAGTTCAGTTAGATTGAGAGAAAAGAAAGCGACGAAGGGAGGCAAGGAAAAGTGAACAGATTGCAGGTAGGTTTTCTTCCCTTTATCTATTAATTTTAAGGAAAAGGTCAAATATATTTATTTCTATTTTTCTAAGTGCACCACCACACTTAGGGAAAGCATACTTATCCGTAGGTTTGATTTCTATAAAAAAAATTGGTGAGCATACTTGGGATCGATGGATCGTCCCCGATGGTTTTGTCCTTGTCCATCAACATCTAGTAGACTTTACTTGCTTATTTTCAGTCAATTGAATGTGTTTTAGCAAAATTAGTGTGTTTGATTGATTTTTTAGAGAGTCCTCTGGAACCAACGCACTGTTGGTCTTGACACAATGCTCTGCATAGCACTATTGGCTTAGGGACAATGCTCTACAATGCACTGTCTCCCACTCAGGGGTGTGTTTCCCCTGTGACCAACCAAAATCTATCATATTTTGTCTTTTGCAAATTCATTTAAGTGTCTTGCTTGCTGAAGTTTTGAGTGATTGATTCCTTCTAGAGATCAGATTGCTTCTACTCTTCTTGCCTCACTTTGGATTTGTTTGATCAATGTTTCTTTTTTTTCTTTGTCATTGTCAAATAGTTCCAAAGTTAATTTTACATTTTATCAATTCATTATTTTTGAAAAGAGGAATTTTTGTTTTAGTTTTCGTTTCTCTTGAAAGTTTTGAGTGATTGTTTGTGCATTAGTTTTTTTTTTGTTCATCTATACATAAAATAAATTGAAAAAAAAAATATGCATTTGCATATAGGGATTGTGAGTGCCACATAGAAATATTTTAGGGAAATTGAATTTAGATGTGCTCATTGTTGATTTCTTACAATCTAATTGCTCTATCCCTTGTAGCTAGTTTTTCATTGTCGAAAATCAATTCGAAACGAATGATTCTCATTTTAATTGTATTTTAGGAATGTTCAATATGTCTCGCGGTGAACCCGAAAGACAAACTGATAAGCAAGTTCAACATAAAGTTATCTAAATTTATCTAAAGAAGCATTATAACATTAACAATAACATTTAGAGGTCTAGGCTAGAAGACGTGTTCTAGCATCGTTAAACATAGCAGCTGTCGTTAATTGTCTGTGATACATTCCGAGTGTGATACCTCATTCCACGTACGTAAGTATATCGGAGCTCGTCCACGTACTTTTAGGTATATTGGGTGATGTTCTAGTACAAAAAGTATAAGGGGATGTTCTCACTGTGCGGTTTCGCATTAGACATTGCTAATACGGATTGGGCCTCCACATAACTTCACGTATATTTGTGAGGACAAATTTAGGTTGCTTACCATCCATAGGTAACTGAGTTGGCTGCCTTGTACCTGTGATACATCGAACATAGTATTTGGGGATATTTCCTGCACATACATAAGTCCTTGGTTTTCTGGGGCAATATATTGTAGTTCATAGTTACTTGGAAAACCTTTTACCTAGCATTACCCTCTTTTTGTTTATTTGTTTTTTTGTCTTAAAATCAATCAAAAATCGTGGATGAAGATGAAACTTTTCCCCGTCGTTCACGTAGGACAGTGAATAAACCACCATTACTGCCAGAAGCTACACCTAGTACCTATGGAAGTCTTGGTGCTACATCATTTGATATACCAGAGACATTTGATCCTTTGAGTACCGAGTCTCAAGTTGTTTCGAATGATCTTGGTTTATCTACTACTATCGAGAAAAAACCCTCATAGTTACTCGAGGACACTAAAATTCAATCAAGTGAAACGGTAAATCCAAAACCCGAGCTTGTTCAATTGGAAGTTGATCCGAAACCCATTGTTATTTTACCAGAACATCTTGATCCCAAAGTTGAACAACAAGAAGTTGTTCCGGTATAACCGTCTAATCCTCAATCATCCGTAACCGTTGAGTCTTCCTCTTTACCGCAGAGTTTACCACCTGAAATTTATCTCAAGCTTGATGGTGAAGTACTTCCACCTGGTTTGATTTCGATAGAGGAAGTAGGAAGAGACAACCTCTTCAACTCCCACTCATTTTGGGTCGGGGCTTCATTTGTATGAGTCTTTTCCTCGTTTTTCCTACTATACTCCTGTTGATCCTTTTCACTCTCAAGTTCCCATAGATTCGTTAGAGTATTTGCTGGGTAATTTAACCATGGCAGAGACAACATCCCAGACTGTACCGTCTGTTATAGTTGTGACAACATCTATTGTTGCTTCATCTTCGATGTTTTCGACGACACTCGAGTATCATATTTATGGTGTTTCATCTGTCTCACTGGGTTAACAGGCATTAAATGGAACCTACTCTAGTGTCTCCTCTAGTCCATGGACTTCGCCCATGTCATCATCTGGAATTCTATATGGTTCATCTCTTATGAGTACTGAATGACTTGATCCTTTATTGACATCATCAGCTCAATATCAGGCTGGTCCATCCAATTACCATCCATCTTATCCAGTATCTGTTGGATACCCATCATATGAAAATCAATATGTGCAATATCCTTATACTCCATATGTTGGGGGGACACAAATGTTCAATCCATATGGCAGTACTACGTTGTTTTTTGGTCAATCATATGCTGGAATGCCTGTTTGTTAATGGCAGCCTACTTTGCTTTTTCAGCTGTAAACGATTGTGTATCAATATCAACCAGTTCAACCTGTTACATCTGTGCCTACTACGCCTATTATTTCTTCTATGGATGTTGGTCAGTCTGCTCAAGTGGTTCCTTCATCCCTTAATCCTCAAGTTTCATGTCTATAGACTTTGTATTCCCAGGTTGGTATTCAACAACCATATGTATCGGGAATTTCACAACCGTAGGCTAGTTTTCCTTTGTCACAGGTGTTAGCGCTCAAATCTACCTTAGGCTGAAATAAGGTAAAACTCAAGGCTACATCAAACCACGCTTAGCCTCGTAGCTAGCCCTACGAGGACAGGAGAGGGCTCTCTCCGGGTCTATCTCGGCAAAAGGTTTTCAAAGGGGCTGAGATGATTTAGAATGAATACTAATTTTAGGCTAGTAAAGAGATAGGAAAGTTTGATTTTGATTTTTTGGGTTTTTTGTTGAAAAAATGGGAAAAACAATTTTGGGTCCGGGGATAAGGCCAGATCTTTGCAGAATTCGAGTTGGGGAAAGGTAGGCAGTAGTCTTGATGATTTTGATTATGTGTATGGATGGATCAGAATGACAAGGAGCTGAAGAGGGCAAGGGAGAACATGGATCCTCTCCAAACTGGCGAAAACATGTAAAACTAAACAAATTTAAAGGCAGAGCACTGGAAATAATGGATTCAACCTCATTTACTCATTCATTTAGTTTCAGAAGCATAAGAAGGGAATGGAATACATTAAACATGAAAGAAATTACAATAAAATGAGAGAAAACAACATCAAGAACTGAAATCCACAAGAATCCCAACAGGTGCTGCAAAACCTCTGATCTTTCCTTAGCCAAAATGTGAAAAATATGTACAATAGTGTGCCAAACTTTTCCCAAGAGTCCCACCCTGATAGTGTCTCAGAAATTACATCATATAGACCATCCTAACCCCTTCCCATGCCTCTAGGGGTCTAATTCCTCCTTCTAGGAGCAGTTTTAACTAATTCTAAACAAGGAGCTAGAATCTAGGCAGCCAAACAACTTGCCTCTAAAAGGAAGGAAACTGATTCTTACACTTGATTTTTACTTTTTTAGGAGTGAATCATCTAGAATAGGTAAAAGTGAGTCCAAGTTACATGCCAACCACAAAATTACATCAAGAAAACTCAAAAATTACATCCACAATCAAAACTGGTCCAACTGGCCGAAATTCTGAGCTGGAAGACGAAAAATTAGCCAAAAATCTCTATGCGTCGCGCGCCTTTCAGCCTGCTTTTGGGGCACTTCCCAGCATCAAAATCAAGATCATGATAGCTTTTTGGAAAGCCCTAGATGTATTCTATCCAACCCAAGTGTAATTTCCAAATTTGGAGCTCATTTTCCCCTCCAAAACTTCATTCTCCCACAAGTACTTCCTGCTGGTGCAAAAGGTGGCAGAAAGGTGTTTTTCATGGTGTTTTTGGCCCTTTTGATCATCCAAAACTTGGTGAAATGCTTCGGCCATTTCTGATAATGCATAACTTACCATGAAAAATCCAAAAATACAAATTTTTCTTCCAGCAAGTGTCCCAATCATAAGCGCGCGCGTTGACGCGCTACGTGTTGGGCTGAAAAACCTGTTTTGAGACCAAAATTTTCCAAAATGACAAAAAATTCTTCAAATTTGCTCAAATTCGGAGCGAAGACCCTCCATCATGTATCGTGCCCAGCCAACGAAGCCTCGGCCAAAATCCGAAGTGGATCAGGCCTCTTTCGCCGTTTTAGTGCTCTGCTCAACCTCCTCTTCAGAATCTTCATTTTTGCTTTGCAGACGTGCATGCGGGCCAAATAATGACCTTTCATGTGATGAAGCATGTCTTTGTCTCTATTTTCCTTTTCCAACAACTTCTCCAGATGAATGTTAACATGTGTGAGGCATGTCTCTCGCTCAATTGGTGTCATGTCGTCGGGTCTCTTCCGGGCCAATTGTCGATCTTCACGGATTTGCCGCAGCTCTACAAGTGTGTGCTGATCTTCTAGCTATTTGTTACGCTACTCCAGGTAGTTTATCACCCACTGAGCTCTCTACAACTTAACATTCAGCGTGTCAATCTCGGCCTTCTTCTCCTGGACGATCTCTTTCAGTTTCGAGCTAGGAGAGCTCGCATCAACATCAATCAATGTGAATTCAGTATCTTGGCCTCCTGAGGGGCCCTCATCGTGCATAGGCCTCTTTCCTCTATCCTGAATCTGTACCTGTGCTGAAGACGAAGGCGAGACCCCTTCCACATCATGTAGAGATAATACTCGCTCTGCTGATGAAGTCAACGAGACCCCTTCCACCTCGGGTGGAGATAGTACTCGTCGTGTAGCTGCAAATAAGGCCCTGTGGCCTCGCTGATATGTCACATACACTGGAGCACTGATATGCTCGGTCTCAGGAATGTCAAGCTGGTGTGAAGGCTCTCCCTCATCATGAACTACCTCGGGAGGCGGCTGTGGCGCTGCGAAGAAGTCACGGGAGATGAAATCCTCCCAAGCAATGCCCTGCTGTGTCAGCTGATGTACCACCATGATTTTGATCAGCGCATAATGATATATACTGCAATGCTGCTGTGCTGGGGTCTTCTTCTATACAAGAAATGTCATCCTCTCTATGTTGCGATACATGAAGTATGGAATTCTCATCATACGTACCCTCGTGAAATGCATCAATAAACAGACATGGTACACATAGAGACGCGAGAATCTGCCCTCGCAACTGAAATATCGAATGATGAGTTTCATCAATGGTGCAAACTCATCCTTCAGAAATCTGAATGGAAATACCCTGCTCAGCTGCCTCATATACCCAGGTTTGATGTATGGCTGATAGTAGGATTTCTCTAGCTGCTGTCGTTTGTTCCATTCCTCTCCTATGTTTGGTATTCCGGTGGCCTGAGCAATGGTCTCTGGTGACAGAATGAAGTCTACTCCGGCAAGGTTTACACAACCATCATGTAAATGTAGAACAAATAGACGAGCTAGCTCATGATGATGCTGGGTTTGTGAAATCATCTCACAGTATTGGAAACATGACTGATGCTGAAAACAATCCATTGCAAGCGGGCAAGCCTGCAATTGAGCCAAAGAAGTAGGCTCCTCCCTGACATGTCTACCACTTTTGCCACTTTTGTGAGACCTCCGTGGCACATTAACCTCTGCTGTGGAATCACTGTCATACTCCTGCTCATAAACTGAATCCGTCTCTGACATGGCTTTGAAATCAAGATGTTTGCAATATATATGCTGATATAGGTATAGTGAAAACAAGAGTTCAGTGTATGCTCAAAACCCAAATGTGTCACATGTATATCAAAATGTTATAGGAAAGCCACAGTGGTAATGGCTCTGTCAAATGAGTTTGCATGAAAAACAGTCACTGCTTTGATTATAAGGGGATTTGACAAGTGAGTAGAAAAGAGTGTAATGTGGGGGAAATAACTATTAGGAACAAAAGTGACAATAGCCCTTGCAGAGTTTGACAATGTCAATGGAGGATGTGGACAAGTGAAAATGGGAATATGTTATAACATGAATGATAAATAGTGTGACAATGACAATGGAAATAACAATGACAGCAGTGATGTAATGGCAAAGAGAGAGTGTGAGGCTAAGGTAAATAATGAGTAGGGACACCACTGACGGTAGATGGCATGAGCATATATATCAACAACACAAGTTTGGAAACCCCCACAAAATCACTAACATTTGTTTCAAAACCCTAGGGAGTGATTTAGCAATGAACATAGGGTTTATATCTCACCACACTAAACACTTGTTTTTTCATTTTCAAAACACCATAATCATGTCCAAAATTCACCAAGTAAGCGTGAAGAACCTACTTGCAAGCAAATCGAGGCAATTTGGCATGAATCTGGGCGAAGGAGCAAAAATTTTCGGCCCTGAAACTCTACGCGTCGCGCGCTTACCCAGTGCGCCGCGCGCAGTATGTGCGTCGCGCGCGTGCAAAATTGCACAGGCCTGTGAAGCCCAGTGCATCGCGCGCCTTGTGTGCGTCGCGCGCACTTCCACTCCAACTCCACAGCTCTGAAACACTCCAAACTCAACTCCAACACTTCAACTCGACTTTGCTTTGGAAATTTATGAAAATGACATGTCCTCCATGGTTTATATGGGTTGAAAAATATCTCATAAGAATCATATTTGCTTTTAATTTTCTCCATAACCCACTTTGCAATGTTTGGCAATCTTGGCACTTTATCATTTAATGCAATTCTATCTTTTGGCTTTTCACTGCTTTTTCTGAGTTTTGGACTGATGAAACTTGGTTGTTTTTGCAGGGATTTTGGCATTTTGGCTTCGGAAAAGACCAGAGGCTGCTTTGAACTTTCTTATGGTGGAACAAATACACAATTATTACAAAAAATAAACTTGACAGTTTCTAGTTCAAAACAAATTTTTGAACTAGAAATGTCTTCAAATGTTTTTGAGAATAAAAACGTGAAATAGGAACCTTTTCAAAACCAACCTCATGGCCTGCGGGATTTTATTACATGTATCAAAAGACTGAAAACCCTAGACTCTAGGACTAATGACTCTTGTTGACGAAAACAATCATTTATGACCATGAATGACATGACCTGAACTTCAGTGATTTTTGAGGAATTTTAATTAGCCCTGTAGGTACAAGCATGAGGAAACACAAGATGACCAAACCCTCTCATCAGTCAATGGCATGCCCCTAGCGAAATGCAACGAAATGGAATGAGCGAGACACCTAAAAATGATATGCAAAAAGTGAGATGATCTCTGACGGAGGGCTGTAAGGACCGACTCTAACATTGGCTCCAATGGGGATGGTGGCTCCAAGGAGATGCCAAGAACGACAGATCTCTGGGGGAGTCAGACAGTGCCTTCATCCATTGGGCGATGGAGTCATTATTTCAACATATAACACAAAATTTTTTGACACATTTATTGACTGAAAACTGACTGGAAACTGACTCGATTTTAAAACTAAAAAGACTGATAATACTAACTTGACAAACTTCAAACCAACTAACCTCCTTCTCCAGAATTATAGCCTTCGCTTCGAGCCCCAAACTGAAGAGAAGAGATTAGTACACACTTGCGACATGTTTTGTGCTGAACATCATGTGCAAAACATCTAACAAAACTAGACATAGTAAGAGCTCATATTGATCTCTGGTAACAGGCTGCGAAGACTGGAACTAACAACAGGCTTCTAGTGGCCCTGTCTATTCACAACCTGGTCTGAATTATCTTAGTGGGCAACCGTTTTATCAAATTCCATGACAGCCACAACAACCATTCCCACAGTATCAAGCTTATCTAGGTCCTAGTCAACAAGCCTACCCCTATCAGGGCTACCAACGATAAAATCCATTTGTTGGTATGCAACGACCTATTTCCCAGGCAATTCCATCTTATCCTAGTATGCTCAACTTGACCTTAATCGACAGTTTCCATTTGTTGCAACATTAGAGTTACCTGATTTAACCTGACTCACCAATGATCCCATTCATTATATACCTTGGTGGCCGGTGATTCCTCATAAATTACCCTCGTACATTCCTAAATTCAATGGAAATTCTGGAGAAGACCCATATATGCATTTCATGACTTATCAATTATGGTGTTCATCTAGTTCCTTAAAAGATGATTATGTTAGATTGCGTCTTTTCCAGCGAACGCTTACTGGTCTGGCTGCGAAGTGGTACATTAAATTATCACTAGCTTCGTTTGATAAATTTATAGCTTTTATCACTGAAAAATTGGACAAGAAAAGATGAAATTATTAAATGTCAAGCAAAAGGATTTACAGGGCTAAGGCACATTAGACGATTTGAAAATTTTAAAAAATCTCTAAGGTCAAGAGGAAAAAATCAAATTGCACACCAAGAACATAAGTGAAATGCGCCTTTGTGCGCATTTTCCTTCAATAGGTGCACTGTTCTACACGGCTTTCCCTCGAAAAGCCACGCGGTCCTGGGAGTGGCGGGAGTCACTTTCTGGGACCACTTGACACACTTCAGGAAATGATCCTACACTTGAGGCCGCCCAAGGAGAACCACCTAAGCCACCTTGGGACCTCAAGGGAGCACGCAAAGGAATCAAGTGGCACACAAAGGAGTCAACCCTCTCTCTTGTGTCACCATCCACCAATGTACCAAGAGAGGGAAGGAGAATTTTAATTCACCTATAAATGACCACCAAGAGATGAGAAAAATGAGAGCACATTGTTATGCTGGCCAAATTTCCCATGAGAAATCCAACATTGTGCAATCCATAGTAGTAGTAGAGAGAGGATTCGGTTTTTGGTCATCCAACAACTTCAATCCTTTGGAGTAGAGAGAGAGACCTTGTGACAACAGGTAAAGGGTAAAAACATCCTTGCACTGGGTCTTAGAAATCCATAGTTCTAAGGGTCCTTTGGCAAGAGTGTAACATAGTATCTTTCTTCCTAACAACGAGCAGTAAGAGGGGACTTTGATTCTAGCATTTGCATTATTACTACGTTTGACTCTTTATGAGATTTTGTGTTTATTTTTAGTTTAGTTGTGTTTTCTCTCTATATATGCATACTATACCATTATGTAGTGTGTTCTGTAAAAATATATATAACTGATATGTTATACATCCGAGATTCTCCTGATCACACACTATTTGACTTCATGCACAATACAGAATCTCTTCTACCATTGATCATTAATTGCGGAAATAAAATCAATTGCATGCACACATTAAAACCATAAACATTCACACATATGAACACAGTATTTTATGGGAAATCTTAAAGCTGAAAACCCCCAAATATCTGTATATTATATGTTATAGAGATCATGTAACAATCATTATACAAAGATCCTCACAAGCTCTCAGTACAATCTCCAATTGCTACACAGTAATCAGGTCCGATCTAGCAAATCACATGCTCCAATCTTTGCCACCTGCTAGCCTGCCTCTACTGCGCAATCACTGCTGAAGAATGGCCATGAATGAACTTTGAACCACCTGGCTTGCACTGCGCAATCCTCATTGGCCTCTCCATCAATGTGTGGTGCAAACTCATGCACCAGTATAGTCACAAATGATAGTCACACTGCTCTTTCACCTACCTCTTCACTGGTCTCCACTGAAACTGTCCATGCACTGAAGTTAACTGATGTATTCTTTAGTTGATTAATGAGTTTATAATTAGTGAATTAATTAATAATTAATTCACACCACTCTCACTAGTGTATCAATCAGTTAGACTAGATACAACTAGCTCAACTATGTTTAACTGAGTTAAACTGAACACAACTCCATTAACTTCCTCAATCAACTCCACCAAACTCTGTCACATGAGTTCTAACTGAAGTATCCATGCAATAGCTCCACTTAACCCTCAGGAATAGCATAATTCCTTCTGTCAGCTCCTGTGTCACATCTGTGCACTTAACTGAAGTGCTCCAAGAGAATAAGATAATGTTTATAGTCCAAATATTATTAAGAGCTAATAATATTCGACATATCTATTTTTAGACTGGCAATCTAAAAATAGATTCCACCCAATATGTCTAAAAGTAGAAGTCCATATATTTTTTCCAACTTGACCAACCATCCACAAATAGCATCCTGCAACTCATAGAATATGATCAACATGTCTAAAAATAGACTTTGCGCCAAAAATAGCCTGCGGGCCCACTTAGCGAATGCGACTTCTTTCCACTAAGCTCATCATCTTGTTGCAATCTCAACACTCCCTCTCAACAAGATAGGGATTATCTGCCACCCCGATCCTGCCTCTGTGGTATTCAAATTTGCTCCTGGTGAGCGCCTTCGTCAATATATCAGCATCCTGATCCTTCGTGGGAATGTATGAAAGTAACATGATCGTCTGCTGCACACAATCTCTGATATGATGGTACCGGATGTCAATGTGTTTAGATCTATCATGAAATACTGGATTAACCGAGAGTTTGTTGCAACTCTGATTATCACAATATATCACAGTAGGATCTAAGTGTGAACTGAACAACCCAACCAGGATCTTCCTCATCCATATAGCCTCGCATGTAGCGAAGCTCGCTGCCATATACTCGGCCTCTGCTGAACTGAGTGCCATGAATCTCTGCTTCCTGCTGTACCAAGAAACTG
The DNA here is from genome assembly GCA_034641835.2 of Pinus albicaulis. NCBI lineage: Eukaryota > Viridiplantae > Streptophyta > Pinopsida > Pinales > Pinaceae > Pinus > Pinus albicaulis. The sequence continues at coordinate 1,265,419,338 of CM076572.1, forward strand.
TTGTCGACCCGATACTGAAAATCCCTCCAGATGTGCTCTTTCTGTCCATTGGGCTCCTTGCCCAATCTGCATCCGTGAAGCCACACAACTTCACCTCATTCGATTGTTTGTACCAAAGTCCATATCCCGATGTGCCTCTAAGATATCTGAATACATGCTTGCCTGCCTTCCAAAAGAGCTTGGTAGGCTTAACCATAGCTTGTGAAAGCTGGTTAACAACATAGCATATGTCGGGTCGTGTATTGACCAGATACATGAGCGACCCCACCAAATGTCGGTAAACAATGGCATCCACTACCTCAGCCGATGTAGCATCCTCTTTCCTCCATCCACCTGGAAAAGGAGTGTCGATAGGCTTGCAACCATGCATGTTGAACTTCTCCAGTATCTCCCAGGCATACTTTCCTTGAGACACAAACAATCCATCACTGCGCTGCCAAATTTCCAATCCCAGAAAATAATGAAGGAGGCCCAAGTCCTTCATCTCAAACTCTTTTGCAAGATCAGCCTTGCATGAGAGTATCAACTGTTCATCACTGGTCAGTATCAAATCATCTGCATAAAGTACAATGATCAACAACTTAACCTCCACCACAATCTGGTATAGGTTCGGATCCACCTCACTCTTGGAGAATCCAAGTCCAGTAAAGTAACTGTCGATCGGTGTGTACCAAGCAAGAAATTCTTGTTTCAACCCATACAACGCTCTTTTGAGCCTGCACACATGTGACTCGCTGCTGAAGATCTCGAAACCTTCAGGCTGCTCTATGTACACCTCCTCCTCAATCACTCAATTGATGAACGCAGTCTTCACATCCATTTGATGAATGTGCCACCCCATCTACGTTGAGAGAGCAAGAATTGACCGTATGGAAGAATACCTTGCGACAGGTGCAAATGTTTCCTCATAATCGATCCCCTCAATCTGTGAGAAGCCTTGGGAAAAAAATCTTGCCTTGTAATTCTAAGCACTCTAGTCGGTGCTTGCTTCACTTTGTAGATCCATAAAATCTGCCCGATTTCCCTTGGAGTCTTGGGACGATCTCCCATGCCTTTATTTTTTAATGATAGAATCATACTCTTACCATAGCATCTACCTGCCGGATCCTCCAGCTTCACGCAGAGGGATGGCTGCGTCACGATACCCTTGCTCACCAGAGCATGTGTACGATGTCTTTACCGATCGATGTTGTCTCACCCATGCAATGTTGTCGATGTGGTGCTCACTACAATCTTCTGCACGTCTCGTCGATTCTTGAAAAGCACGCAGGCTCACGCTTCAGCCTCTCGTGGTTGGCCCGGCCACCGATGGTCTCTTCCACTCCATGAACCTCCTCTTGTGGCTGATCCACATCCTGAGGCTCATCCTTAGGAACTAATAGCTCCTCATCTGCATGTAAGTGTGGCTCCCTCTCAAGCGAACACTTCATGGCTTTCTCCTCATGAAATTTCATATCCCGTCGCACAACAGTCTTGCGACTGTCTGGAAAATGCACACAATAGTTGTGGGGTGTATCAGTGTACCCCACAAATATCCCAACCTCTGCGGTTGGCTCCAGCTTCTTCCTGGCATCCTTTGTCACATGAATGTAAACAGGTGAACCAAATATCCTCAAATCGGAAATATCAGGCCTCTTACCAGAAAATGCCTCCTCGGGTGTCCTCATGCCAAGTATCTTGTGAGGACAACGATTTTGCACATAAACCGCAGTATTGCATGCCTCAGCCCACAAGTGTATGGGAAGGCCCTGATCATGCAACATCGCCCGTGCAGCACCCAAGATCGTTCTGTTCTTCCGCTCAGCGACCCCATTCTGCTGTGGGTTATGAGGCGCTATGAGCTCTCTTCGAATTCCTTCTGCGCTGCAAATGTCCTTGAACTCGCCAGAGATGAATTCACCACCATTGTCGCTCCTAAGAGCCTTCACCTACTTCCCCAATTCTTTCTCAACCAGTGCCTTGAACTCATAGAACTTTGAGTATGTCTCGCTCTTCTTCTGCATGAAGAAGATCCAGCACTTACGATAAAAATCATCAACAAATATCACATAGTACCCGTGCTTTGCTATCGAAGCTACTGAGAAAGGTCCACACACGTCTGTGTGAATTCTCTCAAGGATCATCGTGGTGCAACTATCCTTCTCATGAAAGGTGGTTTTCACAAATTTTCCCAAAGTACATCCCTTGCACTGATCTGACTGCGCAAGTGTACCTTTGGGAAGCCCGGTAGAAATCTGCTGCAAAATTTTCAAAGCACCATGGTGAAGATGGCCCAATCTCTTATGCCATAGCTCGCCCTCATCCCGGCTCACCACTCCTTCTGCCTTGCCTGCCATTGTTTCGCAGCCATCTACCTGCAACTGATAAAGGTTCTTAACTCGAACCCCTACCCTCCAGGTTTCACCAGTTGCCTTATTGCATAGGAAAGCCTTTCCCTTACTAAAGACAACATCATATCCCTTATCTTCTAACATGGCCACCGAGATTAGATTCTTCTTCAATCCTGGAACATGCATCACTTCCTTCAATACGAAGGGTTTACCAGACTCCCTCTCAAAGGAAATGGTACCGATACTGGTCGCACTGTATCTACCATTATCGCCCATCTCGATGTGCACTCCAAGATCCTTCTCATCCAGATCACTGAACAAATATTTGTCTCTGGTCATATGAAAAGACACACCACTATCAAGAAACCACACTGAACCCATCATACTTGAGACCAAGCATGCGATCAGCAAAAAATCCAGCTCAAATTGCGAGGCTAAGGCCTCTCCAGCTGCAGATCCAGCAGCCTGCCTATTTTTTTTTCTTCTGTGGACAATTAGTGGCGTAATGTCCGTGTTGGTGACAGTGAAAGAACTTCACCTTGGACATGTCCTGCTTCTTGCCTTTCGCACTAGATTGAGAAGAATTCTTATTTCTCTTCCCCTTCCTTGCTTTGGCAGCCAAAGCGCAATTTTCTTCATCTGCATTCTTCAATGAAGATCCGTCCCTGGTATTCCGCCTTATCTCCTCTTGCACAAGATCTGACCAAAGTCACTCCCATCTTGGCAATTTCTCCCGACCATTGACAGAGTCATGATTGGAATACCAACTCTTTGGAAGCCCAAGGAGAGCTAACCTCACCAAGTCCTCGTCATCTACAGTAACCCCCACACTTCCCAGCTCATCCCTGCACTAGACAAACTTCGTGAGGTACTTGGGTATACTGTTGCCTTTCTCCATTTTTATGTTCCTGAGTTTATCCTTGAGTGCCAACTTCCTCTGGTCGCTCTTGCTTTGAAATAAATCTGTCAAAGCTCCCTGGTATTCCTTCTTTTGCTTTGATAAAGCATCCGCTCAACATTTCGAAAAACCATCATGTATTTTTGAAAACCAGCCTTACGCTCATTCGTTGTGAGATCTCTAAGGTTAGAAGATGCCTTGATCTTCTATCAAGAAAATTATTGGCGTGGCATTTAAATCTGTCCAATTCGATTCCATCGGACTTATGGACCAAAATTGATGCCAGGTCCGCTATTAAATGGACCAGTCGTTGGGAGGCTTTGTGGAAGGAGAAACTTTCGTTAAAATTTCTGCAGCTGTATAAAAGGTCTTCCTGCGCAAATCAAGATTCGGTTCCGTCAGCGAGCAGGGTGAATGCAGGTCAAATTTTAGCGCTTCATTCTTGGGTTTCGGGTGTCTCCTCGCCAGCTATTTCAAATTTCGGTGTTCCTCCTGCTTCTTCTGATTCGGCGTTTTCTTTGACTGGTTCGTTTGACGGCGATAAGAAGTTTGATTCAAACAGGAAGGACTACTCTCCGACTTCATTAATGTCCAGAGATTTATTCTCTTCAGTCGATATTGTGAAGTCAAGACGGCCTTCTTCAGAGATTATGAATTCCTCATTTGATGTTACTATGATTTACGGTCAGTTTAATAAACATTGTGTCGATTGGAGATCTCCACTTTCAATGTTGAGGAGATCATGTGGCATTTCCCAGGTGGTTGAGAAAGATGGTTTAAACATTGCACAGTCTTCTGCAGGATCCGGTGGATACGCAGACCTTATTTCCAGCGTTTCGAGTTCATGTAATACCGCCCCTGTTGGTTCTGAAGATGATGTGATCGTGGGTGAATATTTCCAGTCTTCTGCAGGATCTAGTGGATTCGCAGCTCTCATTTCCAGTGTTTTGAGTACAGGGAATACCGCTCATGTAAGTTCTAACGCTGACGTGATTTTAAACCCTAACATGATCTTAAATTCTAACATTGATAATTTTTCTTTGAACCCTTTAAGCCCTAATAAATCTCTAAGTAATTTTGGAATTTACTATAATAACAATGAAATTAAATTAAATAATCCTATTAATAAACATTTATTTATGAATAAAAATTATATCAATTTTAAAAATGAAAAAGGGTCAAAAGATAAAATTAAAGGATTTTATGAACTTAATAATAAATATGATTATAATTATTTTATAGATAATAATTTTAATAATGACATAGTTAAGAAAATTAAAAATGACAATATTAAGATATTAATAATGATTCTAGCATTGATAATTGTATTAATAATGTAGAAATTAAGAATGGCTATACTTTTGATAATAAATTTAGTAATGATGGGATTAAGAATATTAAAAATGACAATATGATGAATATTAATAATGACTTTACTATAGAAAATTATATTGATAATGACAAGAATATGAGTTTTAATGATGATAGAAATAATTTTAGTAATGAAAATACCAATTCTAATAATAATTCTAACAATAATAAAATTATCTCTAGTAATAAAGTAGTTACTCTCTCGAGCTTCTCCTTTGATTCGTTAGTTTATAGACTTTTAGAAAAAGGCTTTAATTTTGCCCTTGCTCCTAGGAAAATTCCGGTTCATGATATTATTTGCGATATTGAATTTGGCATCAGAGACTTACTAGATTCCTCTAAGGACATTATAAGGCAAGATTGTGCGGTCATTTTAAGGAAAGCCAAGCCCCCTAAGAGTAACCTCAGTAAGTCGGAATTTGAGGCCTTAAAATCCTTAAATAATAATAAGGATATTGTTGTTCTTAAAGCGGACAAAAGAGATGCTGCTGTAATTCTTAATAAAGAGGATTATAGGAAGAAAATGTTAGACCATTTAGAGAATAGTGGGAGCTACAAAAAACTTTCTAAGAATCCCTTGAAAAATGTTTCAAGAGCTGTAGCTGAGGCTATCAAGTCAAGAAGCTCCGTGGGTTCTCTTAGTAAGAAATTGATTGAAAGCAACCCCCTTACTCCAAGAATCTATGGTCTTCCCAAAATCCATAAAGATGGTGCTCCTCTTCGACCCATTGTAAACACCATTGGGGGTCCTACTTATCTTCTTGTTAGGTATTTAGCCTCTAAGCTTAAACCTCTTGTAGGTCGTACCGATTTCTTTGTTAAAGATTCTGCATCTTTTGTTAATGAGTTAAAAGATGTTAAAATGGGGCCTGAAGATAGGTTTGTTAGTTTTGATGTTGTCTCTCTTTTCACCAATATCCCTATTAAGGAGGCCATTGAAGTCATTAACCGGATCATCGATCCTGACACAGCCTTTTTAGTTGAGATTTGCTTAACTTCTACTTTCTTTAGTTTTGAAGGTGAGTTTTACGAGAAAACCTGTGGTGTTGCTATGGGTTCTCCCCTTTCTCCAGTTGTTGCTAATCTCTTTATGGAGGATTTTGAATCCAAGGCTCTTTCCTCTGCTCTACACCAACCTAAGCTTTGGAAAAGGTTTGTAGATGATACTTGTGTCATCTGGCCTCATGGTAAGGGAGAGCTGGATCGATTCTTTATTCATCTTAATAGTCAATCTTCCTCCATTAAATTCACCATGGATTATGAGGTGGATGGAAGCCTTCCTTTCCTTGATGTTCTTATCTATAGAAAAGAAGATGGTTCTTTCTCTCATCAGGGTTTTCGTAAAAAAACCCATACTGAACAATATCTTCGGGCTACTTCGCATCATTTCCCTGCTCAAAAGTTAGGCGTCCTCAACACCCTAGCCACTAGGGCGTTGAGAATCTCTGATGAGTCTCACCTTGAGGGAGAGAAGACCCATCTCCTTAATGTTTTTTGTTCTAATGGTTATAGTAAGTCTCAAGGACTTAAAGCTTTTCTTAAAGTAGAAAGAGGTCCCTTGGTTAAAAATAAAAATCCTAATCAATGGTCCTGCAATGTAAGGCTTCCTTTCATTCAGGGTACCACTGATAGGATTACTAGAATTCTTAGGAAGCATAGGGTTTCCTCTTCCTTCAAACCCCTTAACACGATTCATAGCTCTCTTAACTCAGTTAAAGATCCTGTGAACCCTAGGGATGGAAAAGGTGTCTATCTTATTCCTTGTTCTTGTGGGACGCCTTACATTGGTGAAACGGGTAGGTCCATTAGCCAAAGGATTGGTGAACATGCAATTGACATTAGACATGGCAGGTTCCGCACCTCTGCCCTAGCTGAACATGTGGAAAAAACTAACCATCATATCTGTATCGAAGAGGCTAAGGTCTTAGCCAGGATTGATCATTTTCATCATCGTAAGTTAAGAGAGGCCCTTGAAATTGAAAAAAGGCCCATAAATCTCAATAGAGATGACGGTTGGAATATAAGCAGGTGTTGGATCCTTGCCTTATATTCTTGATTTTTCTTTTTTTATCTTTTTTATTTTTTATTTTTTTATTTTTTAATTTATTTTAATTTATTTTATTTATATTTTTATATTTATTTATTATTTTATTTTATTTTATTTATTTATTTATTATTATTATTATTATTATTTTTAAGATAGAATTACAATAAAATAATATATAATTATAATAAAATAATATTTACTTTTTGAATAATCAATTAACGATATTAATAAAAATAAAATAATTTTTTTTATATATATAATTATACTATTAAATTGACCTAAATAATTTTTATTTATAATTAAACTATTAATTTCAATATTCAAACTAGTCGTTACGATTTTTAATTAAATTATTAAATTATTAGAACTATTTTTATTTTATTTTTATATTTTAATTTATTTTATATTTTATATTTATATATATTTTATATTTTATATTTTTTATATTTTTTTAGGATAAAATTACAATATAATAATATATAATTATAATAAAATAATATTTGTATTTTGAATAATCAATTAACGATATTAATAAAAATAAAAATTGGTTATATATAATAATAATTTTTATTTATAATTAAACTATTAATTTGAATATTCAAACTAGCCGTTTCAATTTGTAATTAAATAACTAAATTAATAGAATTATTTTTATGTTTATATTTTTTTATTATTATTTATTTATTTAGTTTTTTTTTTTTTTTTTTTTTTAAAGATAGATTTACAATAAAATAATATATAATTATAATAAAATAATATTTGCATTTTTAATAATCAATTAATAAAAATAAAATAATTTTTATTTATAATTAAACTAGTAAATTGACATAAATTATTTTATTTTATTTTTTTATTTTTGATTAATTATACTATTAATTTCAATATTCAAACTAGCCGTTTTGATTTTTTAATTATTAGAGCTAACCGTTATGGATTTCAAAGTCAAATTAGCTGTTATTCTACCGTTTTTGTTTGCCTCTCCTACATCTATCTAAACTCAACGTCTGATCTGATGATCTCTCACCTAGTCCTGATGATGAACCACACTAGTTGGTTCGAAACACGTCGACTTTGTTCATGATAATGTGATTATTACCGAAAGATTTCTTCTTAATGGAGAAGCTTTACCATGAAGGCTGGACACTATGTTATCCTTCACACCTTCCAACAGAATCCTTCGACATTTTGCTGTCTTCTTTTGCCATGCGTCAAGTGCGGCAGTATCGCTAGAAGCAGGTTTTGGAATTTCCGCATCTATGAACTCCTTCAACCCATTGTCATCCAGCACCGCCTCCATCCTATCCTTCCATGCAATATAATTCGAGCTGCCCTCAAGGGCATACTCCAATCGCAATTTGTTGAAAGACATCTCAACTTCAACATCAAGAAAACACTGCTGCAAATTCAAATTCCACCAGAACAAAACTCAATCGCTTCAATGCTTTGCAATTGCTCCAATGACAAATAACCCTCTGATAACATGTATAAATATATATAAATGATATGTTATACATCCGAGATTCTCCTGATCACACACTATTTGACTTCATGCACAATACATAATCTCTTCTACCATTGATCACTAATTGCAGAAATAAAATCAATTGCATGCACACATTAAAACCATAAACATTCACACATATGAACACAATATTTTATGGGAAAGCTTAAAGCTGAAAACCCCCAACTATCTATATATTATATGTCATAGAGATCATGTAACAATCATTATACAAAGCTCATCACAATCTCTCAGTACAATCTCCAATTGCTACACACTAATTAGGTCCGATCTAGCAAATCACATGCTCCAATCTCTGCCACCTGCTAGCCTGCCTCTACTGCGCAATCACTGCTGAAGAATGGCCCTGAATGAACTTTGAACCACCTGGCTTGCACTGCGCAATCCTCATTGGCCTCTCCATCAATGTGTGGTGCAAACTCATGCACCAGTATAGTCACAACTGATAGTCACACTGCTCTTTCACCTACCTCTTCACTGGTCTCCACTTTGAGCGTCATATGTTGTGCACAACGGTCGTTGTTATTTGGTTGATTGACAAAGACCCAAATTCTGGTGGTTAATTAATAGATGGGTCCACTTGCTCTCACCTGGTGTGTCGATCGATTCGAATAGATACGACTAGCTCGCTTCTCTTCATGGGTTCGATTAGATACAACTCACATTAACCTCGATCGGCTCCACAAAACTCTCTCACCGCGAGTTCTGACACAATCCCCTGCAATGGCTCCACTTAACCCTGGGGGCAAGCGTAAATTCCTTTTGTCAGCTCCCGTGCCACATTTGTGCACTTAACTGAAGTGCTCCAAGAGAATAAGATAATGTTTATAGTCCAAATATTATTAAGAGCTAATAATATTCGACATATCTATTTTTAGACTAGCAATCTAAAAATAGATTCCACCCAATATGTCTAAAAATAGAAGTCCATCTATTTTTTCCAACTTGACCAACCATCCACAAATAGCAGCCTGCAAATCATAGAATATGATCGACATGTCTAAAAATAGACTTTGCGCCAAAAATAGCCTGTGGGCCCACTTAGTGAAGGTGACTTCTTTCCACTAAGCTCATCATCTTGTTTCAATCTCAACACTCCCTCTCAACAAGATAGGGATTATCTGCCATCCCGATCCTGCCTCTGTGGTATTCAAATTTGCTCTTGGTGAGCGCCTTCGTCAAGATATCAGCATCCTGATCCTCCGTGGGAATGTATGAAAGTAACATGATCTTCTGTTGCACACAATCTCTGATATGATGGTACTGGATGTCAATGTGCTTAGATCTATCATGAAATACTGGATTAACCGAGAGTTTGATGCAACTCTGATTATCACAATATATCACAGTAGGATCTAATTGTGAACTGAACAACCCGACTAGGATCTTCCTCATCCATATAGCCTCACATGCAGTCAAGCTCGCTGCCATATACTCGTCCTTTTCTGAAATGAGTGCCATGGATCTCTGCTTCCTGTACCAAGAAAATACTGTCGACCCAATACTGAAAATCCCTCCAGATGTGCTCTTTCTGTCCGTTGGGCTCCCTGCCCAATTTGCATCCATGAAGCCACACAGCTTCACCTCATCCGACTGTCTATACCAAAGTCTATATCCCGATGTGCCTCTGAGATATCTCAATACATGCTAGAGGTGTCAGAAAAGTTACCACAAGGATAACTAGCTTGTGGTAGCTAAGCATTCATAGCGACGTTGCTTTTTGGTCCTTTGATGTCGGCTCTTCCTGTCATTGTGAAGCAGAATTCACCAAGTGTTGGATTGTTCACCCACCAATAGGGAACGTGAGCTGGGTTTAGACCGTCGTGATTTTCTTATAGCACGTGATTTTCTTATAGCAAGGAACAATCAAACATAGATTAATAAAGGATGTGTAAAGGATCACCACATATCCACATCTTAAAACTATGTGATTGTTCACTTTTTTCTCAGACACTTCCACACCATAAGTGAAGTAAAGACGCCTTAAAACTAACCTAACTGGACTCACTAAATTTCTCCACAGGGGCCACAAGAAAAATTATAGTTCAGTTTAGGATCATGGAAGTAGGCATCCAATAAGCCGCCATGTTCAGTTTACATCTCAAGACATAGAATTTGAGTGAATAGGGAGCTTTAAAATCCGCATATCTGCCCATGGAAAAGAAAACCCGAGCGTCGCAGAGACCCTATTTAGAGGGGGTTAAGCTTAGGCCCAGTGCATGCGACATTATTTGGGGCTACCTGACTCATCTAATGCTCGGTACTGGTAGTTGATTTACCAAGAAGCTCAAGACTCGAACACTCACGTGGGATGATGAATTTTAGTGGCCAAATCTAGGGCATCCTTCCCTATAGGTGACGTTGCAGGCAGTGCTAGATCTTCTACGCATTACATTGGTCAATTCTTTGGCTGCTGGAAGGCATTGCTAGTTCTTTCAGGACGTTAGCCCCAAAACCCACTAGAAAATATCTTCGCAAGGCTCAGTTACAATTGAGAATGTGAGGAAGTTTTAGGTCTCTAGGATTTTGAGTATCACGCGCAAAAACAACAAAAACCACTTTTTGATTGATTGATCACATAGAAATAATTTAAAGGAAAATTAAATTTTGTTTTTGCTTTTTTTATGTATGTGGTCACCATTTTTTCTTTGATACTTCACCTCTCATAGAACTGAAGATTTTTTCCAAAAACCATACCTAGTTGACACCATAACGAACCCAATGTGGCCTCATCGATCTAGATGTCTTTTGGACCTCCCCCCATTACCAGGAGGAGTTCCAGGTCTTTTGCTATTTATGCCTTAAAGACGGAACAATGCCACCCTTATTGGCTCATCCTTTATCGGGGCATCTTTAGTTGGGAACCCCCGAGGGTCACCCAATGCCACACCAGTGGAAACCCCCATAGGGTCACCACATACCACTCCTCCCACAACCCCAGGAGGCAGAGGAGAGCTACCCATTCAGGGAGCCAAGTGAACGCACAGCCGGGTACATCACAGACAAACCCCATATCTAACCAGAACACTGTGTCTTCACAGTCCACAATGGCTCTCAACCCACAGTCATTGTTCTTAGCATCATTGAACTTACCCGATATAACCAAGTTAATGAATGACCCTATTTCACAAAACCCAACATGGCCCCCCATGCCCATGAAGTTCCCTTCGGACATTCCAAAGTTCGAAGGGAAGAAAGCGAAAGACCCAGGAAATCACATAATGACTTTCCACTTGTGGTGTTCGTCGAACAACATCATTGATGATATTGTTCGGCTAAGACTATTTCAGCGTACCTTAAGCGGACCAGCTGTGAAATGGTATGTGAAGCAATCGCCTGTTACACATGGAACCTTTAGTGCCCTGGCTACCGCGTTCCTCACTTATTTTCAGTTACCCATCCACCATGATTCCTGGATGGAATTACTGACACATTTTAGACAGACACCAGTCATCCATATCTCGGACCACCTCCATGAATGGCAGTGACGTTGTAGTTTGTGCAAATCCAAACTCGACAATCGAGTTCTACTGGACCGATTCTTGAAAACTATCACTGCAGAGATTTCAAAAGATGTAGCGACCTAAAAACCTACATCCGAAGAGGATGACATCAGTAAATCCTAACAACTCGAGCTGATTTACACGCAGTCAGGATACATTTATAACATCCTGCCTAACGCCTTGTGCCTGCAAACTTATAAAGAATTGCCAGACATGTCGAACACTTCACACAGATTGATTGGGTCACTGACCCAAAAACACTTAGGCAGCAATAGTCCGTACCTCGGTTATGCGTATGATCCTAACCAGAACATCCTGTAACCAGGCTACCATCAAAGTCATCATGCACCTTTGCAGAACATGAGCAATAGGGCACAGTCGTACCATCATCAATAAGGACGATCATACCCTCCTACACGGGGGACCCAGTATGTAGCTAGAAATGCTGATGGAAGAGCTCCCCTCAGCAGTCATTTACCAACTAGGGGCAGAGGAACCTAGTTGCCTCACTCTCTTGAGTTGTCAAAATTTCCACTAAGGGAGTTACCATGTGTGTCAATACTGCATATGGCTTGATCTGATCTTTGGCCCAAGATAACCTAGGCAGCAGTCGTACCATGCATCTCGATACTGCAGATGGTTTGATCGGGTCTTTGGCCCAAGATCATCTAGGCATTAGTAGTACCCATGATACTCAGGGAGTTACCAAGTAGGTCAATACTGAAAATGGTTTGATTGGGTCTTTGGCCCAAGCTCACCTAGGCAGTAGTAGTACCATGTGCATCGATACTACAGATGGTTTGATCTGGTCTTCGACCCAAGATCAACTAGGCAGCAATAGTACCATGCGCATCGATAACGTAGACGATTTGATCGGGTCTTTGGCTCAAGGACGCCTAGAAAACAGTAATGAGTACCCTGGATACTCATACGATTCTGCTCAGAATGTATCACAACTTGGTGCTCATGAAAGTCACCCCAACGCTCATATACCAACCAGGGACAAGGGAACCAATATCCCCCATTCCCCGCACAGAATGGACCACTGCCACAGTGTAATGCACTGAACAATATAGTGCAACCTTCCCAGCCTCATCAAAAACCATATAACCAGGAGAATTATGAAAATCCTCCAAATGATTCAAAAATAAGTCGAGGAACAAACAAAAGGGAGATCCTGGACAGGGGGGCAGTAACCAGCAACGCCCCCTAAAATCTCGGTATGGGGGCAACCCCAACCGAAATCAAAACTAGAAGCCAAGTAACAACTCCTAAGGGAAACCTGGAGCTTAGAGTATTTGATACGAAACCAGAAGAAACACAATGATCAACACCTCATAATGCCCAGAAGAGGCTTCACACATCCATGCCTCCGAAAAAATAATTTTTTTAGTTTTGGATAGGTATGCCCTCTTGTTACATAGGTAAATCCTCTCTGCGGACAGAGACGATCCCTCTAGCCCTAGGGTGGGTATATAAACAAAGGGACACGCTCAAGTGTTGCTTCCTAGTTAATGAATGAACAAGAGAAATGGTAGATCGACCTACTTGGAATCCAATGCTGTCGTCGTTGCGGAAAGAGTAGTAGCCTCTCGCTCCTGCCTTGGCAAATCACAATCCGTTCGCTGTTACGTCCAGATACTTGCACATAGAACAAGAAACAAGAACAACATACGACATCATAGTTTCACTCATAACTATTAACCAGTCAAAGAGGGATAAACATATTGCATTACACAAACATCATAACACAATAGTGGAACCAAACAATAGTCATGTATTTAAATGAATAGAAGGAAGAGTTACAACTTATGCTTTGACATCGCAGTCTCCTCCAACGGGGTTCAGGAGAAGCGCGTCTCAGATGTTCGTCAGGGAATTCGGACGGGGTGAAGGCATAGACTCAAGCTCTCCTCAATGTATTTCCTTCTATCTATCTTCTCTAGTCATTCAGCTATAGTATAAGCTCTCCAAGTTCAACTAGCTTGTACTAAGAGAGATAGTTTCTTTTATAGAGGAAAAGGAGGAGGTTGGGATCCCTATAAAGGTGGGAGGGAGTCCTATCCTTTAGGAGATTTCCAAGGGAGGTGGAAACTACTAACTAAAGGAGGGAGTCTGTGGTTGTTTCAGTTCAACCACTCCCAATGACTCATCCTCGAGGTGGTTGGAATAGAAGCTCCGCCTCTATTTTTAAAAAACATTCCATAAACAGCTTGGCGCAGGTGCTTACCTCAAATAGAGCGCCAACTAGCGTCGGCTCAGTTTTAATTTTCCAGCTCAACGCAAGAATGTAACTTGCTACTCACGCCAAGGAAAAAACAAGGGTTTTTACAGTCTTGCTCAGGGAATTGTCAACAAGAGGAATGTTACTCCCACGCAAAGGAATGCAATGATGGTTTTTGCAAGGCATGACATTGCTTATTGGTCACATAAACGACCCTCCAATGGGCGATATGGGGATTACAGGGACAGTGACAAAATGTTGTGTAACATATGCCCCCTAAAGCATGAGGTCCGAGGGAGAGGGAGGGGCGAAATGCTTTATGAGAATGCGTTCGAACCAAACACCGCTGTCAGAAAACCAACAATTACAAATACATGAACACGTGGCATGGGCGCAACCATCCATGATAGAGTATATATAAAAACTAAGATTCGAGGTATGGATGCAGCCATCCAGCAGTAAGGATCAACAAATAGACTCAGGTATGGTCGTAGCCATCCAATCAAAAGAGTCATGTAATAAGTCATAATAATCCACCAAAATCCGCAGCCTGGACTTTATCAGACAAAATCCAGGGTCTTGCGCTCCATATCGACCTGAACAAGTACAAATTCAAGCATGCGAATATATGAGCTGAAGTCGAACATGCAAGAAAATTACCTGATTAGCAGCCAATGATGAAAGCTGTTAACAAGTACGAGAGAAACCACCAATAATGACAATGGCTCTCTAGGTACAACTGGTACAATCCATGGTATGTGAACAATGATTTGGCGTCGAACATCTGCAGAATCACTTGATCGAATGCCAATGATGTGGACGTTGCATCAAATGCGAAAAACCTGCCATTAAGGTATGTAAGCTCCAAGGTACCCGAATATAGACTCTAGATCAAATTCCTGGATAATGAGTTGAAGTCGAAAAGAAGTGACCTGATCGAAGGTGGGCCATAATGTTTCCCACATCATCGATACGAGACAGGGGAACATGATAATGATGAATCAGGACCAACAGAGAATTAGAGAGAGGTTGAAAAATGTAGAGGCAAACTTCTCTTGAACATATTAGCAACATGACACTGGATTTGGCAGTATTTGACATCAAAGGATCTGAGGTCATAAAGATGTTGGAAAGATAAGATGAGAGGTCAAAAGAGATTACCCAAACCCATGGAGGCAAAAAATGGTGAAATGAGATGTCCCCAACTCGACACGAATGCAGACGAGTGCCATGTTCAAGAGCGATATACTGCCAACATAACTGAAACTTGGTTCCATTTTCCCCCACCATTTCTAGCGAGTACCCTAATTATTTTTAAAATAAGCTTGAAGGGGATAACATATGCTTGTGCTGTAAGTTTGTCCTTCGGACAAATCCATCCTAGTACATTTTACAAGCCCTAGGAAGGAGGAACTTGAGTAACGTGATGGTGAAGAAATCCGATGTCATCAGATTTTAATGAGTCTGAGAAAGGGAGAACTTGACATCTTTTCATGTTTGGAGAGTTTGAAAAGAAGGCGGAAAAGAAAAAATCCAACAGTCCCTTTTCTTAGGTAGTCTCGCAGATCCAAAAAGGTAGAAAATTGTGTTTGCGAGAACCTCTTAGTCGCAATATGCCAAGGTATTCTTTTTTTGTAAATAATCCATCCCAACCCGAAAAAGGGTTAAACGTATACTGGACGGATATCGTTTCATAGCCATTTAATGAGTTCAAAACGACAAGAATCACGGCAATATTTTCAATTTTAGAGAGTTAGAAAAGAGCTGAAAGATGACTCCAGTAGTGACTTTTTCGTGTTTTTACGAAGTCCAAAAAAATATAAAATTTAACTCGTTACTTCATCACTGTCGCACATAAAAAACCTGTTGTTGCACAAGAGACAGGTGTAAAACCCATTTATTGAAAATAATACAATAAAATAATTGAAAAATATGACTTAAAACCTAATTAGGGTTGTGAAAAAGTTATAAAATACCAAAAATGGAAAAAATAATTACTTTTCACTTTTTATCTCTTGTGGAGCAATAGTTACCCATTTCAATTTGTAATCTTGCAGCGACGATAACAATCAATCCAACAGATCAATCTCAAATTCATCAGTTCTAGGTAAGAGCCGAGATCCCTCTTGTCATTTTAAGTCATTTCTTACCATCTGCAATTTCCATTTTTGAATTCTAGGGGAGGAAATTTAAATATTAGGGCACGACAGTCGGCACGGGTTCCGGGCACGGAGTCATGCCAATCGCCCAATTTTCTACACTAGGGCGTGCCCATTGGCTTAAACAATTTTCATGTAAAATGTTAATCAAATACTCCAATTATTTAAAAATTCAAGGTTCAAAAATGGCTAATACCACTCATATGAATGTGTTTGCAGGTAGAAAGAGGGAAAATGGTCATAGAATGGAAAGAATGGGAACATAGCGAAGAAGATGAGCTGGCCATGGAGAATGAGAGAGTAATGGAAGCTCTAAGAAATTGTGGTCTAAAAAAATTCTTCCTAAAGCCATGTTTCCGAGCCCAACCAGAGTTATTACAGTATCTGATCAACATATGGGATGAAAATCAAGAGAACTTCATCCTCTGGGAACAAGAACTTGAGATTGAAGTCTCTGACTTCTATTTCATAACAAGAATATCGCGGAGGGGAGTAGCACCAATCCTAATCAGCACTTGGCCATGCGTGGAAACATGACCATGGTGATAGACAGGGTATGTCCAGGGGCACGGAAAGGATCAGGCAGTGAGAAAGTTGATATCCAGACTATCCCAGACTTGACACTCAGAGTACTGCTACATACCATAACATGAGCTGCGGGATCACAAGCACCGCAGGAAGCAATAAAGACACAATTGCTCCTTACTGTAGACTGCTTGGCACTGACCATCTACAACTGGGTAGAGGCCATGACAATAAACACGAAACACCAACTAAAAAAATGCAAGAAGACCAAATTGAAGCAATTTGGTTATGGATCGATTCTGGTATCGTGCTTCTTGGAAAGACTACTCATTTTCCAGCGACAGGAGGTCATAGTCTTGACGCCACTAGCGAGAGAACCACGGATGGCCCGATGGGTAGCTCTGATGCGAAGGGAAAGGGGCGGTCAACAGATGTCCTGGAGACTGGAATTCTTCGACTGGCTCTGCTGACAACTGATTGTCATGGAGGACTAGCCCTACTCTAGTACAGATTTTAGTAAATATCCTGACCTCCCACTCCCGGAGGGAGAGGATTGGGATGAAATTTTTTCATGAGTATTATGACTTTTTAATTTATGCGTGTTCTAACACTAAATCCATGTGTTTGCAGATGTTGGCCCAGAGAGACCCGCATGCATGTCACCGATAGCGAGGCGAATCCCTCGCGATTTCGACCCTCAAGGCGAGGGCGGCAAGGAAGATGAGATGGTGCATAATCTGGAGGGAATCACTCGAGGAGTCCCAGACTATGCACGATTTGACGATGTTCCACACGCCTACCAGAGAAATACTATAGGGGTGCCCAACCGAATTCACTGCTTGCTGAGGCGGCTTGTACGGGTAGTGACATGTTATCACGAGCACCATGCTGATTAGACACTTAGGTTTTATTTTTATCCGCATATTTTGAGAGACATGATGTCTCAGGATGTAACATTAACACACATATATTTTTTGAAGTTATGATGCACACAATTGAAAACATGCAATATATATATATATATATTTTTTTTTTTTTTTTCCTACATGAATGTAATATTCCTACTTTAGCAAGCAGCTAAGGGGAATATTAAAATTTTTATTTTTGCACGTAGTAGTTGGATAAATGGGTAAGGATGCCCATGCTTAGTAAAAACGTGAATAAAAACCATTATAATGTGAAAGGGGATCATCACAGTAGCTGGATTTTACAGTTATGGGTGTGAACAAGGGAAAATGGATGAGGACATAGTAAAGTTTGACTAAGTCAACATGCATGCATGAAGAAGAGGAGATCATCAATAAAACCAGTTCAGTGTGAACAAGGATCAGCATAGACAGAAATTTGTGAGCTGGATTGATTGCACTTGAGTGTGAAAAAGGATGAGGCAGATTGAAGAGGTCAACCTTGAACACATCAAACAATGCAGTATGGAGGAGTGGCCTTGATGAAGGTTCAACGTAATTTTGGAAGGAGATTGCTCATGTGGAGTTGGAAACCCTAATGGGTGGGACCCAAGGTGAGAAGGCTCACAAAGTTTATAAGGAAGAGGATGGCTGCCATTTTTGGTTA
The DNA here is from genome assembly GCA_034641835.2 of Pinus albicaulis. Lineage (NCBI taxonomy): Eukaryota > Viridiplantae > Streptophyta > Pinopsida > Pinales > Pinaceae > Pinus > Pinus albicaulis. The sequence goes on from CM076572.1 coordinate 1,265,437,489, forward strand.
GTCTAGATTATTATTGATTTTGTCTGTTTAGACTATTTGGCATCCTCTTGTTGTTTAGCAGAGCTGCAGTGCTATTTAGCACAAGGGTCTCTTGTTTAGGAATCCTTATCCTTTCTTGAGAGGCCTCAAGGAGGAGTATTGTACTTCAGTTTTCCAAACTCAGGCTTGTGGCCAAGCATCCTCCTTCAGCCACAACGTTATTTCTGTAGAGAATAGTGTTGTGTTGCAGGGTGTTACAGTGGAAAGTCCCCAACACCACTTTCTCAGCTTATATTTTTGAGGGGGGGGAGCTTCCCTTCCTTTGCAAGATCTGTTAAGAAGGTTTCTGAGCATTATGTACATCTTGGAATGTGGCCAAATCATTATCCATATTTGACTGCGCAGTCCTTGTCAGGATCTGCGTTATTTTTCATAGTGTTGCAGTAGCAGGGTTTGAACCCTTGCTTGTGAGCTTATTCCTTGGAGAAAGGGCCATCCCTTCTCCCGGAAAGCTTTGTACATATTACTTATTCTATTAATTGTATATGTTATCTATTTTTATTCATAGCAGCAGTGTAACTACATTTTCTAGATCTAGATCTGCAGATCAGCTATTGTGTACTTGTGCTCTCATGAAAACCCTTGCCGGGTTATCTCTTTGATGTATAAAAGGAGCTAGATCTCCATTTTCCTCCATGTTATGATATAATAAAATCCAGATCTGTTATTGTATCATATTATATCTGAAACACTCATAAAATCACGCTGTATATGCTTCAGTAACTTTCTATTGAGCTAAGTCATGGGATTTGGGCCTTTTTTAAGCCATACCGGGACCGGGAGGTCTGTTTAACGTAGATAGAGTGATTTTTTTTTGCTAAAATCTGGTATGTGAGTCCCATATAACATATTCTAAGGGATCCCACCGTTATTTTCCTCTTTCATTACACAAATAGCTGGGAATAACGTTTTTGGGGCTTAAAATGCTGCTTTTCCCCAACTTTTGGATCCTAGAATGAAGTACAAGTTGTTGTTGTGACATTAACAGATGATAATGTGTTTATTGAAACATTTCATGAGTGAATACAATGCTTCTACTCTAGAATTATGTTTATATATTGCTGCAGTCCCATTATTGGGCATTTTCTGGCCATTTTAGGTGTGAAAGGCTTGTTTATCTCACCTAGTTTGCTTGGTTTCTGATTTCGTCTTGGATTTAGATCTTAGATTATTAGATCTAAGAGATCCAAGGGCTAATCTTTTTTTCTGTAGCATACGTTCCTGAAAAATGCGTTTTTCAGGCATGCCTTGCTAGCAATCCCAATTTGGGGATATTACAATGGATCTTTTACATGTGATGATGATTTTACAAATTACGCAAATGTCTATCTAATAAAATTTTAGCCACTGTATCAGTTAATGTATTCATTTGTCTAGGAATATGCTGATATGTAATAAAATCAAAATGTCTTTCTAGCAAACGAATACGTAAATACAATCTTAGAATGTGCGGATTTCTAACTGAATAATGACTATTGAGTTGTAGAATGACAAGCTGTGAATCTAGATTTACAAGAAATGCGCGTATGCCAAGGTTGATTTCTTCGGTTAATAGTTCAATAACAATGCTATATTTAGCGACATTGTTTGTAGCTCGTCCTAGACAAATACCTTGCAGATCTATCAACTCACCAACAGGATCATAAATTACCCAGGTTGCCAAAGACAAATTCCTGGTACTGCAGGAAGCACCATCTGTGAAACCAACATAAGGGGTAATAGACATCTGCACCATAAGCAAGACCCAATAAGCAGGAAAACGCTCACAAAGCACATCAAACCAAAACATGTACAAAAATGAAAATGACACCTATGTACACCTATTACACATGGATGACTCATGCATAATATTTTTTGAGATACAACCCATTTCTAGGCTGTTCAAGAGGATGACCTTCGTAATCAATAATCTCATAGGCCCCATTCTGAAATACACATTTAATGATGTAGGGCCCATGCCACATAGGTTGAAATTTGCCTGCCCCTAGCTTATCATGAGCTTGGTCATATAGGAGGACAAGATCTCCTTCAACGAAAGAACGAGGGGAAAATGATTGGTCAAAATGAGCCTTGATCCACTTTTTCTATGCTTTGATAACCAAAGAAGAAAAGCAGCGGGTTTCATCTAGTCTTTCTAAATAAAGGAGACGTTCTTCCTCCGGCAAAGTATTCGGCGGTAATTCAACAACTAACTTGAGCGAAGATATTTCACATTCAATCGGGAGAATAGCTTCTAGGCCATAGACCAACTGGAAAGGAGTGAACCCAGTTTCACTCTTAATTGAGGTTCGGTATGCCCAAAAAGCCGAAAATAACATGATATGCTAATTTGATTTATGGATCCCAATCGTACGTTGAAGCATAGTGATAAGAAATTTGTTCATAGCTTCAACCTGGCCATCGGCTTGAGGGTAGTACGGCGTTGAGCTATCGTGACATAGAACCCACTTAGAAGTCAACTCCGCCACCATATAATGCTGAAAATGGGAACCATGATCGGTAACGGTGGCTTGCGGGACACCAAACCTAGCAATAATGTGATTGAATACGAACTAAGCAGCTATCTTACCGTCGGCGGCAAGTGTAGGCATTGCTTCGGCCCATTTGGTGAAGTAGTCCATGGCAACGATAATATAAGCATGCCCCTTGGCCGAGTGAGGGTTACACGTCATAAAATCGATGCCCCACTTTGCGAAGGGACCTACAGTAATGACAGGATGAAGAGGAACGGGTGGCGCGCGCATCTTGCATTGGTAAATCTAGAAATCATGGCATTTACGAACCGGGACAATGCAGTCTTTGAAAATAGAAGGCCAAAAATAACCAGCACTAAATATTTTTTGAGCAGTAGCATAGCCAGATACATGACCACCATAGGCACCACTGTGACAATCATTCAGGTCTTTCTCAGCCTCCTCGAGAGTCAAACATCGACGGAGTATAGAATCGACCCCAATACGATAGAGTGTATCTCCAACTATTTGGTAAGGTTGTGACTGATGGCGGATGCGTCGGCAAGCATCCTTCGTCAACTCAAATCTAAAAGACGAAGTCTGGAGATAGACGATGATATCATCGTACCAAGGATTGAGGGTGCTAATCAAGAAAAGCGAATCGCCTTGAATGGATTCCTCAGAATGAAAAGGAGTGAAGTCGGAAGGAAGAGAGCAAAGAAAATCAGTAAAAACTAATGATTTCTTAGACTTGACAGCAGTAAATTACAAATCAAACTCTTGGAGAATAACAATCCATTTAGAGTATTTCCGCCCCAGAAATTGTCGAGATAAGATGTAGGTTATGGGGTTGTAATCAGAAATCACCATCACTGTGCGTAAGAGAATATAATGACGAAAAAGTTGGATAGCAGGTGCAGCAGATACACACAACACAAACATCGGGCATATGAGTTTAGATTGAGAGGGTTAGAATGAGATGATCTGGATGGATATTGATGACACCGCCTGTTACTTGTTTCTAAAACAAACTCTTTAGTTTTAGGTTTTAGCATAAATTACTATTTTAGCGATTTTTAGGGTCCTGACAGGGCTATTTGGGAGCCTAAATATGGCATTTTCAGTACATCAAAATCGTCACAAAAGTTGTAGTCCTGGGATAGAGCTTTCTAATGATGTATCATGTGCGTCAAACGGAGATAGTATGCCAAAGTTACGTCCCTGGGAAGTTGAAACACCAATTTACCCAAACGGGGCCCATAGTTTTGGCGCTTCATCTCCTAGGGTTAGGTTTTTAGGATGTTGAGGGCTCTCCATTGTTTCTCAATAATAATGGTACAAGTATCGACAACAGGTTCGGTCGCAACCACCACATCTCTTCTCGGTAAATATGACACTAAGCTATTTGGTAAAATTATATCTATAGCATCTGCAGCAATGGTGATATTAATGAAATGAAGTGTTATTTCCGCTGCATCTCTGTATTTATGGTTATGTGTTTATTCTGTTGCGTTCCTGCATAAATCCGGATCACAAGTAATAAATAACATGCTCATTACCGTCATCATCGTCTTGTACCAAAACCATGGCAATCGTGCTGAAAGGGGCAGCTAAATAAAGGGAAAAATCACGATGATAATTTGGAGGGCGAAGTAGAGGAGCATTGATAAGCGATGTCTTCAACGCATCAAAATATTTATGAGCGATTTCATCCCAATAGAAAGGGACGCCCTGCTTCAACAATCGTGTCAATCCTTTAGCTACTTTGGCATAGTTAGGTATAAAAAGATGTAAAAAATTAGCTTTCCCTTGTAAACTTTGCAACTGGTGCTGCAATGAGGAAGGAGAGAGGAGAATAATAATAGACTCAAATTTGAGAGGATCGAGGTAAATTCCGTCTTGAGACACGATAAAACCTAAGAGTCTACTAGAATCAAAGCAGAAGACACACTTGTGTGGATTAAGTAGAATGTTATAGTGTCTACAATGAAGAATGTAGAAATTATATAACTGATATGTTATATGTCTAATATTGTCCTGATCATACACTATTTGACTTCATGCACAATAAAAAATCTATTCCACCATTGATCATCATATGCGGAAATTAAATCAATTGCATGCACACATTAAAACCATAAAAATTCACACACATTAACACATTGATTTATGGGAAAGCTTAAAGCTGAAAACCCCCAACTATCTGTATAATATATGTCGTAGAGATCATGTAACAATCATAATACAAAGCTTATCACAAGCTATCAGTATCTCCAATCGCTACACACTAATCAGGTCTTGATCTAGCAAATCCATGCATTGATCCACTGCCACCTGCCAGCCTGCCTTTACTGCGCAATCCCTGCTGAATATGGGCTCTAAATGAACTCGAAACCACTTGGCTTACAATGCGCAATCCTCATTGGCATCTCCATCAATGTGTGGTGCAAACTCATGCACCAGTATAGTCACAACTGATAGTCACACTGCTCTTTCACCTATCTCTCCACTCGTCTCCACTGAAACTGTCCATGCAGCATTGTAGTTAACTGATGTATTCTTTAGTTGATTAATGAGTTAATATTTAGTGAATTAATTAATAATTAATTCACACCACTCTCACTAGTGTATCAATCAGTTAGACTAGATACAACTAGCTCAACTGTGTTTAACTGAGTTAAATTGAACACAACTCCACCAACTACCTCAATCAACTCCACCAAACTCTGTCACATGAGTTCTAACTGAAGTCACCCTGCAATAGCTCCACTTAACCCTCAGGAATAGCGTAATTCCTTCTGTCAGCTCCTGTGCCACATCTGTGTAGTTAATTGAAGTGCTCCAAGAGAATAAGATAATGTTTATAGTCCAAATATTAATAAGAGCTAATAATATTCGACATATCTATTTTTAGACTGGCAATCTAAAAATAGATTCCGCCAATATGTCTAAAAATAGAAGTCCATCTATTTTTCCAACTTGACCAACCATCCACAAATAGCATCCTGCAACTCATAGAATATGATTGACATGTCTAAAAATAGACTTTGCGCCAAAAATAGCTTGTGGGCCCACTTAGTGAAGACTACTTCTTTTCACTAAGCTCATCATCTTGTTGCATTCTCAACACTCCCTCTCAACAAGATAGGGATTATCTGCCACCCCGATCCTGCTTCTATGGTATTTGAATTTGCTCCTGGTGAGCGCCTTCGTCAAGATATCAGCATCCTGATCCTCCGTGGGAATGTAAGAAAGTAACATGATCTTCCGCTACACACAATATCTGATATGATGGTACCAAATGTCAATATGTTTAGATCTATCATGAAATACTGGATTAACTGAGAGTTTAATGCAACTATGATTATCACAATATATCACAGTAGGATCTAAGTGTGAACCGAACAACTCGACTAGGATCTTCCTCATCCATATAGCCTCGCATGCAACCAAACTTGCTGCCATGTACTCGGCCTCCACTGAACTAAGTGCCATGGATCTCTGCTTCCTGCTATACCAAGAAACTGCTGTCCACCCGATACTGAAAATCCCTCCAGATGTGCTCTTTCTGTCCGTTGGGCTCCCTGCCCAATCTGCATCCGTGAAGCCATGCAACCTCAACTCATCCTACTATTTGTACCAAAGTCCATATCCCAATGTGCCTTTAAGATATCTCAATACATGCTTCCCCGCCTTCCAAAAGAGCTTGGTAGGCTTAACCATAGCTTGTGAAAGCTGGTTAACAGCGTAGCATATGTCAGGTTGTGTATTGACTAGATACATAAGCGACCCCACCAACTATAGGTAAACAGTGGCATCCACTACATCTGCCGATGTAGCATCCTCTTTCCTCCATCCACCAGGAAGAGGAGTGTCGATAGGCTTGCAGCCTTGCATGTTGAACTTCTCCGGTATCTCTCGGGCATACTTGCCTTGAGACACAAACAATCCATCACTGCACTGCCAAATTTCCAATCCCAGGAAATAATGAAGGAGGCCCAAGTCCTTCATCTCAAACTCTTTTGCAAGATCAACCTTACATGAGAGTATCAAATTTTCATCACCGGTCAGTATCAAATCATCTACATAAAATACAATGATCAGCAACTTACCCTAAACCACTATCTGGTACAGGTTGGGATCCGCCTCGCTCTTGGTAAAACCAAGTCCGGTAAAATAACTGTCGATCTGTGTGTACCAAGCACGAGGTGCTTGTTTCAACCCATACAATGCTATTTTGAGCCTGCACACATGCGACTCACTGCTGAAGATCTCGAAACCTTGGGGTTGCTCTATGTACACCTCCTCCTCAATGACTCTGTTGAGGAATGTAGTCTTCACATCCATCTGATGAATGTGCCACCCCATCTGCGATGAGAGAGCTAGGATGCTCCATATGGAAGAATACCTTGCGACAGGTGCAAAGGTTTTTCATAGTTGATCCCCTAAATCTGTGAGAAGCCCCGGGCAACAAATATTGCCTTGTACTTCTCGACGCTCCCGTCAGCTGCTTGCTTCAATTTGTAGATCCATCTCGAACCTATCACTGATTTCCCTTCCGGCCTTGGGACAATCTCCCATGCACTGTTTCTGACAATCGAATCATACTCTTCCACCATGGCATCTACCCATGCAGGATCCTCCACAAATTCCTCTAAAGAGGATGGTTCTGTCATGATACACTTTCTCATCAGAGCCATGTATCTAGTATATCGGTCAGGTGACTGTCTCTATCTGCGCTGTGATGTAGGTGCTCCTACAATCTTCTCTGCATCTTGATTCAGTCGCTCAGCTTCTGTAGTGCGCTTCCGCCCTCTGATGGTTGGCGTTGCATGAGTGGTTTCTTCCACTCCATGAAACTCCTCTTGTGGCTGATCCACATCCTGAGGCTCATCCTTAGGAACTAATAGCTCCCCATCTGCATGCAAGTGTGGCGGGCCCTCTCAAGCAAACACTTCATGGCTTTCTCCTCATGAAATTTGATATCCCGTCGCACAACAGTCTTCCAACTGTCTGGAAAATACACATGATAGTTTTGGGGTGTTTCTGTGTACCCCACAAATATGCCAACCTCTGCAGTTGGCTCCAGATTCTTCCTGGCATCCTTTGTCACATGAATGTAAACAGGTGAGCCAAAAATCTTCAAATGAGAAATATCAGGCCTCTTACCAGAAAACGCCTCCTCGGGTGTACTCATGCCAAGTATCCTATGAGGACAACGGTTTTGCACATAAACCGCAGTGTTGCATGCCTTAGCCCACAAGTGTATGGGTAGGCCCTGATCATGCAACATCACATGTGCAACACCCACGATCGTTCTGTTTTTTCACTCCGCGACCCCATTCTGCTGTGGGTTATAAGGCGCTATGAGCTCTCTTCGAATTCCTTCTACGCTCAAAAGTCCTTGAATTCGCTAGAGATGAATTCACCACCATTGTCGCTCCTAAGAGCCTTCACCTGCTTCCCCGACTCTTTCTCCACCAGTGCCTTGAACTCACAGAACTTTGAAAATGTCTTGCTATTCTTCTCCATGAAGAAGATCTAGCACTTCCGAGAAAAGTCATCAACAAATATCACATAGTACTCGTGTTTTGCTGTCGAAGCTACTAAGAAAGGTCCACACACGTCTGTGTGAATTCTCTCAAGGATCATCGTGGCATGAATATCCTTCTCGTGAAAGGTGGATTTCACAAATTTTCCCAAAGTACATCCCTTGCACTGATGTGACTGCACAAGTGTACCTTTGGGAAGCCTGGTAGAAATTTGCTGCAAAATTTTCAAAGCACCATGGTGAAGATGGCCCAATCTCCTGTGCCATAGCTAGCCCTCATCCTGGCTCAACACACCTTCTGCCTTGCCTGCCATTTCTGCGCAGCCATCTACCTGCAACTGATAAAGGTTCTTAACTCGAACCCCTATCCTCCGGGTTTCACCAGTTGCCTTACTGCGCAGGAAAGCCTTTCCCTCGCTAAAGACAACATCATATCCCTTGTCTTCCAACATGGCCACCGAGATCAGAGTATTCTTCAATCCTAGAACATGCATGAAATCCTTCAATATGAAAGGTTTACCAGACTCCCTCTCAAAGGAAATGGTCCTGATACCAGTCGCACTGTATCTACCATTGTCGCCCATCTCGATGTGCACTGCAAGATCCTTCTCATCCAGATCACTGAACAAATCTTTGTCTCCGGTCATATGAAAAGACGCACCATTATCAAGAAACCACACTGAACCCATCACACTTGAGACCAAGCATGCGATCAACGAAAAATCTAGCTCAAACTGCGAGGCTAAGGCCTCTCCAGCTGCAGATCCAACAACCTGCTTATTTTTCTTCTTCTGTGGACAATTAGTAGCTTAATGTCCATGTTGGTGACAGTGAAAACACTTCACCTTGGACATGTCCTGCTTCTTGCCTTTCGCACCGGATTGAGAAGCATTCTTCTTGCTCTTCCCCTTCCTTGATTTGGCAGCCAAAGTGCAATTTTCTTCATCTTCATTCTTCGATGAAGATCCATCCCTGGTACTCCGCCTTATCTCCTCCTGCACAAGATCCGACCAAAGTCGCTCCCATCCTGGCAGTTTCTCCCGACCATTGATAGAGTCGTCATAGGAATGCCAACTCTTCGGAAGCCCAAGGAGAGCCAAGATCATGAATTCCTCTTCATCTACAGTAACCCCCACACTTCTCAGCTCATCCCTGCACTGGAAAAACTTCGTGAGGTACTTGGGTATACTCTTGCCCTTCTCCATTTTTATTTTCCTGAGCTTATCCTTGAGTGCCAATTTCCTCTGGTCGCTCTTGGTTTGGAACAAGTCTGTCAAAGCTTTCCACATCAAGAATAAAGAAGATTTACCATGAAGGCTGGAAACTATGTGATCCTTCACACCTTCCAACAGAATCCTTCGACATTTTGCTGTCTTCTTTTGCCATGCATCAAGTGCGGCAGCATCGCTAGAAGCAGGTTTTGGAATTTCCGCATCTATGAACTCCTTCAACCCATTATCCTCCAGCATCGCCTCCATCCTGTCCTTCCATGAAATATAATTTGAGCTTCCCTCAAGGGCATACTCCAATTGCAATCCGTTGAAAGACATCTCAACTTCGACACCAAGAAAACACTACTGCAAATTCGAATTCCACCAGCACAAAACTCAACCGCTTCAATGCTTTGCAATTGCTCCAATGATCAATATCGCTCTGATACCATGTATAAATTATATAACTGATATTTTATATGTCTAATATTCTCCTGATCATACACTATTTGACTTCATGCACAATACAAAATCTATTCCACCATTGATCATCATATGCGGAAATTAAATCAATTGCATGCACACATTAAAACCATACAAATTCACACACATTAACATAGTGATTTATGGGAAAGCTTAAAGCTGAAAACCCCCAACTATCTGTATAATATATGTCATAGAGATCATGTAACAATCATAATACAAAGCTTATCACAAGCTCTCAGTATCTCCAATCGCTACACACTAATCAGGTCCTGATCTAGCAAATCCATGCACCGATCCACTGCCACCTGCTAGCCTGGCTCTACTGCGCAATCCCTGCTAAATATGGGCTTTGAATGAACTCGAAACCACATGGCTTACATTGCACAATCATCATTGGCATCTCCATCAATGTGTGGTGCAAACTCATGCACAAGTATAGTCACACTGCTCTTTCACCTATCTCTCCACTGGTCTCCACTGAAACTGTCCATGCACTGTAGTTAACTGATGTATTCTTTAGTTGATTAATGAGTTAATATTTAGTGAATTAATTAATAATTAATTCACACCACTCTCACTAGTGTATCAATCATTTAGACTAGATACAACTAGCTCAACTGTGTCTAACTGAGTTAAACTGAACATAACTCGACCAAATACCTCAATCAACTCCACCAAACTCTGTCACATGAGTTCTAACTGAAGTCTCCATGAAATAGCTCCACTTAACCCTCAGGAATAGCGCAATTCCTTCTGTCAGCTCCTGTGCCACATCTATGCACTTAACTGAAGTGCTCCAAGAGATAAAGATAATGTTTATAGTTCAAATATTATTAAGAGCTAATAATATTTGACATATCTATTTTTAGACTGGAAATATAAAAATAGATTCCACCCAATATGTCTAAAAATAGAAGTCCATCTATTTTTACAACTTGACCAACCATCCACAAATAGCATCCTGCAACTCATAGAATATGATCAACATGTCTAAAAATAGACTTTGCACCAAAAACAGCCTACGGGCCCACTTAGTGAAGGCGACTTCTTTTCACTAAGCTCATCATCTTGTTGCATTCTCAACAAAGAAAAATCTGATGAAGATGGTCAGGGTGATCCCTACGCTTAGCCGAATGAGCCGGAAGGTCATCTTGATAAGGCTGCACGATGTGACGAATATCATGAAAGGCGTAGGACATCACGGGATGAAATTTGGCCCCAGCATTCTTTAAACCAAAAGGAAGCTTCTTATATGCAAAGGTACCCCAGCAGAGTCACCAATTTGTTACATAGGTAAATCCTCTCTGCGGACAGAGACGATCCCTCTAGCCCTAGGGTGGGTCTAGAAACAAAGGGACACGCTAAAGTGTTGCTTCCTAGTTAATGAATGAACAAGAGACATGGTAGATCGACCTACCTGGAATCCAATGCTGTCGTCGTTGCGGAAAGAGTAGTAGCCTCTCGCTCCTACCTTGGAAAATCACAATCCATTCGCTGTTACGCCCAGATACCTGTACATAGAACAAGAAACAAGAACAACATCCAACATCATATTTTCACCCATAAATATTAACTAATCAAAGAGGGTTAAACATATTTCAATATGTTATCACCCTAGTAATTTCTAAAGATTGTGGGCTTTTAGTTTTTAGTTTAAGAAAACTAGGGGTAACCACAAACCTACTTTGAAAATTTAGGATCTAGCCTTCCTAAATTTCAGAGAGGGCTCTCTCTTTATGATTTAACTTTGTTTTGGTTTAATGTTTTAGGCTATTTATGATAGAACAATTGGTTTTGAATTGGTTTGGTGGGAAAAAATCACTTAAAGGTAAACTAGGGAGGAATCTACTTGACCATTGGGCTAATGGAGTCTAAGTCTAGATAGCAGTACTAGAAGGCAAGGCCAAAAGGATGCAAATGTATTCAGGGCAAGATAGATAACCCTCAGAGCTTTGGATAAAAGGTTTTTGATGAAATGGTGAAGTCGGGACAAAGGGAAATGAAGGATCTTTTGATCCAGACAATAAAGGAAGGAGGCAGAAGTCAAACGGGAGTAGGAGAAGATAAGAATTCCTAACACCGGAAATCAGTTGAAAACATTTAAATGGTAACTTAGTTAAGACAGGGAGCAATAAGCTAATCTTGAAGTAATATTCCTTGTTGAAGATTGCAACAAGAAACAGTGAAGGAGGCATCCTGAAACATCATTCCTGATCCTAGTTGGAAAGTAATCACCTAAACTAGGCGGGGCCCACACAGGTGATTTTTTGTCGCAAAGTCTATTTTTAGACATGTCGATCATATTCTATGAGTTGCGGGATGCTATTTTTGGATGGTTGGTCAAGTTGGAAAAATAGATGGACTTCTATTTTTAGACATATTGGGCAGAATCTATTTTTAGATTGCCAGTCTAAAAATAGATATGTCGAATATTATTAGCTCTTAATAATATTTGGACTCCACAAACATTATCTTATTCTCTTAGAGCACTTCGATTAAGTGCACGGATGTGGCACAACAAGCGTGAAGGAATTACGCTATTCTGAGGGTTTACTAGAGCTATTGCATGGAGGACTTCGGTTAGAACTCATGTGTGAGTTTGTGGAGTTGTAGAAGTAGTTGGTGGAGTTGTGTTCGATTTAGCTTAGTTGAACCTTCCGGTTGAGCTAGTTGTATCTAGTCTAACTGATTGATACACTAGTGAGAGTGGTGTGAATTAATTATTAATTAATTCACTAAATAATAACTCATTAATCAACTGAAAAATACATCAGTTAACTACAGTGCATGGACAGTTCAGTGGAGACCAGTGGAGAGGTAGGTGAAAGAGCAAGTGTGACTATCAGCTATGACTATAGTGTTGCATTGTTTGCACCACACATTCATTGGAGATGCCAATGAAGATTGCTCAGTCAATATAGGATGGATTCGAGTTCATTCAGAGCCATTCTTCAGTAGTGATTATGCATTAGAGGCAGGCTAGTAGGTGGCGAAGGTCGATGCATGGATTTGCAAGATCGGGCCTAATTAGTGTGTAGCGATTGGATTGTACTGAGAGCTTGTGATAAGCTTTGTATGAGGATTGTTACATGATCTCTATGAAATATATTATATACAGATAGTTGGGGTTTTTAGCTTCAGGCTTTCCCGTTAAAACACTGTGTTAATGTGTGTGATTTTTTATGGTTTCATGTGAGCATTGAAATTGTGTTAATTTCCGCATGTGATGATCAATGAGTGGAATAGATTCTATATTGTGCATGAAGTCAAATAGTGTGTGATCAGGAGAATCTTGGATATATAACGCATTAGTTATATAATTTCTACATTCCTAGTTACTCATTAAGAAAGAACAAACACATAATGAAATGAATGGAACTCAGAAAATAAACAATGACAAGATAGATGAACTTTACTCTTTAACTTATCATGAGAATCCTGAATTATGATGTCCAACTAGCTTTGTCCAGTCTGCTACTTTCGAAATCAACACATGTAGGCCTCCAATGTATCAACAAAAATCTATAGTAATCTTAGCAATATTATTCCACCCTAAACACTTCACAAAACTGAAGTATTTATACAAATTTTTATTACAAATATCCTAGAGAGATCTAGGAATAACTCTAGGAAATATAAAATATCTTTACACATTAAGAGGGACAGCTGCTTAACAACTTTAGCAAGCTGTCCTCTTATCTAGAAAATATAGGACTAACTTATCTAACAAAAACTGTTTGTTGAATAGCTGTCCATGCTTGCTGGCACATTGGAAAATACATTTTTTGAAGATGACTTAACTGATACTCTTTCCACTTATACTCTTTAACACTGTACTTCATCCCTGATGTTATTTCACGTTGTTTATTTATCATTTTACTGCTGTAAAAAGGGAAATTACAGTAGTCAAAATCAGTTGGCTGTTGCTTTTCTCTCTGATACACTTTGACTCTATTCTTTCACCTTGATACTCTTTTAACTGATATTTTAACCTTTAACTGTTGTAGAAAGAGACTTCTTAGCACTAAAAAATCAAAATCAAATAACTGTTTTATTGTTTCATTCTAAAATTGACTGTTTCGCTTGCACTTTCTTTCACTGTTTTGCTTCTTTGTTGCTACAACAAATATGTAAACACCTGCCATTGTTCTTCATTTGGTATTTTTACACTTTTGAGTTTCCTGAAGTTCTCATTAGCATCAGTATACTTGGAAAAATTTGGTTTGATGACAAACAGATGTTTGATTTCATTTTGAAGGAAAAACAAGTCTTCAATATATTGGAGTATGACCTTTCCTGTGGGAGAGCCCTGTGGCAGTGGCTTGTTGACCTGTTCTTTAGCATAATCCCTTATCTTCTTGTCATACTCTTTTTGGTCCATCAATTTCTCATTGAAGACATGAATATCTGGAATACCAACTTGTCTTAGCATAGTGTATTTTGCTAAAAACTTGGTTATAGAAATATTCATGGCATCACATTTTTCTTTCAAATTGTTCATTAGAGTTTTCTTTGTCAAAACTTTCTTGATTTGCAATATTGTCTCTGTCCTATCCTGTATCTTCAATTCTTCTAGCTCGGTTATGTTTTTACTCTTTAAGAAAGTCATTAGCTTTAATGCTTGTGCTGGTTTATTTGCTAATTCTTCTGTTGTCTTTTGTATTTCCACGTGTGCTGCTAGAAGTAGGTCTCTTTATTCATATATGATCTGGATTGATGGTCATTGAAGATGTATAGCCTCAATTATATTGGTCCATAGGTAATTTCTTATGTAAGAAATTTGTGCAGTGAAACTCAAATCTTTTTGAAGGCTTTTGACTTGTTCTTCAAGTCTTTTGGCCCTTTGCTCATAATTGTTGGCATTAATCAATTCTGTTTTGTTAGAAACTTCCATATTCTGAATCATTTTCTTCAAACTGTTAATTTCATTGTTTTTCAGTGACATTTCCTCCATTTCTTTGACTATCTGCCTTGCATCATTTGTCTGCTGTACCTGTGATGTTGAAGATTTTGTATTGGAGGTAGTATCTAATTTCACTGACATTGCAGTTTCCAGTGGCTCTTTTGGTGCTAACTTTTCTCCCAGTGTAGAAGGAACAACAACAGTAATAATAGGTATGACTGTAGGAATGGTGGAAGTATCAGTTTCCTTCATAGTTTATTTTTCTTTTATAAGTATATCCATTTGAATTTCCATATATTTGATTTGGGAAGTTAGTTTTATGATCAACTACATCATATCCTCTTTTTCTTTATGTTCTTGAAGTATCTCCTTACTTTGTGGGTGCTCACTTTGAGAAAGTTTTAACTATTTCCTTAAAGCAGCAATATCATCATTTTTCTTCTTGATCAATACTTCAGCAGCTTGTACATTTTATGGGTCAGCTCCTATTTGTAAAATCAAATATTTTAAGGCCTTGATCCTTAGATATTTTTCATACAAAGAGCCTTTGTCAAGTTTCATATGGTCCTGCATGTTGATAATGATATTATGCAAATTTGTCACACTCATAGCCTTTGTTACTACTGTTGAATAAAGCATTTCTGAATTGTGCCTGTGAAATTCAATATGGTCAAGTTCATGAATACTTTCAGCATCTATTTCAAATTCAGTCTTCTTATAATAAACCACTATTTTTGGAGTTGAATTGGTGGGTTGTAAGAAAGACATCATCATATTGTTGGTGGCATAATCATATGCTGAAAGTAACCTGTTTGGATTACTTGGTTTTTGTTTTAAGAATTGAGAGTAAATTTCACTTTGTATCTCTTCATTATTTTGCTTGATCTATTTATATCTTTCTTTAATGTCCAAGTCTTTTTCATCTGCTATTTTAGAAGAAGAAGAAACTTCCATATTAACCTGCTTTTCAATCATCTGGCTGTTTGGTTCTGTAACTGCTGCTTGTTCTTTTTCTATTTCTGTTAAAGTATCTTTAATTATTTCAGTGGCCTCATTGTTCACCTGGTGATCATTAATTGTTCCTTGGCCATTTGTATCATCAATTTCAATCACTTTATCTTTCCCTATGGAATTGAATTTGAGCCTTTTATTGTAGATCAACTTGAATTTAGTCTCTGTTGTTGTTTCTGCTGTGTAGGCTCCCTCATCTCTGCTTATTTTGTTTAAATATTCTGGCTGTTTTGATGCTACCATGGAAAGTGTGGTATCCATCTTTTGTGTTGGCTTTGCATTGATGACTGTATCTATTAATGTGTTCTCTACCCATTCTATCTGATTTGCAAATTTCTCAATATCAGGCTTGGGTTCATGTATGAAAGGAGGCAGCTTACATTTAACCCTTATACTACTGAGAAGACCTTGAGGGTCATAATTCCAATAGAAGCTTTCCTGCAATTTTAGCTCTGAAAATATTTTTTCTATCGCTTTATCAGCTTCTCTGTTATTCACAATGAAAGGACCAATCTGTTTTTTCAGTTTGAATTGAGTTTTCTTCTTGGAGGCCAAGAAATTGATTGCATCAACATTCAAAACCTGTCTCAAATACTCTAAAGCAAAGACTCTGATAGTAAAAAACTTAGGTAATTTGTATGGAAGCAAATTGGTTCCAAAGATTCTCAATTCAGTGTGTTTCTCATACAAGTACTAGTCTCCCATTTTGCATTTCTCTGATAGTTGTAATATCCTTTTCATTTCTTCACTTACCCTAGGCTGTTCTGATTTATGTAGCAAATTCATAGCTGGCATAATGAACAAATCTGTAAAATTTGTGTAGCTGTATTCACTTCCTTCTTTTCTCAATAGTGATGTCCAAAAGACAACTCATAGAGGTTGGCCCTCTACATTCATTTTCTGTAATGCTATTGGAAAGTGACCAGCTTGTGAGAATAAGAACAAGTGAAATAAATATGAAGAATATCTGAATACCCCTTCAGTGGGAAACTTGCTCAACTGATGATGGATAGAATTAGCTATAAACTTGGCAAAGTAAAAAATCATAGCAGGAGGTTGACCAGGAGACAAAGTAGACAAAAAACCAAGAATGGATTCATCAGTGAAATAGCCCAATATGAAGAATAACATTGAAATTACATGTCTTGAACCCTCAGGAAACTTGTAAGTGGAATAGGGAGGATTCAGCTTTGGAATGTCCACATGAGTTGGTGAAGTTCTGAAAAATCATGAATCTCTTAGGGAAATCCAATCCCAAATATAACTGAGTAAATACTTCAATGGATAGGGGAACTGCCCTAGGGTCAAACTGTAGTTGCAACATTTCATTTATAGACTCTATTGTGATAGAAAAAATAATCTCCCTATCAGCATTCACAATTGATCTTTGGTCTGGAACATAGTACTTTTGGCACATTCTTACTAGGTCTTGACCAGGATGTGTTACTGGGACTACATATTTGGGTAAATTTGTATCCCAGAGAGGCATGTCATCTTTATCTAGAAAATTTTCATAACACCAATTGTGAACTTCTAATAAGTTGAATTCTACCACAGGGTCTGCAATTTTATAATCCACATCAATTAAGGGGATAATTTCTTCATTAGACATTAGTGGCTGAAGGGGATTAACAGACACAGTGGTTTTTGCAGTAATTGCAGGAGTATATTTTAGGGCTTTTGCTTCTTCAAACTTGGGAGGTTTGGATCCTCCAGGTTTAACAGGCTTGGATCCTCCAGCTTTAGGTGTCATTTGTTTCTTGGTCATCTTTAAATAACTAAAGCAAGATTAAACAATTTGCAATAGTTGTATTTGTTGAAACAGAGGGTAATTGAGCAATCTTCTAGGCAAAGATGATGGCAGTGGGTACGTCAGTGCTCAATTTGGAATTTAGGACAATGCAACAGGCTTAAGAAAGAAAACACAGGCTTTCTTAATGACTGTGACTGCAAAAGAGTCTTTTCAGGTATTATGTAGGTTTTAAAACCTTTTTGAGCCGTGGAATTAATCTTTCAGGGGTTTTGGACTGAGGATTTGGATTTAAATGAAGCTTTTATGAATCAGAGAATTCTGGAGAAATTTTGCAAGGGTTTGCCCTGTTTTTTCAAGGTTTCAGACACACTAGGATGGACAAATTCACTAATTATAGCTCAATTGGTTCAATTTGGAGGTTTAAATCGTGAATTTTGCAAGCTAGATTTGGGAAAATACCTTTTTTTTTGCAGGTATTTTGGTAGTCGGAAGGGTTTCTACAATTTTTTATAGTTGAATTTGAGCTCTGGTTCAGCTTACTGGTGCATCAAATGGCTTACCCAGTCTTCAAATGAAAATCAGTGGTCAAATTTGGGTCTTTAATGAAAAATGGGTAAACAGGGTCTTGAAACGGCTAAAAACAGTCAAGCAGAGCTCTTTTTACAGTTCAAATGCACGGATAAACAATGAAAATAGTGTTATCAAAGGTTTTAACATTCGATATTGGTCGCCATTAATACATTAAATGGCCGTCTCATCAAAAAGTGGGGGGGGATTTCTGTTTTCGAATGCGAAAACCGGAAATGGTTTTCACGTTGAACTCAGGCGGTAGGCTGTATTATTCCAAATGAATGCGATTGAATTGAATTGTGACACATCACAGGAGGTGGAAATGGGAAAACCACCCATTTCGCGCTCGATTTCTGTTCGGGAGAATGATTAGTTTGCGAGCGTGAAACTCATCGTCAGGTGTTAGATCTGGAGCACAGGAGCGAATGGTCGGGATTAAACCATAATTGAAAGCAGAATGCATGACGTATATATGATAAAACTTATATATATATATATATAGAGATGAGATATATATATATATATATATATATATATATATATATATATATATATATATATATATATACGTTTATAAGCAAAGTTTTTATCAAATGTTTTATGCACAGATGGAGTATATACATATTTTTAGAAAGGGATTTAATGTGAATGTTATATATATATGGTCGAAAATGCGCGTGAGGCGGATTATAAGGCTCTAACCATAGGTTAAGCTATGCATAGTGTGAGGCTATTGCATATTTTTAGAAATAATGCTTTGGGAAAAACCGATGCGAAATTTGCTATAAACCTTTTAGTTTATTCGAAATAAACCTTGGGTTAAAACGGGATAGGTGATATGGTAAGGCTATTTTTGTTTTGTTTTGAAAGTTTATTTATATTTTTATTATATAGTTTTAGACCATGAAGGGGTCCAATAACCATATGGGGTGGGTTTATTTACATAATGTTAGTTTTATGCCAAAGGGGATATAATTGGGGTTTTTTTATTTAAACATGTGGATAATTAATTTTGGCAAAAAAGCTTATAATAGTGGGTTTTTGAAGGGTATTAATATAAAAGGGAATTATATTAATAGGAGAAAAGGTCATTTTAGGGATTTAATACATAGATTAGAAGTTAATATGACAAGGGATAATGTAATACATCAAAATACAATTATATAACTAAGTAAAGTGAAAACTTTAAAGCGAAGCTTTTATCATTTAGATTTTCATCACTTTTAACTTAGGATATAATGTTTTTGAGGGTTTTTTATGATTTTATGAATGGAGGGAGTTAGTCAAATGGGGAATTTCATATTTCATTAAGTAAAAAGGTCTTTACTTATGAAATTGAAGTGTAATGGATGACTGTAGGGTAAATGATGATAATTAGGGATTAATATAGGAGTTCAACACTTTTAACTTAACAATCATTGAGCCTTGGGTCCGGTCCCAACAGAAGTCAGAGAAATGCTCTGAGCCGCTTTGACTGGAAGTTTAGAATGCAGAATAACTATAGGGGAGCGAAAATTAGTGATTTTTGTCTGGTAACAAATATTACAATGATTTTCCCACTTCTTTCTACCTACCCAACTTTAATCTAACATTTTTTCTTCCATTTTGCAGGTGCATTTGAGCTAGCAACCTTGAACATTTTATTCTTTTGAAAGCATAAAAACTATCTAAATCTATATTATATCATCCGAGGGCTCAGTTTAAACTGATGAACTCCTCATTATTCTCTGCCTATCTACTAATTAGTTAGGATTAAACAGTCTGAATAATCTTTATTCACTGTCTACAATATGTAAATTGAAACATGACAAGTCAAGATTGAACAATTCAACTCATCATGGATTATGGCATTTATTGACACTCTACCATAATCATCTGAAAGTAAAAGTAGTGGCGTTTGGACTTTCACACTTTCATGTTTTATTTCTTTTTTCTTTGGGGTATATTATTATTTTTAAGTGCTTTTATATTTCTTTTAGGACTTTTACCCTCTTTTTAATTTTCTATTTTATTTTTTATTTTTTACAAAATATGGGAAAACAACTTGCAGAAAGCAAGGTATGTACATATTTACAATATTATCATAAGTCAATTCCAAATTATGAATCCTATACTTGTAGGACCCTAACAGCGGCTTCACACGGGGATGACATTTCCTGGTGAAATGTCAAGAACTCTAAGATCAGTAGCCTTCCCTTTGATCATGATGATCCTGTAACTGTCTTCTGATTTCTGCAACAACTCATACTTGTGACATTTTACTCTTAAAAGCTTAGGGCCTTCACTCCAGGCTTCAACTTTGGAAAGAAAACATCCAATCCAATCTACAAACTGCAATGGATATTTACAATGATGTAAAATGAAATTAGGACTAACTATTAGTTAACTCAGAGAAATAGTAGTGTTGAGAATTCTACCATTCATTGGTCCTTCGGGAATGTCTGTTCCATCCAAATTTCTGATGAAAAATACATTGTTACCTCGTACCCATAAATTACATAAGGTCCTTTCCATAGAAAGTCAAACTTTCCATGCTTCCCTTTTTCTTCTCTCCTGGAATCCCATTTTAACACTTTATCTCCTATGGCAAAGTCATCTTCTTTAGTTCTTTTATCAAAGATTTTCTTGATTTTCTCTTGAATGACTTGAGATTTTTCATATACTTCTTCCCTTGTCCGTTGCAGATGGATAGTTTGATTTATCCTTCTTTGTATATCATTGAGTTCTACTTGTGATTCTTCGATAATTTTCATTACTAGAACACCTAAAGATAATGGGAAAACTGCATCTATCCCATATACAATCTGGTAAGGAGATGTTCCAATTGACTTCTTGGTAGTAAGTTTATCTGCCCATAAGACATAGATTAACTTTTTATTCCAGGTTTTCTTATTTTCTTCAAGTAGTTTTTTGATGATACTCACAAAGATTTTATTTGAAGATTCAGCTAGGCCATTACCCTGAGGGTAATAAGCAGTAGAGTGGCCTAGGGTAATATGATACTCATGAGAAAAGGCAATCATTTTCTTAGCCTTAAATGCTGCTGCATTATCAGTGATTATTTTCTGTGGGCATCCAAATCTAGATAAAAGGTTGTTTTCTATGAATGTGATAATGACTGAATCAATGGTTTGTCTGGTAGGAATGGCTTCAATCCACTTGGTGAAATAATCTGTAGCAATCAATATCCACTTGTGTTGGCCAGAGGATGGAGGGTGAATTTCTCCAATGAAGTCTAAACCCCATTGTTGAAAAGGCATCTCAGTAGAAATAGGTTTCAGGGGTAAAGGTAACAACTTCTTTTTTCCTTAAAAAATCTGACATTTGTGACACGAAGTAACAAATTTATTTACATCGGTAAATAAGGTAGGCTAGTAGAAACTAGCTCTAAGAATCTTATTTGCTGTACTTTTCCAGTATAAGTGTCCTCCACAATCACCTGCATGAAATTCTCCAAGAATTTTGTCAGCTTCTGATTTTAGTAAACAATTCAGTAATATCCCACTTTGTTCTTTCCAATAAAGCACATTATCTAGAATACAATATCTCATTGCTTTAATTTTAATGAATCTAGCTTTAGTTCTAGTTAATCCAGGAGGAACTTGTAAATTTTTAAGTACAAAGATAGTATTTGATCACCATGGTGAGTCTAGAAAGGCTTCACTGATCGATGGAGTCACCATCTCTTCTTAGTCATCTACCTGGGCAATAAAATTTATATCCAAAGCATTACAATTGGATTCAGCCATCAGTCTGGCTAAACCTTGTCTTTTTATGAGCTTGGTTGGTTTAATCTCTATGTCATATTCAAGGATAGTGGCAATCCACTTTCCTCTTCTTCCATCTGGTCCATCTTGTGTTAAAATATCTTTGACTACAGAATTAGGGACATAGGCAATAATGTGGGAGTAAAGAAAATACACTCTGAAATCTTTTATGGCTTTAACCAAGGCTAAAGCTTGTTTTTCCATTATGTTATATCTCAAAGGTGCATCTCTAAGGGTTTTACTGAAAAATGCTATAGGCTGTTCAAAACCTTGGTCATTTTTCTACAATAGAACTGCAGCTATGGTATATTCTGAGGCAAATGAAAAGATTATAAAATCTTTCTTGAAGTCTGGACTGATTAGGACTGAAGTTTTTGTTAAAGCATGTTTAATGGATTCAAATGAGTGTTTTGCTTCAACTATCCATTTTAAAATAGAGTCATTTTTTAACATGTTATTCAGTTCTTTGATGATTTCTGCTAGATTAGAAATAAATCTTCTCAAAAAGTTAATCTTACCTAAAAACGTTTGTAACTCTTTGATGTTCCTAGGTGGGTGAATTTTCAGTATGGCTTCTATCCTTGCTGGATCTATCCTAATACCTTCCTTTGAAATTATGTATCCAAGTAATTTTCCTTCCTCTAGTCCAAAAAGAGTTTTCTTAGGATTTAATGATATACCAAATTTTCTACACTTAATGAAAACTTGTCTCAGATGATCCAAATGTTCATTATTTGTCTTATAAAAAATGGTAATATCATCTAAATAAATAACCAAGAATTCATGTATTTCCTTAGCAAAGGCTATGTCCATAGCCCTCTGAAAGGTAGCCCCAGCATTCATCAAGCCAAAAGGCATTTTCACATACATGAAAGTGCCCCAAGGATTGGTAAAAACAGTTTTAGCTTGGTCTTCTTTTTGAACAAGTATCTATTTATATCCTGGGAAACCATCCAATAAAGAAATCCTGGAATAACCAACTACACTTTGTAAAATATGGTCCATTTTGGGTAAAGGGTAATTATCCTTCAAAGACACTTTATTAAGATTCCTGAAATCTACACACAACTGGGAGTCACCACTTTTCTTCTGAGGGTACTTGTTAAACCTAACCAATATCCATCATTGTAAATGATTTGGCAATACACACGCGTTTAACTTTTAATCAGTTAATAAGACAGATTCAACCTCCCTTAATTTTGTTTTAAATGGTTTCTATCAATCTTTTTATAGGAAATTTCACATGAATATGTTTAGTCATAGGCTTAAATCTTCATAACTCACAAAACATCTTATATCTTAAAGTTCTTGAATGTATTTTCTTTTTTTTAGGGCAAATATTTGATGTATTTGATCATTTTTGTTTTGTTAGTGTCCAATACAGTATTTCCATGTTCTACTTGATCTGTTCCATTTTAGTTTTTAGCACATCATTTAACCCACCATCTCAAAGGAGTTAAACCCTTAGGTAATAAATTATCTTTTAAATCTAACATCTCAATTTCATCTTCAATTATTTCCTCTATATCTACCTTCTCTAAGTTATCTATGTCAGATTGAGTAAATACAGTGGGTTTGGTAAGTTTATGTACATCTATGTTATTTATTTCACAATTAACATCTGAATCTATATTACATTTTGAATCTAAATTACCATATGTGTCTATCTTACAATTTTGAAATTCATCCTCATTATTCAAAAAATGGCAAATCTGTTAATCTTCAGAGAAAATCTGCAAATATTTGACATTGTCTGGGACAATGGGTCTATATTTAACTTCAGCAGTATATCTATGTGTTGGTTGAAAAGGAAAATTACATGTGCTAGCAAAAGTTGCTAGGCAATGTGCTTGCAAATTTTGATTTCTAGGAATAATAGCAAACTTACATTCTAGTAAATCATCAACCAAATCAGTTGCTGCATCTCTATATCTGGCTAATCTAGGATTATGAACAGAATATTCAACATTTATTTGTTTAATGACTAATTCCGAATCTCCCATGATTAAGATTCTCTTACCTCCTAAATTTTTGTTGATTTGGAGGCCTAAGATAAGTGCCTCATACTCTGCCATGTTGTTTGTGCATTTAAAGTTGAGTCTAAAGGCATGTCCTTCCGAATGACTGGTCTCAATGTTTGTGATCCACAGTCCAGCTCCTACTCCTGACTTGTTCACTGAGCCATCAAAGTCTAAGTGCCAAAGGGCTTCATGAAAAATATTATCATTTTTTGGTTTAGGCTTTATGTCAATTAATTCAGTTTGGATTTCATTATTATCAGAGTTACATAAAATGAAAGAATCAAGATTAGTTGGTGTTGAGTAAATTGGGTAATTTATTGATCTCTCAGCATTGCTAACCATGTATTTCATTAAAATTTCTCTATAAAGTTTCTTTGGTTGTCCAAACACTTATATGGTGGCATAGCTCATGTCTAATTGTAGAGATCCCTGCAACTTAGCTCCCCATGAGCAAGAAAGAAGCATACCATACTTTGGTGGGATATCAGCTACTACAACATCCATAAGCATACTTTTACCAGGATACTGAACCAAATTCACACATAAGTCTTTTATCAATCCTATACACTTAACCCTGCTTGAATCAAAATGGAATAAATCTTTATAAGGCCTTGTTATTTCTAAATTCAGAGTTTCCATGATAGCTTTTGGCATTAAATTGTGGGAAGCTCCTGAATCTAACATTGCATTGTGTAAAATCTGATAGTGAATAGTAAGGCTAATAGAGAAGGGAGGAACTGATCCATCTGAATGCTTACCATTTACATTAGGGCCAAAAATTAATTCAGGCTGATCATTAATTAAATTAATAGAATCTTCACCATTATTCATATTCAAAGTTTCAGTAATTTTTGATTTATATAAGTCATTTTTTACCAATTCTGTTAAAGGAATTGGTATTTTTAACTTAGTTATTTCAGTTTGAATATTAAATGATGGTTGAGACTTACTAATCTGAATTAGTTCATCTTTTGTGACAGTTACATAAGTGGGTTTTTCATGACTTTCAGCAAATGTACTTTTATCTTGAGTTGTTCTTTTGTTTTCTGTTTGAGTTTCTTGATTTTTGTTGTCTTTAGTTTTCTTTTCAGGGACAGATTATGGGGCAGAAGAATTTTTTTTAGATCTTGAACTTTCAGCAAAAGCTTTAGTATTAACAGTTTTGGGATTTGCTGATTTAGAATCAACAGGATTCTTCTTTGGATCAGGAATTACTGATTTTACTGAATTAGGGGTTTTGGTAGTGTTGGCCTTTTGGGCATTATTGGAGGATTGGGAAACTTCTTCAGTGATGTCGACAATTTTTGGACTTGGCAATTTTTTGGGACTGGGAGGTTTGGAATTTTGCTTGTTTTCCCTTGGGAGAATTTGCAAAATCTTTGTTTTTGGTGCTTCTACATTATTTTTAGTTTGATTTTGAGAAGTTTTTTTTGTATAAGTTTCATTGTTTTTTCTGTTTCTAAGGTTATACTGACTGTGAATTTCATTAATAGCGAAGTCATAATCTTGTTTGAAATCAAAGGATTCACTAGATTCTACTTTGAGTTGTTGAAACTCAAAAAGTTCTTGATCCTCCTGAGTGAGGAAAATAGTGTTTTCTTCATCTATCCCCGTTATTAAATTGATGTTATCTTCATCTTCATCATTATTATGAGAACTATCAGCATAGTTCTCTTGAAATGGGGGCCTAATCTTTTGATTTGGAGTAGCTTCTTTAGCTTTTCCAGGGTTATTGTTTTTTCTGAAGATGGGATTTTTGATTTGTGGTTGGTTATCCCATTGTGGTTTTCTCTCAATATTTTGTAATCTATCAACCACCCTTTCTAAAGTTTTAGCAAGGAAATCTAGTTTAGCATCTGAATTTGATGTTTCTTCTTTAATTGTGACTCTCCTTTCATTCCTAAGTCTGGATTTTCTAGCTAGAATATTACTTTCTACACTAACAGCGTCTAATTGCATTTGTTCTAATGTTTCAACATCTCTTTCTCTTAGTTGATAGGCCATATCTGGATCAAATCCGTCAGGGAATTTAAGAAGTACAAAATATGGTGTAGGTTTAAGATCTGCAGAAATAGAATTATAGACACTATTATACCTAGTGAAGTAATCCTAAAAAGACTCATTAGGAGATCTTTTTAAAGCATCAAACTCAGATAAAATTTGCAGGGGGTTCTTTTTATTTTCCCATTTATTTAAAAATGCTCTATGAAATGCAGCTAAATTAGCTATACTACTAGCAGCTAAATTTTTAAACCATTTCTTAACCTCTCCTGTTAAACTTTGAGCAAACAACCTCATTTGAACATCTGATTCATCTATTTCATAGATTTCATAATAGTCCATCATTCTTGTGACATGTTGTTGAGCAGTATATTGTGACAGACCATCAAATAGTGGTATATTTTTCTAGTAATCTTGGTGTATATCATGGAGGTTTTGGGGTAAGACAAGGGGAGCATACCTAGTTGCCATGGCTTGAAGTTTTGCTGAACTAGGAGGTATAATAGTAATGATATGAGTTGTGCTAGATATAGTAGCTGATGAGCTAAAAGCTGTACTTGAAGAGCTTGGAAAAGAGGTTGGTATATATATGGAACTATTTGGAAATAAGGATGTAGTGCTTATAAAACTAGTGGATGCAGTGGATTGAGTGAATGAGGGAAACAATATCCTAGGCTACAAAGACAACTTAAGACTAAATTTTTTTGTGGATGAACTGCAGTGGAATCTAAAAATGAGGTGACAACATACAGAGTTGAATCTGTTGCTGGAATTATTGTTGTGTGCAATTGAGAAACTAGAGGCTTAATGTGAGATAATAAATGGGCTAATTTAATAGCTTCATCAATGTCTTTAATCAGTGTAACATTAATCCTTTCTACTGGACTTTGAGATTCAAATTTACCTAATTCTATTTTTGCTGAAATAATATTATGTTTTTCTTTCAAGAAAGAAGTAAAAATAGGATCTATTACAATATCTTTTAAATCAGTTTTAGATTTAGTTTTAAACAATGATTGTTCAAACTTGAAATCAAAATCAATATCAGATAAGCTCACTAATTCTTTGGGTAAAGAATTAGCTTTTCTTAATGGTACTTCAGTTTCTAAATTGACAATTTGTTTTTTCTTTTTGTTTTTTCCAATCTGTTCCGCGTTATCTACTATAACTGCAGGCTTAGGATCCGGGTTATACCTGGTATAGTAGGTTTTCCTAGAAGCAAGAGTGACTGTTTATGAATACCCACAACCCTTAAAAATAGTCTTAAAGTAAAAATATAAATGAAAGATCTTCCTTTAAGACTAAATTTAAAACTGGAGATTAGTTAGTCCCCAGTATGGTCACCAGTATGTTATCACCCTAGTAATTTCTCAAGATTGTGGGCTCTTGGTTTTTAGTTTAGGAAAACTAGGGGTAACCACAACCTTACTTTGGAAATTTAGGATCTAACCTTCCTAAATTTCAAAGAGGGCTCTCTCTTTATGATTTAACTTTGTTTTGGTTTAATGTTTTATGCTAGTTGTTAGCGCTCTAATCTACCTTAGGCTGAAATAAGGTAAAACTCAAGGCAACATCAAACCAAGCTCAACCTCATAGCTAGCCCTACGAGGACAGGAGAGGGCTCTCTCCGGGTCTATCTCGGAAAAAAGTCTTCAAAGGGGCTGTGATGACTTATAACGGATACTGATTTTAGGCTAGTAAATAGATAGGAAGGTTTGATTTAAATTTTTTGGGTTTTTGTTGGAAAAATGGGAAAAACAATTTTTGGGCTCGGGGATGAGGCCAGATCTTTGTAGAATTCGAGTTGGGGCAAGGTAGGAAGTAGTCTTGATGCTTTTTTATTATGTGTATGGATGGATCAGAATGAAAAGAAGCTGAAGAGGGCAAGGGAGAACAAGGATCCTCTCCAAACTGGCGAAAACATATAAAACTAAACAAATTTAAAGGCAGAGCACTGGAATCAATGGATTCTACCTCATTTACTCATTCATTTAGTTTCAAAAGCAAAAGAAGGGAATGGCATACATTAAACATTAAAGAACTTACAAATAACTGAGAGAACACACCATCAAAATTGAAAGCCACAAGAATCCCAACAAGTGCTGCAAAACCTATGATCTTTCCTTAGCCAAAATGCAGAAAATATGTACAATAGTGTGCCAAACTTTTCCCAAGAGTCCAACCAGTCCAACCCCTGAAAATGTCTCAGAAAATACAATAAATAGACAATTCTAACCCCTTCCCATGCCTCTAGGGGTCGAGCTCATGCTTCTAGGAGCAGTTTGAACCAATTCTAAACAAAGAGCTAAAATCTAGGCAGCCAAACAACTTGCCTCTATAAGCTAGGAAACTGATCCATTCACTTGATTTTCACTTTTTTGTGAATGAATCATCTAGAACAAGTAAATACATGCCAAAATTACATCATTTTTATCAAATTACATCAAGCTGGGTCAAAAATTACATCAAGAGGTGAAAATAGCCCAAACTGGCCAAATTTCTGAGCTGGAAGGTGGAAAACATGCCAAAAACCTCAATGTGCCGCGCTCCAAAGCTCTATGCATCGCGCTACTTTCAGCCTGTTTTTGGGGCACTTCCTGGAGTCCAAATTGAGCTCATGATAGCTTGTTGGAAAGCCCTGGATGTTGGCTATCCAAACCAAGTGGAATTTTTCAATTTGGAGCTCATTGGCCCCTCCAAAACTTCAATCTCCCAAGAGTACTTCCTGCTGGTGCAAAAGGTGGCAGAGAGGTGGTTTTCATGGTGTTTTTGGCCCTTTTGATCATCCAGAACTTGATGAAATGCTTCGGCCATTCTTGAACATGCATAATTTACCATCAAAAATCCAAAAATGCAAAACTTTCCTCCAGAAGATGTCTCAAACGTAAGCGCGCGTCGGGTGGCGCGACGCGTTGGGCGGAAAAACCTGTTTTGTGACCAAAAATTTTCAAAATGACAAAAAATTCTCCAAATTTGCTGAAATTTGGAGTAAAGATCCCCCATAATGCTTCATGCTCAGCCAACGAAGCTTCGGCCAAGATTCAGAGTGGATCATGCGTTTCACGATGTTTCAGTGCCCTCCTGGTGCATGCAGTTCCTGTGGTGAAAACACTGTCTAGGTTGTATGATGTGTCGTTGTCGGTCATGGTGTTGCAATGTGTATGTTCAGCTTGTTGAAAATGAGAAATGAAACCTTGGTGTCTTTGTCTCCAATCGCCAAATGCATGCCAAAGGGGAATGAGGGATTGTGAGAAAAAGGGATAGTGGGAAAAGTGGACTGTGGAGTTGGTCAAGTGAAATTTTTCCCCTTTAAAATCTCTGTTTTGACAATGTAGAGACAATAGGGCAGCTACTTGAATGTTTGGGATTTAGGGAATTTTATAAGTGATATGAGGAAAATAATAATGATAGGGCATGAAAGCATTTGAGGGATAATAGAGACAAATAAGAATAAGTGATATGAGTGGTTTGATTAGGGAATAGGGTAGGGATGGTATAATGATGATATTACAATGAAGGGGAACAGAGTCACAGATGAGGAATGGTTTTTGAACTATTTGACACAAAAATCAAACTTCGACACTCAAACTTCAAACCCTAAAGGAGAATTTTTTTACAAAATGAGAGGGTTTAAGTCTTTGACATTCACTCTCTTATAATCCATCATATACCCACACCATTCACAAGTTTATGGGCAATTGCAAGGTGAGTCAAACTTACTAGGAGCAAAATTGACGATACCAATACAAAAATCTGGAGGCAATGGAAAAAATTTGAGTCTCAGCTCTACGCGCCACGCCCCAACCCAATGCACCGTGCCTCCTCCAATGCACCGCACCAGTGTAATTTTACACTGAAAAATTTCGCTATACGCGCCGCACCACCTCCAATGCGCCGCGCCAGTTCCCAACACACCGCGCTCTGAATTTGATCCATAATTTGGCCTTTCAAACATTGTTTTTCCTTCCAACTGATTTCTCAATGTTTCCTCTTGGCTCCTTGATGTTTTTGGCATGCAAATGAATTGTTGAACACCAGACATATCTTGTATGGGATGAACTTCAATTTTTGATTTGGCAAACTCTCTTTCTACCTTTGCAGACTTTGACACTTTCACATTTAACTCTGTTTTGGGCTCCCACTTTGATTTTTGGCTGAATAATGAATCTCATGGTTATTTTTGCAGGGATGGCTGGCGTTGAATTTGGAAAATGATGACCAAGGCTGCACCGGAAAAATCTGACCACTGAAAAGCTTGAAAAATATACATAGCATTAATTACAAAGAACGAATTTGACGATTTTCTTCGAAACAGAGTTTTGAAGAAAAGTCATGATCAAAGATTGCGATGATGAAATTTCAATGAAAACTTATCTTGAAACCTCCCTCATGCGTCTGCTGGTATTATTAGACGCTTTGCAAACTGAATTGACAAACCCTAGACCTAATATGACCTAGAAACCCTAAAATGACTCTTTGCTGACCAAAGACCATCCATGACTGTAAATGACTATAAAATTGACTCTGATGAACTTTGATGATCTTTAAATATTAGACACAAACCAGCAGGTACAAACATGAGGGAAACGAGTGAAGAGACCCTTCCGTCAGATTATGGCATGCCCCTAGCGGAATGCAACTGAGTGAATCAAGCGAGACACCTAAAAATGAAATGCAAAAGAGAAATTTTGATCGCTGACGGAGGGCTGACGAGACCGACTCTAACACTAGTTATGATAGAACAATTGGTTTTGAATTGGTTTTGTTGGAAAAAATCACTTAAAGGTAAACTAGGAAGGAATCTACTTGACCATTGGGCTAATGGAGTTTAAGTCTAGATAGCAGTACTAGAAGGCAAGGCCAAAAGGATGAAAATGTATTCAGGGCAAGATAGATAGCCCTCAGAGCTTTAGATAAAAGGTTTTTGATGAAACGGTGAATTCGGGACAAAGGGCAATGAAGGATCTTTTGATCCTCACAATAGAGGAAGGAGGCAAAATTCAAACGGGAGTAGGAGCAGTTAAGAATTCCTAACACTGGAAATTAGTTGAAAACATTTAAATGGTAACTTAGTTAAGACAGGGAGCAATAAGCTAATCCTGAAGTAATATTCCTAGTTACTCATTAAGAAAGAACAAATACATAATGAAATGAATGGAACTTAGAAAATAAACAATGATAAGATAGATGCACTTTACTCTTTAACTTATCACGTTAATCCTGAATTATGATGTCCAACTAGCTTTGTCCAGTCTGCTACTTTCGAAATCAACACATGTAGGCCTCCAATGTATAAGAAAAAATCTATAGTAATCTTAGCAATTTTATTCCACCCTAAACACTTCACAAAACTAAAGTATTTATACAAATGTTTATTACAAATATCCTAGAGAGATCTAGGAATAACTCTAGGAAATATAAAATATCTTTACACATTAAGAGGGACAACTGCTTAACAACTTTATCAAGCTGTCCTCTTATCTAGAAAATATAGGACTAAATTATCTAACAAAAATTGTTTGTTGAATAACTGTCCATGCTTGCTGGCACATTGGAAAATATCTTTTTTGAAGATGACTTAATTGATACTCTTTCCACTTATACTCTTTAACATTGTACTTCATCCCTGATGCTCTTTCACGCTGTTTATTTATCATTTTACTGTTGTAAAAAGGGAAATTACAACAGTCAAAATTAGTTGGATGTTGCTTTTCTCTCTGATACACTTTGACTCTGTTCTTTCACCTTGATACTCTTTTAACTGATATTTTAACCTTTAACTGCTATAAAAAGAGACTTCTCAGCAGTAAAAAATCAAAATCAAATAACTTCTATTTTGTTTCCTTCTCAGATTGACTGTTTCTCTTGCACTTTATTTCACTGTTTTGCTTCTTTGCTGCTACAACAAATATGTAAACACCTGCCATTGTTTTTCATTTGGTATTTTTACACTTTTGAGTTTCCTGAAGTTCTCATCAGCATTAGTATACTTGGAAAAATTTGGTTTGATGA
The DNA here is from genome assembly GCA_034641835.2 of Pinus albicaulis. Classification (NCBI taxonomy): domain Eukaryota; kingdom Viridiplantae; phylum Streptophyta; class Pinopsida; order Pinales; family Pinaceae; genus Pinus; species Pinus albicaulis. Next base: position 1,265,469,267 of record CM076572.1, read on the forward strand.
CAAACAGATGTTTGATTTCATTTTGAAGGAAAAACAAGTCTTCAATATATTGGAGTATGACCTTTCCTGTGGGAGAGCCCTGTGGCAGTGGCTTGTTGACCTGTTCTTTAGCATAATCCCTTATCTTCTTGTCATACTCTTTTTGGTCCATCAATTTCTCATTGAAGACATGAATATCTGGAATACCAACTTGTCTTAGCATAATGTATTTTGCTAAAAACTTGGTTATAGAAATATTCATGGCATCACAATTTTCTTTCAAATTGTTCATTAGAGTTTTCTTTGTCAAAAATTTCTTGATTTGCAATATTGTCTCTGTCCTATCATGTATCTTCAATTCTTATAGCTCTGTTCTGTTTTTATTGTTTAAGAAAGTGATTAGCTTTAATGCTTGTGTTGGTTTATCTGTTAATTCTTCTGTTGTCTTTTGTATTTCCACTTGTGTTGCTAGAAGTAGGTCTCTTTGTTCATATATGATCTGGATTGATGGCCACTGAATATGTATAGCCTCAATTATATTGGTCCATAGGTAATTTCTTATGTAAGAAATTTGTGCAGTGAAACTTAAATCTTTTTGAAGGCTTTTGACTTGTTCTTCAAGTCTTTTGGCCCTTTGCTCATAATTGTTGGCATTAATCAATTCTGTTTTGTTGGAAACTTCCATATTCTGAATCATTTTCTTCAAACTGTTAATTTCATTGTTTTTCAGTGACATTTCCTCCATTTCTTTGATTATCTGCCTTGCATCATTTGTCTGTTGTACCTGTGATGTTGAAGATTTTGTATTGGAGGTAGTAGCTGATTTCACTGACACTGCAGTTGCCAGTGGCTCTTTTGGTGCTAACTTTTCTCCCAGTGTAGAAGGAACAACAGCAGTAATAATAGGTATGACTGTAGGAATGGTGGAAGTATCAGTTTCCTTCACAGTTTCTTTTTCTTTTATAAGTATATCCATTTGACTTTCCATATCTTTGATTTGGGCAGTTAGCTTTATGATCAACTACATCATATCCTCTTTTTCTTTATGTTCTTGAAGTATCTCCTTACTTTGTGGGTGCTCACTTTGAGGAAGTTTTAATTGTTTCCTTAAAGCAGCAATATCATCAATTTTCTTCTTGATCAATACTTCAGCAACTTGTACATTTTGTGGGTCAACTCCTATTTGTAAAATCAAATCTTTTAAGGCCTTGATCCTTAGATATTTTGCATACAAAGAGCCCTTGTCAAGTTTCATTTGGTTCTGCATGTTGATAATGGTATTCTCCAAATTTGTCACACTCATAGCCTTTGTTACTATTGTTGAATAAAGCATTTCTGAATTGTGCCTGTGAAATTCAATCTGGTCAAGTTCATGAATACTTTCAGCATCTATTTCAAATTCAGTCTTCTTATAATCAGCCACTGTTTTTGGAGTTGAAGTGGTGGGCTGTAAGAAAGACATCATCATCTTGTTGGTGGCATAATCATATGCTGAAAGTAACCTGTTCTAATTACCTGGTTTCTATTTTAATAATTGAGAGTAAATTTCACTTTTTATCTCTTCATTCTTTTGCTTGATCTGTTTATATATTTCTTTAATGTCCAAGTCTTTTTCATTTGCTATTTTAGAAGAAGAAGAAGCTTCCATATTAACCTTCTTTTCAATCATCTGGCTGTTTGGTTCTTTAGCTATTGCTTGTTCTTTCTCTATTTATTTTAAAGTTTCTTTAATTATTTCAGTGGCCTCATTGTTCACCTGCTGACCATTATTTGTTTCTTGGCCATTTGTATCATCAATTTCAATCACTTTATCTTTCCCTATGGAACTGAATTTGAGCCTTTTATTGTAGATCAAATTGAATTTAGTCTCTGTTGTTGTTTCTACTGTGTAGGCTCCCTTATCTCTGCTTCTTTTGTTTAAATATTCTAGCTATTTTGATGCTACCATGGAAAGTGTGGTACCCATCTTTTGTGTTGGCTCTGCATTGATGACCGTATCTATTAATGTGTTCTCTACCCATTCTATCTGATTTGCAAATTTCTCAATATCAAGCTTGGGTTCATGTATGAAAGGAGGTAGCTTACATTTAACCCTTATACTATTGAGAAGACCTTGAGGGTCATAATTCCAATAGAAGCTTTCCTGTAATTTTAGCTCTAGCAATATTTTGTCTATCTCTTTATCAACTTCTATGTTATTCACAATGAAAGGACCAATCTGTTTTTTCAGTTTGAATTGAGTTTTCTTCTTGGAGGCAAAGAAATTGATGGCAGCAACATTCAAAACCTGTCTCAAATACTCTAAATCAGAGACTCTGATAGTCAAAAACTTAGGTAATTTGTATGGAAGCAGATTGGTTCCAAAGATTCTCAATTCATTGTGTTTCTCATACAAGTACCAATCTCCCGTTTTGCATTTCTCTGATAGTTGTAATATCCTTTTCATTTCTTCACTTACCCTAGGCTGCTCTAATTTATGTAGCAAATTCATAGCTGACCTAATGAACAAATTTGTAAAATTTGTGTAGTTGTATTCACTTCCTTCTTTTCTCAATAGTGATGTCCAAAAGAAAACTCATAGAGGTTGGCCCTCTACATTCATTTTCTGTAATGCTATTGGAAAGTGATCAACTTGTGAGAATAAGAACAAGTGAAATAAATATGAAGAATATTTGAATACCCCTTCAATGGGCAACTTGGTCAACTGATGATGGATAGAATCAGCTATAAACCTAGCAAAGTCAAAAATCATACCAGGAGGTTGACCAGGAGACAAAGTAGACAAAAAACCAAGGATGGATTCATCAGTGAAATAGCCCAATATGAAGGATAACATTGAAATTACATGTCTTGAACCCTCAAGAAACTTGGAAGTGGAATAGGGAGGATTCAGCTTTGGAATGTCCACATGAGTTGGCATGAAGTTTTGAAAAATCATGAATCTCTTAGGGAAATCCAATCTCAAATATATCTGAGTCAATGCTTCAATGGATAAGGGAAATGCCCTAGGGTCAAACTGTAGTTGCAACATTTAATTTATAGAATCTGCAGTGATAGAAAAAAGAATCTCCCTATCAGCATTCACAATTGCTCTTTGGTCTGGAACATAGTACTTTTGGCACATTCTTACCAGGCCTTGACCGGGATGTGTTACTGGGACTACATATTTGGGTAAATTTGTATCCCAGAGAGGCATGTCATCTTTGTCTAGGAAATTTTCATAACACCGATTGTGAACTTCTAATAAGTTGAATTCTACCACAGGGTCTGCAATTTTATAATCCACATTAATTAAGGGGAAAATTTCTTCATTAGAAATTGGTGGTTGAAGGGGATTAATAGACACAGTGGTTTTTGCAGTAATTGTAGGAGTAGATTTTAGGGCTTTTGCTGCTTCAGACTTGGGAGGTTTGGATCCTCTAGGTTTAATAGGCTTGGATCCTCCAGCTTTAGGTGTCATTTGTTTTTTGGTGATCTTTAAATAACTAAAGCAAGATTAAACAGTTTGCAATAGTTGTATTTGTTGAAACAAAGGGTAATTGAGCAATCTTATAGGCAAAGATGATGGCAGTGGGTACTTCAGTGCTCAATTAGGAATTTAGGACACATGCAACAGGCTTAAGATAGAAAACATAGGCTTTCTGAATGACTGTGACTGCAAAAGAGGCTTTTCAGGTATTCTGTAGGTTTTAAAACCTTTTTGAGCCGTGGAATTAATCTTTCAGGGGTTTTGGACTGAGGATTTGGCTTTAAATGAAGCTTTTATGAATCAGAGAATTTTCGAGAAATTTTGCAAGGGTTTGCCCTATTTTTTCAAGGTTTCAGACACACTAGGATGGACAAATTCACTAATTATAGCTCAATTGGTTCAATTTGGAGGTTTAAATCGTGAATTTTGTAGGCTAGATTTGGGAAAATACCTTTTTTTGGCAGGTATTTTGGTAGTCGGAAGGGTTTCTGCAATTCGTTGTAGTTGAATTTGAGCTCTGATTTGGCTTACTAGTGCATCAAATGGCTTACCCGGTCTTCAAATGAAATTCAGTGGTCAAATCTGGGTCCTTAATGAAAAATCGATAAACAGGGTCTTGAAATGGCTAAATACAGTCAAGCGGAGCTCTTTTTACAGTTCAAATGCGTGAATAAACAGTGAAAATAGTGTTATCAAAGGTTTTAACATTCGATATTGGTCGCCATTAATACATTACATGGCTGTCTCATCAAAAAGTGGGGGGGATATTTGTTTTCGAATGCGAAAACCGGAAATGGTTTTCGCATTGAACTTAGGCGGTAGGCTGTATTATGCCAAATGAACACGATCAAATTGAATTGTGACACGTCATAGGAGGCGAAAATGGGAAAACCACCCATTTTGCGCTCGATTTCTGTTTTGGAGAATGATTGGTTTGCGAGTGCGAAACTCATCGTCAGGCGTTAGATCTGGAGCACGGGAGCGAATGGTCGGGATTAAACGGAAAGCTGCAGTGAAAAGGTTGGGCAGGGCCCGATTGAATTATGCGATGGTGCATGCAAAAAATTTATATATATATATATGTTTATAACCAAGGTTTTTATCAAATGTTTTAAGCAGAGACATAGTATATACATATTTTTAGAAAGGGATTTAATGTGAATGTTATATATATGGTCAAAAATGCACATGAGGCGGGTTATAAGGCTCTAACCATAGGCTAAGCTATGCATAGCGTGAGGCTATTGCAGATTTTTAGAATCAATGCTTTGGGAAAAACCGATGCGAAATGTGCTATAGACCTTTTAGTTTATTCGAAATAAACCTTGGGTTAAAATGGGATAGGTGATATGGTAAAGCTATATATATATATATATATATATATTTTTTTTTTTTTTGAAAGTTTATTTATATTTTTTATTATATAGTTTTAAACCATGGAGGGGTCCAATAACCATATGGGGTGGGTTTATTTACATAATGTTAGTTTTATGCCAAAGGGGATATAATTGGGGTTTTTTATTTAAACATGTGGATAATTCACTTTGGCAAAAAAGCTTATAATAGTGGGTTTTCGAAGGGTATTAATATAAAAGAGAATTATATTAATAGGAAAAAAGTCATTTTAGGGATTTAATACATAGATTAGAAGTTAATGTGACAAGGGACAATGTAATACATCAAAATACAATTATATAACTAAGTAAAGTGAAAACTTTAAAGCGAAGCTTTTATCATTTAGATTTTCATCGCTTTTAACTTGGGATATAATGTTTTTGAGGGTTTTTTATGATTTTATGAATGAAGGGAGTTAGTCAAATGGGGAATTTCATATTTCATTAAGTAAAAAGGTCTTTACTTATGAAATTGAAGTGTAATGGATGAATGTAGGGTAAATGATGATAATTAGGGATTAATATAGGAATTCAACACTTTTAACTTAATGGTCATTGAGCCTTGGGTCCGGTCCCAACAGAAGTCAGAGAAATGCTCTGAGCTCCTTTGACTGGAAGTTTAGAATGCAGAATAACTATAGGGAAGGGGAAATTAGTGATTTTTGCCTTGTAACAAATATAACAATGATTTTCCCACTTCTTTCTACCTACCCAACATTAATCTAACATTTTTTCTTCCATTTTGCAAGTGCATTTGAGCTAGCAACCTTGAACATTTTATTGTCAAAGAAAAAATGCCCCTGAGGGCGTCAACAATCGTCATCATCAACCAAATCAACAAATCACTACCATATAAGTGACACAGATAGAACCTTTATTTGCTAGATAATTTTGTTTAGCTATCCAAAGCGTTACAAGCATGAGACATGCCTGCCTCGTAGAAAAATTGTATTTATTGTATCATATTATTTCTTGCAAGGTTCCCACAGAACATGGTCACTCTTCTACCCACTGTAAGGGGTTTCCAACCTTCAACTGTACACGGGTCTCTCTCTCTCTCCACAATACACAGAAAAGAAACTATAATGTATTTCGGCTATACAGTTCTTCCTAGACCTCACACATTAGGGCGAAACTGTTATCACTAGAAAATCAGACAAGCAAACATGACATTATTAAATGTCAGGCAGAAGGATTTACAGGGCTAAGGCACATTAGAGGATCTCAAAATTTAAAAAAATATCTAAGGTCAAAAGGAAAAAATCAAATTGCACACCAAGAACACAGGTGAAATGCGCCTTTGCACGCATTTTCCTTCGATAGGCGCACTGGTCTATGCGACTTTCCCTCGAAAAACCACGTGGTCTTGGCAGCGGCGGAAGTCACTTTTCGAGACCACTTGACACACTTCAGGAGATGATCCTACAGTTGAGGCCACCCAAGGACAACCGCCTAAGCCACCTTGGGACCTCAAGAGAGCACACAAAGGAATCAAGTGGCACATAAAGGAATCAACCCTCTCTCTTGGGTCACCATCCACAATTGTACGAAGATAGGGAAGGAGAATTTGAATTCACCTATAAATGGCCACCAAGAGATGAGAAAAATGGGAGCACATTGTTATGCTGGGAAAATTTCCCATGAGAAATCCAGAGCAGCAATAGAGAGAGGATTCAGTTGTTGGCCATCCAACAATTTCAATACTTTGGAGTAGAAAGAGAGACCTTGCGACAATAGCTTACGGGTAAGAAAGTCCTTGCACTAGGTCTTAGAACTCCATAGTTCCAACGGTCCTTTGGAAAGAGTGTAACATAGTATATTTATTCCTAACAACGAGCAATAAGATGGGACTTTGATTCCACTGTTTGCATTATTTTTACGTTTGACTCTTTATGAGATTTTGTGTTTCTGTTTAGTTTAGTTGTGTTTTCTCTCTATATATGCATATTATACCATGATGTAGTGTGTTCTATGTTTTATAACATGTGTCCAGCAACCTTCCAACCATATTTTTCTTCCTGTGACCATAGCTTGGAGACAACGACCACTCCTCTTAAGCCCCGGTGGATTGGTACACTTATGCACCAAAACCACAACCACAACATCTTTAGCCACTACTTTTTTAACCCACTTCTAGCTACCCATCAGATATGAAACTGGAACAGAAATTTTGAACAACCTTAAACATACCACTGCTACTCATATATCGGATCATATACATGAGTGGCGTCACCATTGTCGAATGGTTAAAACATTTGTTCCCAATCAACCTTTAGTTGAGTGGTTTATTAAGTCCTTGTTGCCATCTATCACCGAGGATGTTTCCTGATGCAGGAGCATGAGGCTTAGAGACAAAAGGCTTCACTAATTATTCCAAAAATACAAAAAAAAAGTTTACAAGCAAAGGTGTTGGTACCTTTAGCTGTCAATTTACAGTTTTACTAGATAGGGTTGAACTAGTATCTAGGAGGATTGAACAGTTTTAGATTAGATTCAACAGATTTAGCCTTTAGTTGATAGATTTAGGGAAGATATTATGTAATTATGATTTTATCTAGGTTAGGAGAATTCAATCCCCAAGAGGAGGTCGACTGTTATGTAAAACCCTATAAAATGTAACCTCTGAGAAGGAGAAAATCAAATTTGGACCATAAAGGATTTGATTGAGAAGGTTTTTCCTCTGAGTTAATTAAATTTGTAGAATTTAATTATCCGTTGTATGCTTGGAAAATTCCCGGAGGGTTTCATCTCTTCGAAAATCCATTGGATTTATGTTTTTCTGTGTAGAATTTAAGTGTAATTAACTTATATGTGAAGGATTAAGAAGAATTTGAAGAAATTCTGGTTTCTTTGCTTGAGATCGGATAATCGATAATTGATCTATATTTATTGAGTTACAGAGCGGGAAAGGAGATTTCCAGAGGAGCTGAAGTTAGAACGGTAAACCAGCGGAAAATCCGTGGTCAAACGCGATCGAAAACAAAAATTTGTAGACCAAGCGGTTTTTTTGAAAAACCAGCCACTATGGTCGCACTAATTTTGGGCGTGTGAGTGGTTTTGTTCAATTGAATGCGATCGAGTAAAAAGGTGACATGTCACGGTGGCAATACCGCCGATTTCACGTTACTTTGGAGCCATAAAATCGCCGGGGCTATTGGAATGCGATAGCCATCCGATCATAAGTGTTGGAGATTTGATGATGTTCACATCGGAAGTTGCGCAGAGTTTAACAAAAGGTATGGACCGATGGGTTATTCAATAGAGCTTTATTAAAGTGTTTGAAATCCGAAACCCATTCCGAAAGGTTTAAATATTATTTAAAGTGAATTATCATGTTTCCAAAGGATAAGGGGAATTTATCTTCCATAAGTCATTTTATTAAATTAATCAAGCAGATTTAATAAAGTTTGATGACCGAGAGTGGAAATAAGGATCAGGAACAAATTCCTCCTGAATTAGAAAAAATAGTAACAAAATTTGAGCAACTCTCCTTAACGCCTGCACCCACACTGCTATCATTGCCAAAGTGGGTGTTGTCACTGAAGAGAAAGTAATTGCTCATGCCCAGTATTTGGATTTGATTTACACTCAGTCTAACATGCTCTATGAAAATATTCCAAATGTGCCGCGACAAAATTTTACTGTTCCTCTTGCTCCATGTGGTTAGGACATTCATGCCGACGATGGTGTGATTGGTTCTGCTAGCACTCCGGTAGAAATTTGACCATATGGTTCTACACTTATTGTTTCAAATAAAAGCCCTATTGCATGTGATCCTACGTCTTCTTATTAAATCCATGTCATGTCATCTGACAAAGGAAAAAGTGACAAGCAACCTAGAAATAAAAAGAAGGGGAAAGATAAGAAGAAATCAAATTCACCCTTGTAGGAAAAATAATTTGATTCATCTGGTTATTTTTGGAAACCTCGTTACCCTTGTTTGATATGTAATGAGGATCATTTTACGTGAGATTGTCCTCACTGCTCAAAAGTCCCAATGATTCTTAAGACTTATGCCGCATCTACAGTGTTGACAAATCCTTTTTTGAATGTGGAAACACATATGGTTGCTACGGATCCTACTTCTAGTTCGCAAGTGCTTATTCTATCTGCTACTAAGCCCAAAACCAACGTTTTGGTGTCGAATCGAAGTAAATATTACGGTATCCATTGTCATCGTCAAATGGTCAGGCTAAAGATCAACCTACTACTTCAACTTCGACTTCATTTGACTCGACTCCATTGCATATCATTCCAGAGTTAACAATAAAGCCGCCAAATGGATTTGTTCATAAATATACATTCAAACCTCGAGCTCATGTAGCTCAAATTTATAATGTAGTAGAAGATCTGGCTTAGTCACCTTCTGCTATGTCAACACTTGAGGTTCTCTAGAATTGTGCCTCCCAGAAGTAGGCTTTGTTGTCTGCGATTGGTGGAATCGATCCGATGGATTCAAATATTGTAGTCTTTAATCACGCGGACTATGTGCCACAATTACCAACACAACTATCATTCTTGATTCAATTACATGTCCTGAATCGCCTCATTCATCACACTATTAGTGATGACGGCGCATCTACTTTTATCATGTCTATGAGTTGCTGGAAGTCACTTGGCTCGCCAACTTTTTCATAATCAGCTACAACGTTCAAAGCTTTTGACGAACATACATATAAGCCTTGTGGAATTCTTAGTAAACTGCAAGTTGAAATAGGGGTAAAATCAATTACTATTGAAGTTGAGGTTGTTGACGGACCCCTTGACTACAATATATTACTTGAAATACCGTGGGTTTATGCTATGGCTGCAGTAGTATCTACTTAATTTCGTATGATCATCTTCCATCATAAAGAAAGTATCACAACCATTGATCAACTCTCTTTCTTCGCCTCTGGTTCCCAGGAAACTGAAAGCATTCCATTTGTTCACGGACCCCAAACATCTCTTTAGAACATTGGTGTAGGAATATTTAAGGATTCTTCCCTAATGGGAACCTTTTCATTACCATCACCTGCGACATCAGCAGAAATCACAAATATAGAGACGTGCAATATGATATCTTCCACTTCATCTGACTTAAGGAAGATTCCCAATGATTCTGAAATAGATAGGTTGGGTGAAACTGTGTTGAGGATAGTTCTTTTACTATGTCAACCTCGTTAAAAAATTAATAAGGTCTTGAGGATAGTACTTTTATTGTGTCAACCTTGTTAAAGAATGAATCAGGTGTTGAGGATAATTATTTTACGGTGTCAACCTCGTTAAAAAATGAATCAGGTCATGAGGATAGTTATTTTATTGTGTCAACGTCGTTAAAAAATAAGTCAGTTTTCCATGAGGATAGTTCTTTTACTGTGTCAACCTCGTTAAAAAATGAAACAGGTCACTATAAGCACAATTTTCTCTAATTCAAGCTTGTGTAAAAAAGAAACTACTTTCAAGCATAGTTTACCTCTATTTCAAGCTTGTATAAAAATGAAACCTATCTCGAGTCCATTTAAGTTAGTATTTTCAAGACTCGTTAAACTCATGAAAATCCTGAGATTATTTTGCTATCTTTCATGCTCATAAAACACATGAAAAGGCCAAGTTCTTTCTGCCTTTTCCTGCTCATAAATTAAATTGAAAGTCACCCACAGAGAAAACATTTATCTCTTTTTTGAGCTCTATTAAGCATAAAAAAGGAACCCCCATGGAGTTCTCTTTCAACTCTTTTCAGACTCACAAAATATGAAAATATTGCCAAGAACTTGTCCTTTCGAGCTCATAAAAGGAATTGAAGTGACATCTACTCAGTATAAGTTTAACCCTTTTCCGGACTGAGATAGATTATGCTTACAAAAAAGGGAAACCCTAGTCGAACAGGGCTAGGAGGTTCTCTCAGGTATTATTTATGCCTTTTCAGATCTGAGGGACTATTATACGAAAAAGAACTTGTGGAGTTTTCTTTTCGTCCCTTTTTCAAACTCTCTAAACATGAAAAAGGATTGAGTTTTCACTGTATTTAGACTCAATAAAGAATAAAATAGTGACAGACTTGTCCATCATGACAAGATCGAGTTTCAACTTTGCTAGAATTGTTAAAGCATAAAATAGCGATGGATTCACTCGAAGGGTGGAATTATACATCAAGCATATGTTATCCTCCTCAAGCTTGTTAAAAAATAAAGAGATACTGGTCAATAATGACTGGGGAAAATTGGGAAGGGATAAAACACTTTATGGTAGAAAGTCACTCTTGAACATGACACATGTTCACTTCATCTCCGTGATTTTTGGGTTGGGTAATCTACTTGACAATCTATCATACATATGGTCTATCACACCATCCATCACTTCGGTTTTGGGTCAAATGCTGCCAATTCAGTAAGTGTCGTTGATATGTTCAAGAGAAGTCACTAAGTTATTCCTCATCATTTGCAATACTCATAAACCTTCATTTCATGACTGCCATCCCTGACATTCCTTCATCAGTCACATTCTATCTCTAAAATCATTACTCTCGTTTCGTGTTGTTGATGAGGGAAACATCATTTCCCTCCTGTGATGAGTCGCTTCTGGTCGACATCAGCTCATCATCCAGGAAATTGAATTAGAAATGACCTTTTAGTACCTTGGAGCTTTCTTACATCAACGACAGCTTTCTCGCTTTCAGCGATAGGTTTCCATCACAGGCCTTCGACCGAGAGAATTTTTATGGTGTTCAAAATCAAATCGTCTATTCACACCATGCAGAATGTGCTACGGTACCTTGAGAGCCATTATCATCAACGATGGTTTCTCTCGTGTCTGTTAATGGCTTACATCATTGGCTGGTAATTAGACGGTGTCTTCCCATGTTCGACTTCAGATCACATATTTTCATGGTTAGACTTGTACTTAGGAGATTGAGTGAGCGAGATAGAAGACCCCGGATCTAGTTTCATCCATTTGGGCTGCAATTTCAGCAGTAGTACCAAATCATCCCTTCAATGGTCATCCTATCATGGGTCTATATCTGTAGATGAATTTCTGATGTTATGATAGTTTATGTGTTGAGTATGGTTATGCCTCCCTTAACAATTCATTCCCAATATGGAAGATATCATGATGTAATGTATTGTAATTGATGCAGGTCACCGTCTGATTTAGATCTTCCTCATCACATCGTAAATCAAATCACTCAACTTTATCATTTTTGACTTCATGCTTTAGGGGGCAGCTGTTACAGGTCAATTTGGGCATCATCCCAAAACACAGATTAGTATCCATTAGGGTTTATCATGCTCTAAATTAGTTGCTAAATTCCCTAAACAAGTAATTCCATTGGTGGTTTTCCTTCATGAAAGTTTCACTGATTAGATTCCAGTTGAAGTGCCCCATTGAGCCATCAACACACCCCTAGACTGCAGTAACTTCTTTGTAGAGCATCTAATCCCATGTAAGGTTGCATTGTGTTGGATCTAGGCCCACTATAGAGTGTGTTGCTCAACTGGGAGTGAATTGTTCATTGGATTTTGGGAATCTTCCCAACCTCTAGTGGCTTCTAGAAGTTGTTCCAACTTTCACCTCATCTGATAGCTTCGAATATGGACACCATGAAGTCATTAAACTTCTTATCCTCCTATTCCCTTGAACAAGGAAACCTCTTCATCCATTTTTAGGAAAGCCATTCAATGATACATTTATGTCAAACTACCTTCAACTACTTATAAGAGCACTAATCATAGTGCACATGAGAGCAAGAATTTGTGTTAAGTAGATTTATGCTGGTGAGATCACAACTCTTGGAGGTATTGTGCGTGTACTGTGATGCTGCTGGATTGGTGATGCTGGGTGTGATGAGGATGGGACTAAATATAGATGAGTGACATCGAATCGATCAATTGGTTGTACTCTTCCTTCTACTTCATAATAAATACATTTGTTCCTTTCCCAATGCATGTGTCAATGATGTTATATGTGTATTTATGAATTTAATCGATTCAATTTGTTTAAATTGAATAGATCATATTTCCTTTATGTTGTTTTTTGTCTTATGTTTTCCATTGTAGGTATCAATCAAGCGAGTTCAGTTAGATTGGGAGTGACGGAAGCGATGAAGGGAGGTGAGGAAAAGTGAACAGATTACAAGTAGGTAGATATCTTTAATTCTGTTGTTCTAAGTGAACCACCACACTTAGGGAAAGTATACTTATCCATAGGTTTGATTTCCGTAAAATAATTTTCTTCAACAAAAGTCAGTGGGACCCTATAATAAGTCAGCTTGATAGCTGGGATAGCCTTTGGTGGTCTTGTAGCAGGTGCAGGGAGTTTTGTTATGTTTTTTCGTGTCAATTCCACTTCCTTAAAGTCACCAAGGAGGTTGAGTATGCTCTTAATTTCCCTCACCTCATGTTTACTCTGGTTGGCCGGTTACTTGGGTAGATGTGAGGGGAGGTGTAAGTTACAGGTGGTATCAGAGTGTGCTTGCATTTTCCTTGGGAAATTTTTGATGTTTTCAAGCTTATTGTCATCATATATTCGGGTTGATCATGCATATGTTTCTCATGCTTGTGGTCTATGTACTTGTTGCATCTTCATGGTGTTGGTCATCGTGGCAGTGATGTCATCATGGAAGGGATGATGGTGTTGTTGTACATGTGTGTCATGATCATATGATTAGTTATACATGTCAGGTGCTTACATGTTTTCAGGTGTGCATTGGTATTGTCGAGGTTGTCATGCATGAGGTCATGGTGTGTAGTTGTTATGGTCATGCATTGATTACTGGACTCTAACTAGAATGATGTTTATGCGTTGATATACCATGTGTTATAAGTCTATATGCTGTCATAATTATGTATATACATGTATTACACTGATTGGTTGATTTTGCAGATGAGATATCCTCCCCGAATTATGATAAGGTACGTTGGTTTATTATGATTTGGTTTAAGATGACATGAGATGCCTTGTAAGAAGAAACCAAAGATGGCTAGCAATATGGAAAACTATAAAGATTCTCCTTGTGAATTAGATGAGAAACATGGTGTTGGTCATTCTTCCGATTTAGCAGATACACTAAGAAGTTTGAAGGAAGAGATAAGGAGTTGTAAGGTGGATAATGAAATAATCATACAAGCACAATAAAAACAGGCAGAAGTAAATGCGGAAATCCTTCAGAGTTTGTGATATTTTCAGGGACAGGGGCCACTTCGGATCAGTTATGGACAAGAGGATGGAACTAATGGTGCATATGGAAGTAGGTCACTTGGTGGTTATATGTCAAGCAAAGATGAAACGATTAGAGATGGAAGATTCTTGGACAATCTAGATATGAGAGGTGACAAACACAAATACTACTTTAGTTCTGGTTCTGATAAGAATCATGATCGTCATTGCTATCATCCTTATAGGAGGAGTGACAGGGGATATTGGTAGGATGAGTTTAAGAAAGCAAAGCCACCTACCTTTGACGAAGAGATGAAGAAAGCACAAGATGCAGAGGCATGGTTTCTTGGTATGAGGAAATTCTTCAGGTTGCACGACTATTTAGAAAACATGAAAGCCAGAATAGCCATAGTCAGCCTCAAAGGTAAAGAAAATATTTGGTGGGAAGATGTGAAGAATGTCAGGGGTATTTATGAGGAGGAACTGACTAGGAGTGAGTTCGGGAGGCTATTCCAGAAGAAGTATCTGTCAGGGAGGTATTATGATGCTAGAGCTAAGGAGTTTTATGAGTTGCATATGGGTTCCATGACAGATGGTGAGTATAATAGCATATTTTTGGAGTTGCTGAGATATGCACCTTACCTCAAGAAAGAAAAGGCTAAGGTTAAGAGATTCATCAGTGGGCTGTTAGTAGCATACAAAGAATAGATTGAGTTTGATGAGCATGGATGATTAGAGGAGGCCATTCAAAAGCTGAGGCATTGTTATGAGAAATCAAAACAAAAAGTTGAGCCTAAACATCATTTGAAAGGAAATGAGAAAGCTAAGGGAAGATGGCCACCAAAGTGGGTAAGACCGCAAGATGCAGGTGAGAAATAAAACACGGTTCCTTATAAGAATTTCAATACAGCTGGGAAGGGACCTGGAGAGCAGTAGACTAGAGGCGATGTTAGAGCACCTTGCACTGTTGGATATGTGGCAAGGATCATCGTAAGAGGGATTGTCCTTAGTATCATAGTGGTAGACCCCAAATCTATAGTGCACAGGAGGCGGAGATAGTTGGGGATGTTGGTCATAACATTCCTTGGATTTATGCAGTTGTGGACAACAGGCAGGCAGATCAATAGAAATTTATCCTTGAGATGGACGATAAGATTTATGACCAAGTTGTTTCTATTTTGATTGATCCTGGATCTAATTTTAGTTATATTAATCCTGATCTGGTGGATAAATGTGGTTTGAGAAAAGAAATGCATGCAAATCTTGGTCAGTGTAGTTGGCTACAGGTACAAAGAAAAGAGTTCACCATTGGGTAAGAGCTTGTGCATTTGAGTTGAATTAAATTCCTATAACAACACACTGGATCATTTTTCCAATGGGATCATATAACATATTATTGGGTATGAATTGGATATACCTTAACAGGACCAAGGTGGATTGTTATGACAAATCCATTGAGTGCTTGGATGAAAATGGGGAATAAAGAGTCTTACAGGGAAATAAGAAATCCACATCAGTTAGGATGGTAACAACTATGTAGGCCAAGTGTGGTCGCAAGAAAGGGTGCATGTTATTTGTGGTTCATATTTCTAGCGACAAAGGTAAGGAAGTGGAGGATGCAGATATCTTGAGTAGGTATCCAGCTCTACAACATTTTTAGGATGTGTTTCCAACAGATATTTCAAAGTTGCCACCTCACAGGGAGGTCGAATTTCTATTGAGTTAGTACCAGGGGCGACACCAACATCAAAGGAACCTTACAGGACGAGTACACCTAAGTTGGTAGAGTTAAATTTGCAGTTGAAAAAGATGCTTGATAAGGGATACATTAGTAAAAGTGTATCACCTTGGGGTGCACCAATGTTGTTTGTGAAGAAGAAGGACGACACTCTCAGATTGTGCATTGATTACAGGGAGTTGAACAAAGTGACCATCAAGAACAGGTAGACATTACCTAGGATTGATGATTTTTTTGATTAGCTGAAGGGAGCAACAATGTTCTCTAAGATTGACTTGAGATCGGGATATCATTAGGTATGCATCGAAGAGAAGGACATATACAAGAAAACTTTCCAGACCAGGTATGGGCATTACGAGTTTATTGTAGTTCCATTTGGTTTGACTAATGCTCCAACTATTTATGTGTTTGATTAATAGTGTGTTTTGTCCTTATCTGGACAAGTTTGTGATTTTTTACATCAATGACATATTGGTATATTCCAAGAATGAGGAAGAACATGTCGAGCATTTGGCAACAATGTTGAGATTGTTGAGAGAACATCAGTTGTATGCTAAGCTCAAAAAGTGTAGTTTCTTTCAGACTGAGGTACACTATTTGGGACATGTTGTCTCCAAGGAAGGCATAGTGGTGGACCCAGAAAAGGTAAGAGCCATCATGGAGCGGGCAAATCCTAGAAATGTAGATGAGGTGAGATCCTTCATGAAATTGGCAGGTTATTACAGGAGTTTCATCAGGAAATTCTCACCGATTTCTTATCCTATTACATCATTGTAGAGGAAAGGTAAGAATTTTGAGTGCATAGAGGAGTGTGAGGCTAGTTTGAACAACTTAAGTAGTTTTTGAAACATGATCCAGTTTTAAAGATTGTACATCTAGACAAAGAGTTTATAGTATGTACAGATGCTTACAAGAGAGGGCTTGCTAGATTCCTTATGCAAGATGGATAGGTTGTATGCTATGAGTCACAGAAACTGAATGAGCACGAGAAGAAATATCTGACACATGATCTTGAGCTAGCAACGATCATCCATGCATTGAAGTGGTGGAGGCACTATCTTCTTGGCAGGAGGTTTGTACTAATGAGTGATCATAGTGGGTTGAGGCATTTGTTTGACCAGCTGAATCTGAATGCCACAAAAGCTAGATGGTTAGCTATGAATAATGAGTTTGATTTTGAGATCAAATACATCAAAGGTAAAGAGAACAGGGTCACATATGCTCTTAGTAGGCGGATACAGGTAAAACACATTGTAGCTATGAGCTCCTATGGGATGGATTTACATGATAGGATATTGCAGGAAGGTCAGCAGGATATCAGATATATGGAGCTTAGGCATAGATTGCAGCAAGGTACAGGTACATGTATATGTATATGTATAGGTACAGGTACAGGTACAAGTACATGTAAAGGTGAAAGTGTACAAGAAGTGGACTACCGTCTCACGACAGATGGATTGGTCAGATTAGAGACATGATATATGTGGCTAATAGTAGTGAGCTCAAGAAGGTGATATTGATGGATTTTCATGTGAAACCATATTCAGTTCACCCACGCTATCATAAGACATTGACTGCAGTGAAGAGATTCTACTATTGGTCGAATATGAGGAGGGATGTAACATAATTTGTGGCTAAGTGTTTGGAATGCCAACAGGTGAAGGTAGAGTATAGGAATCCAAGTGGTTTACTACATCTTATTGGGATTCTGGAATGGAAAAGGGAGGTCATTTCCATGGACTTTATCACAGGTTTTTTGAAGACAGCGAGACAACATGATTCTATCATGGTTATTGTGGGCAGGTTGACGAAGGTTGCACACTTCATTCCAATGAAAACTAACTAGTCATCTAGTGATGTAACACATGTGTTCATTAGAGATGTAGTCATACTACATGGTGTTCCAAAGAATATTGTGTTAGACAAGGATGTGAAGTTCATTTCCAAGTTTTGGGAGGAGTTATTTGCAAGTTTGAGCACCAAGTTGGCCTTCAACATAGCTTATCATTCGCATATAGACGGAAAAACTGAGAGGGTCAACAAAATCTTGGAGGACATTTTTAGGATGTATGGGATGCATCAATAGTGGAAATGGGAAGAATATCTACCATCGGTTGATTTTGCATACAACGATGGGTATCATGAGTAATTGGGGATGAGTCCCTTCGAGGAACTATATGGGCAGAGTTGTAATACTCCCATCAGTTGGAGTGATCTGGTTAATAGGGTGTTTATTGGACCAAACATGTTGGTAGACATGGAGCAAGAAATGCAGGTTATAAAGAAGAATCTATAAGAAACACAGGACAGACAAAAAATTTATGAAGACCAACACAGGGTATTTAAGGAGTTTCAGGTTGGGGAGCATGTTTATTTGCGCATTTTTGGAGTAGGGTCCCTTAGGGCCGCATTTTTGGGTAATTAATAAGTATTTTTGTAGTTTTGATTCATGTGCACTAAGCAATGCATAGGTCAAGGGGCTTTGGGGCAGGTCAAATTCCCTTCATGAGTTGTAATGAGCTAAAGGGTAAAACTAGGAGTCACAAACCACAATTTGTGGATCGTAGATGAGTGCAGGCTAAGAAATAAATAGAAGTATAGATCAAGTTGGATAGGACAGATTTAGATAGATTTTATATATACTCTGAGCTTTGAAGCGAATCTGTAAGTTTCTGTGTCTAAAAGGCTCTCGTTGGATGTGTGTGCGGAGACCTTAGTCTGGCTATGTGCGGACACCACTGGCTATGTGTGCGGGTGAATCTGAAGAATTGTAAAGGGTTTTGCAACTGTTGATGAATAAAGAAGTCTTTTGGATAATTTTGAGTCCTAAATGCATCTGTGATATGTTTATGTGATCTATTTTTATTACGGTTTATGTTATGTGTGATTGGATCGGTTGTGTACCTATTTACTATTTAATATGAATGTTAGATGCATAGATCTGTTACTGTAAGACCTAAATTACCTTAGTAAGAATTTTGAAGGGATTACAAAGCCATTACCTGTGCACGCGTAGGGTAGCTTGCGTAATTTGACCTAGATTTTCCTGGTTAGGGTTTCTAGTGCGTAAGACAATATATTATTATTATAGATCTGTGGACACCCACATCATTTAATTCTTTCTCAGGGTGTGGAAACTTAGTTCTAGCACCCCCCCATACTGCTTCGGGTGAGACTTTGGCCTACGCAAGTAGGTCACTGTTGAAAGGGCTAGTAGTAAGAGGGTTTTGTTTGTTACACTTAACTCTGAACATGGGTCACGACCCCTTAAGCCAAAAAATGGTTCCGTTGCCAAGACCAAGATCATTTTGAGAGAGATTAGGTGATGTGGCAGCCATCGAAAATTGTATTAGAAGACTGGTTTGAACAAAAGATATGCGAATTCTCCATCAAGGAGAACATAAGTAAGAAGTTGTCTACTGAATAGTGGGAAAATAAGTATATTTTCACAGAGTTTCACGGAATTTTCTTTGTGACCTTTGCACATGAATTGCATGAGTGGTTGTTAAGATTAATTGAGTTTGAGATCTACTGGAAGGATGATAAGATCACTCAGTGAACATCGGAGTTGATACCACAGTTATAACAAATTGATAACTCCATCACCCACACTATAGATCGTTGGGTTAACAACATTCTAGGTGGGTTTGTAGCAAAATTTGTAGTAGATCAGTTTATGTCATATTCTGAAGTTGAAAGGAGGTTCTTCAAGGGACTGAGGGGTAAGTTCATACGCTCTTTGCCTTTGCTAATTAAGATTCTATTGTGTGAAAAAGGGTGTTCTGTGTAGTCACACCAAGTGAATGACCCCAAACGAAGTTGAAAGTACAACGCACAGTGGAAAGTACTTTCAGGTTAACCAGAGAGGAGACAGATCTATATACAACCCTCTGAGAAACCTTCCTAACAGTGATACAAAGAGTGGTGAGGTTACGCGCGCCAGAGGTAGCCCTCTAACTACTCCACAGTCGAGTTCGAGCAAGGGTTAGTCATCTCCTACCCCACCTACACCACTGCTAGAGGGCGATATGGCTGTGCATATGAAGCTACTCACCTTCAAAGGTGTCGATGATGAAGACATGGAAAGGTTCTGGTTTGTTGCAAACACAGTATGGACTGCGTAGAATGTCAAATCTAGTACTGTCTAAAGGGCGCAGCTGGCCATGGAATTTGAAGGTCGCACGATGGACTAGTTTATGGGATATCTAGCTCAGAATTCGGATCCTCCTATCGATGAGATCAAGAAGGCCTTAAAGAAATAGTTCAGGAAACCAAATTCCTACTCACAATGTGTAACAATACTGAAAGATATCTGGCATGAACCAAAAGAATCTGTCTAGGAAACAGATCAGCGATTGAAGCGCACCATCAATGATGGAGGATTTATCTATGATGATAAGAAACATAAAGAATGGTTTATTTCCAATCCTACCACACTTGCGCGACCCTATGAATCAATAAAAAATTGATTCCCAAGCAGAGGCTCTTGAAGTTGCTATGAAGCTGGAAGCCATGCCCAGATTTGATGACCAATTTAAAACTATGCAAATCCAAAATTAGTTGGAAGCAATGCACTTGGAGATTTAGAACCTGTGCAGAGATAGAGGGAAAGAACTAGGCGCAGATGTATGGTGTATACGTTGTAAGGGTTCCGACCACACAAAGGATCAATGTACCATACCTCAAGATTACATGCAAGCAGGAGGACTAAATCCATTACGACCCAGGCATGCGACGAGACCAAGTGGTACTCTTACGCTGTTGTGCGCTGACTGTCAAGTGGATGGAAGGCATGATACAAACCATTGCCCTTGATTAGGAAGTTATGTACTAGAACTAAAGCAACAATAGTGTAGGTTATTCTCTTTGGTTGGCCATGATGAGCATCACTACCATACCTTTGATTTGATGATAGACAATGCCAACCTTTATAGGGTGCAGGGTGACCCATCTTCACCAGCATCCCCCTCTGGGCGGGGTGGATCTCCAACTGGAGGAAGGGGAGGATGAGAGGTGGAGGTGTAGCTCATGGAAGAGGACAACTGATTTGCTACAACTGTGGAGAGGCTGGACACTATGCACGCAACTCTTCAAACCTTGCGTGACAATCTTGTAGGTATTGTAGAAAATTTGATCATGTGGAAAGGAAGGACTGGTTGTTCGAGGTGGACGTAGCCCAAACTGGGTGAACCACGCATATATGTGTCTCTCTGGTTTTATGTGTTTTGTGTGCTTGTGTTTTCTGCATATTTAATGTGTTTCATTGCTCTGTAATATATAATTTTCTAACAACTAGTATCAGAGCCGAAGGTCTATTTGGCTGATAAACTCGCAGGAAAGAAGGATTCCTGGTTCGAGTGGGAGCAATGGTAGAAGATGGTAAGTTTAGGGTCGAGAATTTTAATGGCCAAAACTTCCTGCTGTGGAAGATGTAGATGGAAGATTATCTGTATCAGAAATATCTGCACCTACCATTGAGTGGAAAAACAAAGATGCCGACGACTATGATAGAAGAAGAATGGGAGATTCTCGATAGAAAGGTACTCGGAACCGTACGGTTCTGCCTCGCGGTGTCGGCAACCTTTAATATTTCAAAGGAAACAACAACAGAGGGTTTGATTAAGGCATTGGCGAAACTATATGAAAAACCCTCAGCCTCAAACAAGGTATTTCTTATGAGACGATTATTTAATATGAAGATGTCGGAAGGTAGATCTGTTGTAGACCATTTAAATGATTTTAATATAGTCACAAATCAGTTAAGTTTTGTAGGGGTAAAATTTGATGATTAAGTTAGAGCTCTTTTATTTCTATGCTCATTGCCAGAAAGCTGGAATGGTTTAGTTATGGCCATTAGTAACTCTGTCTCTGGATCTTGTACTTTAAAGTTTGATGATGTTATTGGTGCTATCCTTTGCGAGGAAATGCGATGGGAAATCTCCGGTGAGACATTAGGTAATGCTTTGAGTGCAGAGTCCCGGGGAAGAAAAATGGAAAGAGGAAAGAGCTTGGGATATTGCAGTAAATCAAGGAAAGGCATATCCAAGTGCTGATCGGGGATAGTGTGCTGGAAATGTGGAAATAAAGGACACCTAAAGAAAGACTGTAGATCTTGGAAGGGAAAAGAAGGAGACACACAACAAGAAAAAAATCACGAACCAAATGAGATAGGTGATGTGTTGCAATATTATTTGATTATTTCTTTCGAAAATGTTACTAATTCTTGGGTGGTAGATTCAGGGGCCTCATTTCATGCCACACCTGATAAGAAATATTTTTATGACTATGTTCAAGGAGATTTTGGACAAGTTTTTTTGGGTGATGATAAACCCTGTAAAATTGTTGCAATGGGTAAAGTTCTTGTAAAACAGTAGAATGGAAATCAATGGCTATTAAAGGAGGTGAGGCATGTTCCACATCTGAAGAAAAATATGAGTTCAACAGGGCAGTTAGGTGGTGAAGGTTGTGTGACAACTTTCATAGACAAGACTTGGAAGGTCACCAAAGGAGCCCTGGTAATAGCAAAAGGCGAAAAGGTTGGTACATTGTATTTATGCAATGGTATTTCTAACTTTGTTAACGCCTTAACTTCCAAAGGAGAAAATGCAACATTGTGGCATCATAGGCTCGGACACATGAGTGAGAAGGGGATGAAGATTCTTCACTCAAGAAATTTGTTGTCGGGTTTGAAGAATGTTGATTTGGATTTATGTGAGAATTGAATTTATGGAAAACAAAAGAGAGCCAGATTTCTCAGAGTTGGGAAAGAAAAAAAGAGCAAAAAATTGGAGCTTGTGCATACATATGTATGGGGACCTGCTGAGGTATCATCTCTCGGTGGCTCTCGTTATTATGTTACTTTTATTGATGATGCAACTAGAAAAACATGGATTTATTGTATTCAGAATAAATCTGTTGTATTTGATACTTTCAAGAAATGGAAAGCTTTGGTTGAGATTGAGACAGTAAGTGTTAGTTGTTCCAGATTTCCAAACAATGATAAGACATTATACAGTATTGAGAGCAAATATTCAGAAAGATGGAATTCAATAGTAGAAGATATTCTATGAATAATTACAGAGAATGGTGTGGTCGAAAGTGATGAAAAATGGTAAAATCAAACAATCATGGAGTGCAAGGTACATAGATTAGATTTTATCGTTTACAATTTAGGCAGAGAAATAGAGATAGAGCACGTTTTATCTAATAAATGAGAGTCTTCGCCCTTGTGGATGGTATTCCGTGAGAAGCAGGATGGTGGTAAAGAAATCACTTAAAGCCTTTTGGTTGTGAGGCCTTTATCCATATTAATAAAGAAAACAGAACAAAGCTTGAGGCAAAATCAAATAAATGTACCTTTATTGGATATGGTGTTAATGATTTTGGTTATCGCTTATATGATTATGAAAATCATAAAATCATTAGGAGAAGAGATGTAATATTCAATGAAAATGTCTTGTATAAGAATCAGTTGCAGGAAAAGAAACAGGAAAAAGAAAACAAAGAATACGTAGTTCTTGATGAGATCACATAAAAAGTAAAGGTGCCTAAAAATAATAATAATCAACAGCCACAACAACGACGACCACCACAGCAACAAACACCTCAAACACCTGAAAGTGGTGTTAGAAGATCTAACAGGATAAGTAGACCCCCTGAACAATACTCTCTTTCTTTATATTATTTATTGTTGAATGATTCTGGTGAACCCAAATGTTATGAAGAAGAAATGTAGGTTGAAATCAGGAAGAAGTGGGAGCTAGCCATGAAAGAAGAGATGGACTCCTTAATGCATAACTAGACATGGGACTTAGTCAAGTTTCCTGCAGGTAAAACTACATTGTAGAATAAATGGGTTTACAAGCTGAAGGAAGAAGATGGAGGAAAACAAAGGTACAAAGCCAAAATTGTGATGAAGGGGTTTGCACAAAAGAAAGGTATTGATTTTGATGAAATATTTTCTCTTGTTGTTAAGATGACTTCAATCAGAACTATTTTAATTCTTGTAGCAGCGAAATATTTACATCTTGAATAGTTAGATGTAAAGACAACATTTCTCCATGGATATTTGGAGGAATAGATCTATATGGAGCAACCAAAAGGATATGAGGTCAAAGGGAAAGAAAAATTAGTGTGCAGGTTGAAGAAGAGCTTGTATGGCTTAAAACAGGCTCCAAGGTAGTGGTATCTAAAATTTGACAGGTTTATGTCTGAACAAGGTTATACTAGATGTCACTCTGATCATTGTGTTTATATGAAAAAAAAAATGATGGTAGCTATATTATATTGTTATTGTACGTAGATGACATGCTTGTTGCAGGGTCTAACATGTAGGAAATAAATGTGCTCAAAAGAAAATTGGAAAATTCCTTTGCAATGAAGGATTTGGGAGCTGTAAAACAAATTCTTGGTATGAGAATAACTAGAGACAAGAAAAATCGCAAATTAACACTGTCTCAGAATGAGTACATACAAAAGGTGTTGAAAATATTTAATATGTAGAATGAAAAACTAGTTAGTACACCTTTTGCTAGCCATTTCAAACTTAGTAAGGAGATGTGCCTCAAGACCTGTGAAGAAATGGACTATAGTGTCTAAAGTTCCATATGCATAAGACTATGGTATGTGCTATATTCTTTATGACTGCTTATACATAAGCTTATAGCCCCAATTGCACACACTGATATAAAGTGTAAATACAAGGGGGTGGCAATGTCGTGAATCGTATGGGCCATTTAAAAAATTTTGGTCCTTATTTTCTGTATGATCAAGCCATGGTTTTGTGCATGGGTTTGCATAATGGCTTTACACCTTGGTTTTCACCTGGTATTCAAAGATCCGGGCTAAGGGAAATACGCTATGTTCTAATCAGGGTTAATGGATTGTATAAGAAGTGTACGGAAGGGGGATATATGTGTTGTATGTGTTGTAACACTAAAAGGAATATAATGAAAAATCAAGCTAGTCGTCCCAATTTGGGATCTAGGGGAAAATATCTGTGTTTATCTGTTTTATGTTTTATGCTCTCGCTATTGTTTATTTTCTGTTTTAAAGATTCGTTTGTAGATAATTTCTGTACAGGGTTAAAACCTACAAGTAGTTGGAAGCTTAATGTATGCAATGGTCTGCACAAGGCCTGATATTGCACATGCAGTGGGAGTTGTAAGCAAGTACATGAACAATCCAGGAAAAGAACATTGGATGGCAGTGAAATGGATTCTCAGATATTTGAGAGGTACCACAAATCAAACATTATGCTTTGGTGGTTCAAACGTTGCTCTATAGGGATATGTTGATGCAGATATGGTAGGTGGAAAAGATAACAGGAGGAGCACTACAGGATATGTATTTACTATAGGTGGAACAATTGTCAGTTGGGTTTCAAAAATTCAAAGTGTTGTTGCACTTTCAAAAACAGAAGCAGAGTATGTTGCTGCTACAGAGGCTAGTAAGGAAGATTTAGCATGAAGAATTCCCTCTTACTGTTATGCATGCTTATGTAGATGTGATGAACTTTTTTGGCATGAAATTTGATAGCGCAATTCATGAGTTTCTTAAAGGATTTGATCTACCTGGTGAAGCTCAAAAGATTGATCGTATTATGGAGAAACTTGCAGAACAGTGCGGTATCGTCGGGATAAACTAGGACTCCTCAAGGACGCTGATACAGATTACGACTTCCTCCTTTGTGAGCATTGTTGAAAAGCCATGGTCGTTGTTATTGGTGTGGTGCCTGCCTCAACTGATGGTGCTTATGTCGATGAGTCTCCTGTGTTTTATGAATGCATTTAATATTACGAAGATCCCCGCCGAACATCTCAAGTACAACAAATTCAATCACTACCTCACGCTGATGAGCGTGGCCGACGATATTAACAGCATGAAGATGATTTCCGGTCATGAAACGAATTCGAATTCTAAAGACCAGGAAGTTTACATGAGAAGATACTTGCAGCTGCCGAAGATAGGAAGAGAATTGCGGCTGCCAGAGACTCTGAATTATCCGAAGAGTGGCCACTCATCCATCGATTCCACCCCCTCAGCTCCTGGGCGTATAAATTCATCAGGGACCCTTCATAAGCTAGTTGATTCAAGCACGGTTCCTGAGATCGTAACTCGAAAGGGCACCATCGCAGGTCATATGGAAAATACCAATATCCAGACGTAGATGGGAGGCCCACGATTAGGGTGGCGGCGGTTCCCGAGTCCGCTTGATGTGTAGTTTCGAAGGAAAAATCCAACAACGCTCCCATGACAACCAACTTCCATACGTGGGTAGAGACACCCGTATTCTGGAAATGGAGCGCAACATCCGTATTCTAGTAGTGGAGCGCAACATCAGATTTGCAACCATGGTCAGGAAGCTTTCCAGTTTGTGGGGAAGAAGTGTGTCATTCAAGTACGAGCTGCCCAACGAGGACCTGGACGCTTTGGTTTTTGTGACCATTAACGAAGACATGGAGAACATGATGGTGGAGATCTGCTTTAGATCACCCATCATTCATGGAAACTAAGAAGGCCCTAAAGAGAGGGTTGGGTGAGATCAATTGCCAAGAAATTTCTTCTGAAATTCATATGCTGAATGCGAATGTTGAAATTTTCAGGAAAACGATGGGAAATTCTAGCGAAGCCAAAAATTCTAGCGAAGCCAAAAATCTTCAATGTCATCGTTCATTGAAGATTTAATATAAGAAAAGAAAATCTTTGATATAAATAACGATGTGGTAAGATTTTAAGGCTAATCTCTATAATGTAAAGTATAGAGCTTATATTAATATATTCTGGATTAATGGTAAGCTCTTAATTGGGTGGAGGATGGTCTTAAAGATTACAAACAACTTATGATTGAATTGTAAAATTTTATTCGATCTTATTCCATTGAATTCAATTATGTTGTGATAAGATGATGTGAATGTTTCATCATAAGGGAATTGAAATCATGACAAGTTGTTATCATATAAAGGAATTCATGTTCAATGGAGATAATGATGGATCTAGAATGTAGAGTTGGTGCCAAAGACTCCTTGGAACTTTTTTCTTAAAGTTTATGACAAATTAATGATTCTCGTGTTGATATTCAAATTTTTTATTATGATTTGATAGCATATGCAATCAATTTCATTTGGGCTCAATACCAACATATGTAGTCACAAGGATACCTTTTAAGGTAGTCAAACAAGTATGTATACAAAAATGTGTGTTTGCATAGTTGGCACTATAGTCACATTAGTTTTGTCTGTTCTTCTTAACTTAATGGAGAATTTTTTTTTATGGACAACATATATGCTTTTAATAGCAGAGTAAGAGTATCCAGCTAACATTCACAAGCCAAGGAGATATTTGATGCCTCCTCATTTATTTATGGATATTCATCATGGTGGAGAGCATAAAATACATTGAATTGACTCTACATTTGTGGTTGTCATAGAGGGAAAAATAAGCTTTGTTTTCTCTTAGGGTTTAACATAAAAAAAAAAAAACTATTAACAATTTAACATGGACTTGTAATTGGATTATAATTTCTTCTACATTGAATCTCCTGGGGGGTAGCTATTGCATTTTAAGATCATAAAATTGAAAATCACCGTTATCTCCTTTATTTTGGTAAATTCGATGGTTTTTCAAATGAATTTATAAGAAATACCAATTCTTTTTATGAGGTAAACTCAGGTATTCCATTGAAGCAGATAGGGAATCACATCCATTGAACCTAAGGCAAAATCAGGTATTCCATTGAAGCAGATAGGGAATCACATCCATTGAACCTGAGGAAAACTCAGATATTCCATTGAACTTTGCTTTGTTCAATTTATTGTACTTGTGCATTGAAGAGGTTTTCAATTTTATACCAACCCTTTTCTAGCACTGTTATTATTTCATATTAAATAATAAAAATATTTGAATCCATTTAATTTTAATTCTTGTTGAATACCAATATTCAAGGTTACTATTAATAACTATTCTTCTTCTATATAGGAACAATGACATCAAAAAAACCCTCCAATGACCCCTTGTCAAGAGGAGTTGTGTTAGGTTCCAACAAAGATATTAGACGACATTCCAAGGGGTCTTCTGGGTGTACTATAGGTACACATTTTATTTCTAATCATGTAAAAGGTGCTTGCCCCCTCAAAGAGACTAATTTTCTAGTCATTGATCTATCTTTTATTTTATTTTGTGATCTTGTTACATAACATATCTATAAGAAGAACTAGACAACTATTGAAGTCAAAGACTAAAAATAAACCAAAGTATGAAAAAATAAATTGAAAAGAAATTAAAGAAATCTTTAAAGAACAAATATGAGTATTCTAAGTAAGAAAGAAAAGACAAAAGACAAAAACAAGAAATCCAACAAATCATAAAAAAGAAACAAAAAAATGAATGATGTGTTCAAAATAATTTACAATACAACTCTAGAAAGACTCCCAAGACAAAGTACATATTCCATTAAACTTACTCCCATAGATAAGGTCTTGAAAAATAAGATTTTGAAAATGCAAAATCCCCAATCATGAAAATTTGAACTACTTTCTATTACCAAAATATCTATTGTCTCTTATCATGAAAGATAATTTTTAATTTCCAAAAAAATATGAATGAAGACACAACAAGATAATATTATTACTATAGAGATAACTAGCATAATCATGATAGAATAAAAGGAAATCCAAATATCAATTCAAAGATACTTAACTAGGTTTAAAAACAATTCAGAAATGATAATTGATATATATGACTAGGACTGCATTTCTATTCAATTGTTGAGTTAGTGAAAAACATGTTTGATTAATTTATAAAAATTTATAACATTTCCGTGAATTCAATTTATCAACTTGTTTAAACATAAGCATTCATAATAAGCAAAGTTACAATATGAAGAAAGATGCTTCCTTAAATGATTAACTTATTAAAAAGCAAATGAATCTAAAAATAGAATTAAATGCCAAGAAGAAAAAACAAAACAACACGAAAGGAAATGAAGCTAATCTAGTCTATCCTAATATAATTCTATATTGGATAGACATAAATTAAGTGAAAGAATGAGGTCTACAACAACCCCATTTTATTGCAAATAAAATAGACACTTAAAAAAAAGCATTTATTTTATTTTGAAATTTTCATTATAAATAAACTTTTTTTTGTTAATCCTTTTAAAAAAATTCAAAATATGTAAGATTTTTTTCAAAAAACTTAAAATTTCTCCAAAATCCAGACAGCTGGATGAAAAACACTTTGATTTCATCGTGTGTCCTAGACTCTCGGATATTTCCAGTCCATGGCTTTAATAATTTTTTCTTACATTTATGTGTTTTTTAACCTTTATGATATATTTGGGAATCCGAACCCATTTCTTTGGATAAAGGTTTTTTTTTTTTTTTTTTTCCTTCGTTTCACCATTATGTTCAATTTTCGATTTTACCCATTTCTTTAGTAAAACTCATCTAACCTCTTGGAAGTTGATCCATATTTTGACCAAGCGAAGTTTAATTAGAAACAGATCTCGAGTATTTACCAATTTTGATATTTATTAATTTTGGTCGCCAGTTGTCACCAACCCCGCAATAAACTTGTTCTATTTATTTCTTTCGTAAATAAGACGTCCAACCTTCGCCTGTCAAAAGTCTTTGTAACAAAATACACATCCGAACACCTGAAATAAAATCAAAATAAATTAGTCT
Organism: Pinus albicaulis; assembly: GCA_034641835.2. Classification (NCBI taxonomy): domain Eukaryota; kingdom Viridiplantae; phylum Streptophyta; class Pinopsida; order Pinales; family Pinaceae; genus Pinus; species Pinus albicaulis. Next base: position 1,265,498,664 of record CM076572.1, read on the forward strand.
TAATTCTTTTTGTTTTAATTTAAACAAACCCATTTGGATATGAACATTTATATCATGAAATAGCCCAGACCTTCGCACCCCTTCATTGAAATAATAATTAGGTGGCCATTTTTTGTAGACCTAATGGCTATTAACATTTCACCTGTGTTAATATGTTTTTTACCTAGAAGATTTTTAGAGAATTTTTCGCTTCTCTCTTTCAGAACAAATTCAAGTAACTGCATGGTAAAATGAATTTTAATTTTTTAGTTTTTTTTTTAAATACTCTAATTGTCAAATTTTTAAGAGAATTATTTGTTAATTCAAGAATTTAATCTCAATCTGAAATAGAAAATATTAAAATGAAGATGAAAATGACAAAGTTTCAAATACTAAAAGAGAAAAATCCTAATTCATATTTCTTCTCGGACACAATGCTTAAAGCACAAAATGCAAACATTGTGTCTTGGGAAAGGATTTATGAATTCTTTGAGAATAGTGAATAGAAAGACCTAGAAGTTTAAGAGGAAGACTCATCGCCATAATCTGTGTATTATGAAGGAATCAGAAAAACAGAACTACAAAAAATTGTGCCCAGGCCAACCATGTTCCCACATTATGACATATAGGGTAAGTTGGATAATCTCACATGCCCATATTTAAACATGTTCAATTATTGATCATGCAAAAAAAAAATGTTATTGCTTCCAGGACACGTGAGGTCCTACAGACTATCTATAAATTAATCCTCCCAAATTTTTCTTGAACATGGATTATTTGACTGGTTTTGAGAACAATTTACTTGAGAAAAAGATCAGGGATTATGCTACATATATTAAAAATTGGCTTCAAGATCTTGAGGGTTTCAAAATGAAATAAGTAAAACTATATCCAACATGTGAAAACATTATTTAAAGAAAAAGTAATAATTTAGACATTGAATCGCCTAAACAAGTGAATCTGTTTAGTGATCAAATTGAGGTTGATTTTTCTAAAACGGAGCAAGTTAAAGAATCAATTCAGGTGGAAGAAACTATTTAGGAAATTGTTCAAGAAATTGCTAAAGAAATTGAGAAAGACCCAAATCTTTTAGTTCAAGAAATTGAAATAATTTCTCCTCAAACAATTATTAATCTTGAACCAACACAAACTTCTCAAGATATTCAAAAGGAGCCTTGTTTCGTCTATTCATGTAACAAATGAATTTTATCTAGTAGTACCTGTTACTTTCATTTCAACTAATACTCCATTATTATCTTCTATTTCCAAACCAGTGTCCAAAGTAGAACTAGCGGTATAAACCATTGTATCTTTAAATGAATATTTTTATAATTCACAAACAAAGTCTCCTGTTAAAAATTCCCATAAGAGAAAACATGATTCTATGGAAACGCCTTTACAATTAAGTTGGAAAGAAACTGGTAGGCCTACGGATAAAGAAATTGAAACAACTTCATCCCTAGGGGTTTTTGTTACTTATAATCAAAGCATAGTGGAAGAAGTATCTCAATAGTTTGATAAAATTCAAAACATGATAAAGGAATTGGAATTTGACTTAGAAAAAGGTAAGTTCTTTGATGAAAAAGAGTGGCAATCTCATGTCACTGTCCTAAGAGAAGGATTTGCTTCCAGGACATGCAACACATGGAGGAAAGACATAATCTATAGAATTCAGAGTTAGAACAACAATTGAAGACACATAGAATTGGACAACCAACATTTTCAGCAAATTGAAACTTTGAAACAAGCTCGAAACAGAGAGACTGGAATTCTAAAAAAGGAATCATATATCAACATGTGAACAATTACTACAACATTCTAAGTACAAGTAAAATATTTTGAAGAAAAAATAATTCAAATTCAAAGAACATTTGTGGACATTAACATTTTTAAAGATTAGGATTCAGTTGTAAATGAGTAGTTAAAAAAAATTGAATTAAATTTATTCAAAAAGTTGGGAAAAAATCACAATTTTTATCAAGAATTAATGTATCTTACTGATCATCTTGAAGCAATGACTATAGAAAATGATGCACTAAGTAATTAGCTTGGTAAAATTATATATCGGGAAAAATAGTTGAGTTCTAAAATAATACATAAATGATCCAAAAAGGATAAAAAGCCGATGCAAGATTCCTCAAATGAAAGAGGCTCTCATAGTAATGTTATTAAGGAGTGGATTGCATAAGCAATGTTATTAAGGAGTGGATTGCACAAGTTATTGTTTGGTATGATGTTGTTGGGATGGTGCAATATTTATTTCATAGGAGTTTGAAATGATTCATATGTAAGGAATAAAGCAAACATTACCATCAACAATATCCCAACAAGTAGTTGAAAAGGAAAACCAACGGTGATAATCACGCAGATGAACTCCTGGAACTCATAAGATATTAAAAAAATTCCAATTTCCAATTGAACATCTAAAATTAATTTCTAAATTTTCAACTAAGCATAACTGAAAGAAGAGGAAGAGGTATATTGAAAAATGCATTGATCAATGTGAAGTAAGTCTAAAGAGATTCACACCCGTTCATCTACCACATATTTTTGATATAATTCACTCAATGGTCCGAATACATTAAAGATAACAAGAAAGAAATTGATCTGGCACAAACGATGGATGGCTAATAGCCAACAACTGAAATGATTGAGGAGAGTTAGCATCCTACCAAGCAAATAGAAGGATTAAGTCAAATCAATTAGATAGAGTTTGCTCATTTTATGTAAGAAAATACATGGATTTTATATTTTTATAAAACAGATAATATCTTATTTTTTTAATTTCAATTATTTATACAACCATTTACATTAGAGTAAGGGTTTGAAATCTTTGTACTGGATGATACTAATACTATAATAAAAAATTGCGGACAATATTTGAAGACCAATAAGGAATTGATATATTTTTTAACTCCATAGTTGGAATATTGTATGCATTTCTAATATGTTTAAAGCATTGATGGTATTTTGATTTATAACTTTCATTTCTTTGTCAATACTTGTTAAAGATTTGAATATTCTTTTGTATTTTATTTTGAAAGGATCAACTGTATTTTTTTATTGACATGTTTAAATAAACTCAGATTTATTCTGTCTTTAAGTGGATTGACATTTTTTTTTTGATATTCGAAAAATAGTTTAAATGATTTTCTCTCATTCATGAGATAGGTTTGTTTTTCTGTAAGTGGATTAGTTTATTGCATGCAAATAAATTTGAAAATATAAAAAGAGTACACTCTTATTAAACACACACATGGTGTATGAAGAAACTAAACACACACATAGAAAGATAAGCATGAGATACTCGTATTATTCACCATAGATGTACATTTATAATACAATGGTGTGACTCTTGGATTCATCTTCCAAGGTCACTTGGACTGCTTTGTGACTCTTCACCTTCCACACCTACCCATAGAGGATTAGGTGTTCAACATTCCCCTCCTTAATCCAAAGGGGTATGTGTGAGTACAAGAAGAGAGTTGTAATACAAATCTGCAAAATATGGATGGTAGTACTTAGGCTGAATCAGCTCTCTGAAATGTTGGCATAAAGAGGTGGTTTAAGGATGACCACCAAAACTGGAACACAACGCTTATTGTAGTTCACGGAACTCTTCCAAAATTGGCAAGAAGCTGAGGGCTTCTGCTAGAGGAAGTGTCCCTCATATTTGAATAAGGAGACCTTCAACCTAAAAGAAGGGAGGTCTACAACCTGTGATAGTTTAAGGATGACCACCAACACTGGAATGCTTGATGCATTTCCTGGAACTCTTCCAAAGCTAGCAAGAAGTTGAAGTCTTCTGCTAGAGGAAGTGTTCTCAAAGAGGAAGAATATCAACCTCACATGGATGGTTTAAGGTTGTCCATCAACCAAAGGCATGCTCATGGGCATCTGTGTCTCTGGCTACAACTATGAATCTGGAATAATGAATTGTGGCTCAGGCTTGCTTGAACTGCTATGTCTCTGGCTACAACTCTGAATCTAGAATGAGAGATTGTGGCTCAGGCTCGCTTGATGTGGTGTCGAAGCTTGTAGATGACCACCATTTTCCCCCCTGTCAGGTACAAGGTGAGATGATGGCGAAAACTCAACTGCAAGTTTTTTCAATATTCTAGAACAAGTTCTGACATGCGACTTAAACATCTTCTTGGTTGTTGATGCCCATTGTCAAGAAGTGATCCATCCAAGATGAATATTTGTTCTTGCAGGAGGCTTGTTTCTGAAGCATCTGTGTGAAGAATGGGTGTGCCGACCACAGTTCTTGCATGGATGAAGATCAAAACAGTGATCTTTCATATGGCCAATTCGATCACAGTGTTGGAATTTTACACTTTGTTGTTTTTGTTGCTGTGGAAGAGGAGTAGAATCTGGAACAACTGAAGTTGAATTGTCATAAAGAAATCAGGCACTCTAAAATTTTATGGGCTTGGAGTAGTCCAGAATATGAAAGGACAACTCCTTGTCATATCCAAGACCTGTTCAGTGCTTGTTATGGACAAGATCTTCCCAAGGTCTGATTATGGGCTTGGGAAGTGCAGACTCAATTGTTGCATCTACATGTAAATATGCTCTTGTACAAGGAACTGAATGTGAATCGACTGCAACTTTATATTCTTGCTACTAATGGGAGTCCCTCTCAATTTTCTGAACAGAAACAAGTTCAAAATGATGACTCTTTTGCTGAAGTTCATCTTGTTGAAGCTGAGACTCCAACTGCAAAAACTCAATCTTGTCTTGTGCATCTTGCAAGCAAGTTTGAATATTAAAAAGAGCATTCTTGTTCATTTTTACCCTATCATGAACAGTGGAATGAATAAGGTTATTCAACAACTCTAATGCATCATTGATTTTATCCATTTTTCTCAACAACTCAGAGTTACACTTCAAACACTGACTGCAACTATGAATTAAGAAGCAATATCTACTCACAATGTCAGTACAATACAATGTCACTTTAAATATTTTGTAAATGTGCAGCAAAAACCACTATGCAATAACCCTTTAAGGAAAATGATTTCTCTCTTCTTCAAAGAACTGTTTTACACCAAAAACTCTAATTCAACAAAAAGATATTCACAAGCTTGAACGCTTCACTATCAATGAGCAGATGGTCTTGAGCTTGCAATATTACCTCACAATAAAGACGAAGGAAAAACTATGAGAGAATTTATGATGCCACTGCTATTTTGAAAATGATGACCAGTTTTCAACATTTGCCTTCACACTGTTAATATCTTTCAAAGAGTCACCCTTCTATACATACCACAAATCTTGGTCATGTTTTATAATAGAGAAACATGCAGCAAAAACTTCACTCTTCACTATATAGAAAATCTGTGTATCTATTTATTCATATACCATCTCCTCTCTCCCCCCCTTTTTTTTATTATTATTTAAGACCTTTGACCGCAGTTCCAAAAATAGAATACAGATGATGACCACGTTCCATTTGCGTCCATACAAAAATTTATCGACATATCATTCATGAAAATTTGAAACCCCCCCAACACCCTAAAAACATAGCAGAGCAAGCCTTTCTCTTATTTCAATACCCATCTGTGTTCTGCCCCCGCCAAGTTAAAATGGAAAGAAAGAAAAAATGCATGATTGTGTGAGATTTTTTTTTTTTTTTTGGTTTTGTTTCTCGAAGGCGAGAACCAGAGGGAGGGGTCGTAGAGAGGGGTAGCTTAGGGAGCGGCGTGGGAGAGCAATAGGAAGGCTCGAGGGAGGGGGCCGGTGTGAGCAGAGAGGCGAGGAGGTGCGGCTCTGTGGGGGCCAGCGTGAGAGGGGGAGGGTGCGGAAGGTGAGGGGTAGGGGAAGGGCTGTGGGTTCTGTGTGGAGGGGTGAGAAAAGGGAAGAGGTAGCGCGCAGGAGGGGGAGGGTAAGGGTTGCGGGTTCTGTGTGAAGTGGGGAGAGCGGATGGAAGAGGTGGGGAGGGCTAGCGTGCGCAGAGAGGGAGGGGCAGGGAGTCGTGAGAGGGGAGGGCCGAGGGGTGAGGGGAGAGGGGGTTGTGCAGGAGGGGAGGGGAGCGAGTCTGTGAACAGGGAGGGGAGTGTGGTGAGGGGGTAGGGAGATGGGGCCGAGAGGCCGAGAGGGAATAGAGGCGGCGAGCAGGGGGTGGGGGAAGTCGCACGTGTGAGGGAGGTGGTGTGTGAGAGGGCGAGACAGTCGAGGGAAGTGAGGGTTGAGGAATAGTGAGGGGGAGTGAGGTGAGAGCTATAGTGAGGGGTGAGTGAGTGGGCTGAGTGCGGTGAGCAATGGGTGAGCGTGCGAGCAGAGAGCGAGTGTGAGGAACTAAAATATGCATAGTGAATGGGAATGAGAAGACTTTGTAGAATTTGCAGTAAAAACTCAGAATTTTCCAGAATGTTGAATGGCAGGAGTAGTAAACAAAGTGTCAAGAGCAGTAAAAACTGAATGCAATAGGGAGCAGTGAGAAAACTTGCAGACTTTACAGACTTTCAAATTCAGGGATATGGTAGTACACAACACTCCTTTTTGCAAAAATAATTTCTGAACATAGAAAAATAATGAACCCAGCAGAATAATTTCTGAATGTTGCAAAAATGATTTCTATGATTTCTGAATGCTGCAAAAAATTTCTGAATGCTGCAAAAAATGATTTCTAAATGATGCAAAAATGCACAGGATTTTTTCAGGTTTACATAGGTCACAAAAACAAATGGCTCACTCAAGATTGAGTTGGTTATGAATGTTTCAGCTCTGATACCATGTTAAACACACACATGGTGTATGAAGAAACTAAACACACACATAGAAAGATAAGCATGAGATACTCATATTATTCAACATAGATGTACATTTATAATACAATGGTGTGACTCTTGGATTCATCTTCCAAGGTCACTTGGACTCCTTTGTGACTCTTCGCCTTCCACACCTACCCATAGAGGATTAGGTGTTCAACAATGCTCATAAATAAGCTATTTAACATGAGCCCAAAATCAATCTAGTGTCTGATTGTGCCTACACATCAGTCGAGCAATCACTATCCAAAACATCTATTATACTTTCTAAGTATTGCACTTGGATTATTACCCTTCCCCTATTGTTCAAACATCTAAATCCCCCCCCCCCCCCCCCACACACACAACAACAACAATTTATAACATTTTAATAACATGTTGTATATAATTTGTTATGTCATACATTTTCCCTTTCTTTATTTTCATTTTCATAATTTCTTTACGTTAGATTAAAACAGGCAATTAGGCCTTTTTTCTAGAGAGTATTTCCATCCCAAACAAATAGGGGTCTAGTTGGGACCCTCATCGGGTAAAAATTCACTTGTTGTATCAGGAACTTTTCTACCTGTTAACAATTTGACGCTAGAAGGATGGCCAAAATATGTATGGTTAATAAATCTTCATACATAAATATTCCTCTCATTACCACTAATTCTAGTACCCCTCCCATATATGTTCACCAAGGTGAACAATAAACTTATTTTTTCATAATTACATGTCTTAGAATCTTCCTCTATTGTAAATTATCCAATTTCATCTAAATATTCCACTTCTGAGGTGGTTTATGCACCTATTCATCCTCAATTGCATCTTTCCAGAGCTTTTACTCAATCTCAAAGTAAACCTTTGGGTTTATCCCAATATTATTTACTATCTGAATAGAGAAGGCCCAAAAGGGAAACACATACTCAATTTGTTTCTTCATCTCAAGTAGATCCTGAAAAAGAGTTAGAATTTTCAATTGTTACAAATCTTGTGTTTCATTTTGAGAGAGTCAATTGGGAATTTGAAGTAGTGTTTATGAAACCAGTGTTACCAAATAACTCTTCTGCTGAAACTACTTTAGTTGAAACACCTTCATATTCTTCTATTCAAACTTCTTCAACTTTAATTATTCAACATATGGTTTCACATTTACCAACTCCTCCACCTCGTATCATCACTATGGCACACCCCTAGTCTTTGCTAATGTTCCAGGACTACAATATGATTTATCAAAGCATCTTGATATATTTCTTCCTAAACTTAATCCTGAAGGACCTATATCTCCATAATAACATATAAATATGTTCATGCTTTCATTGAAACTTGGGGGACTTCAACATGACGATGTTGTTTGTAAGCTTTTCCCTTATACTTTTGGGGGTGTTAGCCCCCCTATGAAATTCTTGGCAAGCCAGCTGGGGGCTAGATTGTTTTGAGCCTTCAAGGAATTCCTTTCCCCTGAAAACCCATCCTCCTTGAAGTCTCTCAATTGCATGAAAGGATGAACCTCTCAATCACAAGGAAACACTGCAACGGAGCCACCAAACCATGCAATCAACACTATCTCCAAAATAATGCACTCCCTAGCAGAAAAAGCGCTGGGAGGGTATCATAAATGTGTGGTATGATACCAAAAATCTGAGATAAGCTCTGGATCTCTCCAAAAAGATCTCTCAAGTTCCTCCAATGAGAAACTAGCTCAGAAGCCGGGATTCCAATCCCTTCCACTGCTGCACCCAGCAACACTACACAATCTTCGGCAAAGTTGTGTTGATGAAGATGGTTGAAGCTTGGCCTGAAAAACTGATGTGGAATGATGAATAAAAACTCTCCCAATGAGCTTCTCAAAAGAAACAGGTCGTAGTCCCACCTGGGAACACCCAGTGCTAAACAACACTGCAGCTTTGCTAAGCAGCAAAGCAGCAACAATTCTTGGCAGCCAAGAATAATAATCTACAACATGATGAATAGTGCTGCCATCCTCTTCCCTATATAAGAAATGAGTTTTCTTTCCCTTGGCCCCACTCACTTAGGTTACTTCTAACCCAAGTTACATGTCCCTCCAAAATTGCGTTATTCATCCTTGGATTCCTCCTCCACTAAAACTGCGTTGTTGACTTAGTCAAAGTTGCTTCATTTTATCTTTGTTCACACATGGATGTGTTTTATTATGCTAGAAAGAATGTCCCCTTTCACACTTGGAGTGTTTTTATCCTCCTTAGGAGACTTATGGGCTTTTCTACCCATTTATTTACCGGCTACAACTGCTGCTAACTCTAATGTTCCATTTAGCTTGGAGGCTAAAATTTTAGAACATTACAAATTTGAATCTACTAATAATGTAGTTGAATATGAAGAATTGATTCTAAGTCTACAAACATCTAAACAGATGGGAGTTCAGTCCATCTCTGTTTTTGGTGATTTTGAATTAATAATAAGACAAATTAAGAATTGGTGTCAGACTAAAAATCTCAAATTGAGGTCTTATAGAAATGAGGTGTGGGATCTAGTTGAAAATTATTTTGAAACTTTTAATTTACAGTTTATTCCAAGAGAAGAGAATAGAATGGAATATTCATTGGCATTTGCAGCCAGTTCATTTAAGCCACCAATTAATCCAAGGTTTAGATATGAAATTGAACTGAGACACAGGCCTTCAATCCCTGACAATGTAAAGCATTGGCAGGTTTTTGAGGAGGATGAGAATATTAATCAATTTTTAACGATGATTGGAAAGTTTGAAGATAGTCAAATTGATTTAGAAGTTGATAAAAGTGGTCAAAGTGATGTCTAAAAATCTGAAACATTCAATTGGTGATCAGAAGATAATTCAGTTGAAGGATAATATTTTGCCCAGAGGTTTGGTACCTCTTGAGAGATTGTTTGATGCTAATGATGTGGCAGTGAACCAGAAAAAGGTATCCCAAGATGGAGAAATGGAGGATTGTAATTTAGGAACTCAACATGAGCCTAAAATAGTCAAATTGTTTAAATGAGTTCCTAAGGAGTACAAAGAAAGGTATGTAGATATTTTTAAACAATTCATGGACGTATTTGCATGGTCATATGAAGATTTAAAGACTTATGATCTATATATTATTCAGCATAAAATACCGTTGAAAGATGGGGTTAAGCCACACAGGAAGAAGTTAAAACAAATTAACCCACTATTGCTGGCTCCAATTGAAAAAGAGATAAAGAAACTTTTGCAAGAAAAAATCATAGTTCCACTAAGATATTCAGATTGGGTTTCCAATCTGGTACCAGTCAGGAAGAAAAATGGAGAGATAAGATTATGTGTGGATTTCAGAAATTTGAACAGAGCTTCCCTAAAGGATAATTATCCTTTACCAAAGATGGATTTTGTTATGCAAAAAGTAACTGGAGCTTCAGGTTATCCATGGTTGATGTTTTGTTCGGGTATAATCAGGTGGCTATGGAGAAGGAAGATGTAATGTTCCCAATTTTAGCCTCAAGATAAAATGGAACATTACAGCTGCACATTTTATTTTTGTTTAATAAAATGGGGAAGGAGACACCTTAGCCCCTTTTAAATGAAGAAATAACACTCCTAATGTGAAAGGGGAGTGAATAAAGCAGTTGAAATAAACACCAATGGTGTGAATAGAACCCATCTCACTTGGATTAGTCATCTTTGACTAAATTCAACAGCGCTGCCTATAGAGGAGAAGCTTCCTAGAGAAGTTGCGCAGTTTTGGAGGGAAGAGCTTCACATGAGGGTGGAAACCATAATTTGTGGGACCATGGTGGAGAAGAGGTTCCTTTATTTATATGGAGGAGATGGCAACCCATTTTCATTATGTTATGGTTTAGAGTTTCAGACTTGGGTCTGCAAAGCTTGCATCCCCGGGCTGTTTAGTAGGGTGACGGTGCCCTTGGGCACTAGGGTCTTATCAGTCGGGAATCCCTAACTCTTCCTCAAGGAAGGATGAGGATTGAGCTTCATTTCCCCAATCTAGCATTGGCCACAACTTCATTCATCTTCTACAACGTTATTTCTACAGCAGAGAGGACATTGTGTAGCTGGGTGCAACTAGAGAGGAACTCATGAAGTCCCTCTTGTTTAGTTTTCTTCAGTGGAGGAGTGTTATATTCATTGGAGGAGCTGAAAGGAGGATTCCTGGGCACTATTTCATATCATTTGGCATGGGCCAACATTCCATCATCTCCCACTGCGCAGTCCATGGAGGAAACTGCGTTATTTTATGGAGGCAGTGAGAGAGGGTTTCATTGGGCTCATTAGGAGCGTGTTTCTGAGACAAAGTGATTAACACTTTGTGTTAGAGACATTATTAGAGGAGGGCATCTACATTTTAGATCAACCATGGCCTCATTCATATTTTGTATCAGTTGCAGTGACAATTCTGTTGTCACATTTTTGTATGTTCCGACATTTCTAGCAATCTTTCATAGATTGGCTAGAAATCTTGTATTTCAGCCCATTTCTTGTTATTGGGCTTATATATTTTACTAATTCAGCCATATATGGATTTTATTCATATTCAGAAGCTAATACCTTCATGTACACAACGCAGTTGCAGCTACTCCGACATTTTTTGGAGTTGCAGCTACTCTTGGATTTCATTGCTTATTCATGGGAGGTTGGATATTAAAGCTTGAGTGGCTTTCCCCTCAGATATTTCTTGTATTTATTTGCTGATATATCATAATATCATGATTTCTATAGCATTTCCCTCATATGATGTATTCAAAGTTGCAGAGTTCATGTTTATGTTCATATATTGTTGTAGCTCTCTCATTGAGCATTATTTTAGAGACCTAGATTGGGGAGATCTGAATAACCCATCTAGAGTTATTTATTTGAGCATATATTATGCATAGGAGTTGTATGAGATGTTATCTAGGGAATCCCAGCATTGGTATATCTTATTTTTGCAGCAGCTTCCTTATACAGCGTCCTCAAGGACCCTGTAGCAGCAATTCCCGAAGTGGAATATTGCATATCCATAAGTAGAGTCTGAGAAGGGCAAGATAGCCTCAGGATTTATCCCTTATTTAGAAGGAGTCATATCCTGTAAATTCCCCATCATTCAATCTCTAAAATGGACTTGCAATGTCTCACTGAAGAAGGAAAAATGGAACATCTTAAGATGTTCTCGATGGAGCAGCAAATCCCTCATTTGGGACATTACAGTGGTATCAGAGCATGATATTGGCTAAGCTTGTGCCCAAGATCTATTTCCATCAGCAAGAAGAGATTCTCTCCAAGGAGAGGAGATTGACAGAGGAAACAAGGAAAGAGGAATCAAGGAAGAGGAGGTTTCCCTTCTTCTTTTCCAAACCATTGAGCACACCATTGAAGATCTGCTGGAAGGGAAAATTTGGAGAAATTTTCTGAAAGGTGTTTGTGATTGATCAAGCTCTAGCTATTATCATGAAGGGTGTGAGCATTCATCCACACATGTAGATCCACAGTGCAGTACATTGCCCATATCTACTGCAAGAAGGATGGATGGAAAAAGTTGAGGCCTTTGGAGGAGCAACACTGCAACTCAAAGGTATGATTCATGATGATTGATTTCAGAGTTCTATTTCATGTTCCCATGAAAATGAGAGATCATATGTTAAATTCACAAGATTTTTCCAAGGGGATTGATGAAAACCAATGAGAAACAGGGTGTGGAAAAACTACAAACACTTTGCATGCATGGAGGGGAATCAAGAAACAAAATATCATTCCATCTTTATAGAGGGGGAGAAATAAGGAGAATGACTTGCTAGAGGCAAGATCCCCATTTTATGAAGGGCACTCTTCCATTTGTGAGGGTATGGAGATATTTCTTTCAAGGGAAGGCCAAGATACAATGCCTCTCATTGAGGGGAGATACACTCACATGTTGGTAAAGAGGAGGTGCATAGAAGAATATACAGCGCTGCACCATTGGAAGAAGAAGAAGATTAGGAGGATTGGCATGAAGGGATGATGGACATTCACCCTTATCTATTTCAGAGATTTTCTTCACATAGGAGAAGGACTGCACTACGCAGTAGAGAGAGAGGGACTCTCATTCCTCTCATATATTCAGTCCAATTCCTATCATGATGTCTCACTTTTGGAGGTTTCCCACTTGGGAGGCCACATGTTCTAGAGATGATGAGAGGCATCATGCCATTTGGTTCACCACTCATTGGATTCTGGAGGGGTGGAGACATTAGAGGAGTCCACTACAGCGCAAAGATTTTGGGGATGAGCACATGGAGGAGGGATACACTCTCTCATTTTCAGCACCACCCATTCTCATCAGTTTCACTGCGCAGATAGAGTTGTTGCAGAGGTGGAGGATAGCATCTTCATGATGCATGATGACTGCTCCATGGATTTGGTGAGAGAAATATTACTTTCTTTGGAGGAAGGAATCTTTCATGCTTTGGAGTAGATGGAGGCCACTCATGCTTACATTGCCCAGGATCGGGAGATTCTTTGGAGGTGATAGTCTCTCATGGGAGGCTTATTTTCAGAGATCATCATTTCTTTTGAGCATGAGTAGCTGCATGATGGCATGGCAGCAACTTAGAGGATGAATTTGGCATGAGGGGATGTCAAGGTAGCAGGAAGCAGCGTGATGGGAGCATTTTATTGCAGATTACCAACACTTTCTATGAGGAGGATTGATCCATGTTGGAGGACTCAGATTTTGGTTGAGAGGTACCAGGATATTGGTGCATGCATGATTCTTGGATGGCCTTGATGGAGATAGCAGATACTCAATGGATGTTATGATCATCTATCATCATGGAAGACTCTTCTTGACTAGGATTTCTAGTCTCAGGTAGAAACTATTGCATGTAGCACATGAGGACTTCCTAGATGTGCATTTGGATGCATATTTTGCTTTGCTAGAGGATTTCACTTTGGAGGGCATTCAACATGATCCACAATAGCATATGGATAGATGCAGAGCCCGATTGTTTTTGGTGAGGTTGGAACAACCACTCCCTTACTCATTGGAGGAGAGGGAGAACATTCATGTTGAGCCATTTCAACTCAAGAGCTCTATGTTGAGATTGCAACAAGATGATGAGCTTAGTGGAAAGAAGTCGCCTTCACTAAGTGGGCCCGCAGGCTATTTTTGGCGCACAGTCTATTTTTAGACTATGTCTATTTTTAGACATGTCGATCATATTCTATGAGTTGCAGGATGCTATTTGTGGATGGTTGGTCAAGTTGGAAAAAAATAGATGGACTTCTATTTTTAGACATATTGGGCGGAATCTATTTTTAGATTGCCAGTCTAAAAATAGATATGTCGAATATTATTAGCTCTTAATAATATTTGGACTATAAACATTATCTTATTCTCTTGGAGCACTTTAGTTAAGTGCACAGATGTGGCACAAGAGCTGATAGAAGGAATTAGCTATTCCTGAGGGTTAAGTGGAGCTATTTCATGGAGACTTTAGTTAGAAATCATGTGACAGAGTTTGGTGGAGTTATTGAGGTAGTTGGTGGAGTTGTGTTCAGTTTAACTTAGTTAAACATAGTTGAGCTAGTTGTATCTAGTCTAACTGATTGATACACTAGTGAGAGTGGTGTGAATTAATTATTAATTAATTCACTAATTATAAACTCATTAATCAACTAAAGAATACATCAATTAACTTCAGTGCATGGACAGTTTCAGTGGAGACCAGTGGAGAGATAGGTGAAAGAGCAGTGTGACTATCAGTTATGACTATACTGGTGCATGAGTTTGCACCACACATTGATGGAGATGCCAATGAGGATTGCGCAGTGCATACCAGGTGGATTCGAGTTCATTCAGAGCCAATATTCAGCAGGGATTGCGTAGTAGAGGCAGGCTAACAGGTGGCAGAGATTGGAGCATGTGTTTTGCTAGATCAGACCTGATTAGTGTGTAGAAATTGGAGATTGTACTGAGATCTTGTGAGGAGCTTTGTATATTGATTGTTACATGATATCTATGATATATAATGTATAGATAGTTGGGGGTTTTCAGCTTTAAGCTTTCCCATAAAATATTGTGTTCATATGTGTGATTGTTTATGGTTTTAATGTGTGCATGCGATTGTTTTTATTTCTGCAATTAATGATCAATGGTAGAAGAGATTCTGTATTGTGCATGAAGTTAAAATAGTGTGTGATCAGGAGAATCTCAGTGTAGAACATATCAATTATAAAATTTATACATGGTATCAGAGTGATATTGATCATTGGAGCAATTGCAAAACATTGAAGCGGTTGAGTTTTGAGCTGGTGGAATTCGAATTTGCAGCAGTGTTTTCTTGGTGTCGAAGTTGAGATGTCTTTAAATGGATTGAAATTGGAGTATGCCTTTGAGGGAAGCTTGAATTATATTGCATGGAAGGATAGGATGGAGGTGGTGCTGGATGACAATGGGTTGAAGGAGTTCATAGATGCAGAAATTCCAAAACCTGCTTCTGGCGATGCTGCCACACTTGACGCATGGCAAAAGAAGACAGCAAAGTGTCGAAGAATTCTGTTGGAAGGTGTAAAGGATCACATAGTGTCCAGCCTTCATGGTAAGGCTTCTCCATTCTTGATGTGGAAAGCGTTGATAGATTTATTCCAAAGCAAGAGCGACTAGAGAAAGTTGGCGCTCAAGGATAAACTCAGAAACATAAAAATGGAGAAAGGTGACAGTATGCCCAAGTACCTCACAAAGTTCATCCAATGTAGGGATGAGCTGGGAAGTGTGGGGGTGACTGTAGATGACGAGGACTTGGTGAGCTTGGCTCTCCTTGGGCTTTCGAAGAGTTGGCATTCCTATAAGGACTCTGTCAATGGTCAGGAGAAATTGTCAGGATGGGAGCGACTTTGGTTGGATCTTGTGTAAGAGGAGATAAGGAGAAGTACCAGGGATGGATCTTCATCAAAGAACTCAGATGAAGAAAATTTCGCTTTGGCTGCCAAAGCAAGGAAGGGGAAGATAAAGAAGAATGCTTCTCAATCCGGTGCGAAAGGAAAGAAGCAGGACATGTCCAAGGTGAAGTGCTTTCACTATCACCAACACGGACATTACGCCACTAATTGTCCATAGAAGAAGAAAAATAAGCAAGCTGCTGGATCTGCAGCTGGAGAGGCCTTAGCCTCACAGTTTGAGCTGGATTTTTTGTTGATCGTATGCTTGGTCTCAAGTATGATGGGGTTAGTGTGGTTTCTTGACAGTGGTGCATCTTTTCATATGACCGGAGACAAATATTTGTTTACTGATCTGGATGAGAAAGATCTTGGAGTGCACATCGAGATGGGCGATGATGGTAGATACAGTGCGACTAGTATCGGTACCATTTATTTTGAGAGGGAGTCTGGTAAACCCTTCGTATTGAAGGAAGTGATGCATGTTCCAGGATTGAAGAATAATCTGATCTCAGTGGCCATGTTAGAAGACAAGGGATATGATGTTGTCTTTAGTGAGGGAAAGGCTTTCCTGCACAGTAAGGAAACTGGTGAGACCCAGAGGATGGGGTTCAAGTTAAGAACCTTTATCAGTTGCAGGTAGATGGATGCGCAGTAATGGTAGGCAAGGCAGAAGGAGTGGTGAGCCGAGATGATGGCGAGCTGTGGCACAGGAGATTGGGCCACCTTCACCATGGAGCTTTGAAAATTTTGCAGTAGATTTCTATCGAGCTTCCCAAAGGTACACTTGCGCAGTCAGATAAGTGCAAGGGATGTACTTTGGGAAAATTTGTGAAAGCCACCTTTCACGAGAAGGATAGTCACGCCACGACGATCCTCGAGAGAATTCACACAGACGTGTGTGGACCTTTCTCAGTAGCTTCAACAACAAAACACAAGTACTATGTGATATTTGTTGATGATTTATCTCAGAAGTGCTGGATCTTGTTCATGCAGAAGAAGAGTGAGACATACTCAAAGTTCTGTGAGTTCAAGGCACTGGTTGAGAAAGAATCGAGGAAGCAGGTGAAGTCTCTTAGGAGCAACAATGGTGGTGAATTCATCTCTGGAGAATTCAAGGACTTTTGTAGCACAGAAGGAATTCGAAGAGAGCTCATAGCACCTCATAACCCACAGTAGAATGGGGTTGTTGAGTGGAAGAACAGAATGATCGTGGGTGTTGCATGGGCGATGTTGCATGATCAAGGCCTTCCCATAAAATTGTGGGCTGAGGCATGCAATACTGCGGTTTATGTGAAAAACTGTTGTCCTCACAGGATACTTGGCATGAGTACACTCGAGGAGGCGTTTTCTGGTAAGAGGCCTGATATTTACCATTTGAGGATTTTTGGTTCACCTGTTTACATTCATGTGATGAAGGATGCCAGGAAGAAGCTGGAGTCGAGTGGAGAGGTTGGGATATTTGTGGGGTACACTAATACGCTCCACAGCTATCGTGTGTATTTTCCAAACAGTCACAAGACTGTTGTGTGACAGGATATCAAATTTCATGAGGAGAAAGCCATGAAGTGTTCGCTTGAGAGGGAGCCACACTTGCATGCAGAGGAGGAGCTATTAGTTCCTAAGGATGAGCTTCAGGATGTGGATCAGCCACAAGAGGAGGTTCAAGGAGTGGAAGAGACCACTCATGCAGCGCCAACCATCAGAGGGTGGAAGTGCACTACAGAAGTTGAGCGACTAGCTCAAGATGCGGAGAAGGTTGTAGGAGCACCTAAATCACAGCGTAGACAGAGACAGTCACCTGACCAGTACACTGGATACATGGCTCTTATGAGTTAGTGTATCGTGACAGAGCCATCCTCTTTCGAGGAAGCTGTGGAGGATACCACATGGGTAGATTCCATGGTGGAAGAGTATGATTCGATTGTCAGAAACAGTGCATGGGAGATTGTCCCAAGGCCGGAAGGGAAATCAGTGGTAGGTTTGAGATGGATCTACAAAGTGAAGCAAGCAGCTGACGGGAGTGTGGAGAAGTACAAGGCAATATTTGTTGCCCGAGGCTTCTCACAGATAGAGGGGATCAATTATGAGGAAACCTTTGCACCTATCGCAAGGTATTCCTCCATACGGATGATTCTTTCTCTCTCAGCGCAAATGGGGTGGCACATTCATCAGATGGATGTGCAGACTTCATTCCTCAACAGAGTGATTGAGGAGGAGGTGTACATAGAGCAGCCCGAAGGTTTCGAGATCTTCAGCAGTGAGTCGCATGTGTGCAAGCTCAAGAGAGTGCTGTATGGGTTCAAACAAGCACCTCGTGCTTGGTACACACGGATCGATAGTTACTTTACTAGACTTGGATTCTCCAAGAGTGAGGCGGATATGAACCTATACCAGATGGTGGTGGAGGGTAAGTTGCTGATCATTGTACTTTATGTAGATGATTTGATACTGACCGGTGATGAATAGTTGATACTCTCATGCAAGGATGATCTTGCAAAAGAGTTTGAGATGAAGGACTTGGGCCTCCTTCATTATTTCCTGGGATTGGAAATTTGGCAGCGCAGTGATGGACTGTTTGTGTCTCAAGGAAAGTATGCTAGGGAGATACTGGAGAAGTTCAACATGCATGGCTGCAAGACTGTTGATACTCCTCTTCCTGGTGGTTTGAGGAAGGAGGGTGCTACATCGGAAAATGTAGTGGATGCCACTGTTTATCGACAGTTGGTGGGGTCGCTTATGTATCTGGTCAATACACGACCCGACATATGCTTCGCAATTAACCATCTTTCACAAGCTATGGTTAAGCCTAATAATCTCTTTTGGAAGGCGGGGAAGCATGTATTGAGATATCTCAGAGGCACATCGGGATATGGACTTTGGTACAGACAGTCGGATGAGGTGAAGCTGTGTGGCTTCACGGATGCAGATTGGGCAGGGAGCCCAATGGACAGAAAGAGCACATCTGGAGGGATTTTCAGTATCGGGTCGACAAAATTTTCTTGGTACAGAAGGAAGCAGAGATCCGTGGCACTCAGTTCAGTAGAGGCCGAGTATATGGTAGCGATTTTGGCTACATGTGAGGCTATATGGATGAGGAAGATCCTGGTTGGGTTGTTCGGTTCACACTTGGATCCTAATATGATATATTATGATAATCAGAGTTGCATCAAACTCTCGGTTAATCCAGTATTTCATGATAGATCTAAACACATTGACATCTGGTATCAGCATATCAAATATTGTGTGCAGCGGAAGATCATGTTACTTTCTTACATTCCTACGGAGGATCAGGATGCTGATATCTTGACAAAGGCGCTCACCAGGAGAAAATTTGAATACCACAGAGGCAAGATCGGGGTGGCAGATAATCCCTATCTTGTTATGAGGGAGTGTTGAGATTGCAACAAGGGGATGAGCTTAGTGGAAAGAAGTCGCCTTCACTAAGTGGGCCCGCAGGCTATTTTTGGTGCACAGTCTATTTGTAGACTATGTCTATTTTTAGACATGTCGATCATATTCTATGAGTTGCAGGATGCTATTTGTGGATGGTTGGTCAAGTTGGAAAAAATAGATGGACTTCTATTTTTAGAAATATTGGGCGGAATCTATTTTTAGATTGCTAGTCTAAAAATAGATATGTCGAATATTATTAGCTCTTAATAATATTTGGACTATAAACATTATCTTATTCTCTTGGAGCACTTCAGTTAAGTGCACAAATGTGGCATAGGAGCTGACAGAAGGAATTACGCTATTCCTGAGGGTTAAGTGGAGCTATTGCATGGAGACTTCAGTTAGAACTGATGTGAGAGAGTTTGGTGGAGTTGATTGAGGAAGTTAATGGAGTTGTGTTCAATTTAACTGAGTTAAACATAGTTGAGCTAGTTGTATCTAGTCTAACTGATTGATACACTAGTGAGAGTGGTGTGAATTAATTATTAATTTATTCACTAATTATTAACTCATAAATCAACTAAAGAATAAATCAATTAACTTCAATGCATGGACAGTTTCAGTGGAGACCAGTGGAGAGATAGGTGAAAGAGCAGTGTGACTATCAGTTGTGACTCTACTGGTGCATGAGTTTGCACCACACATTGATGGAGATGCCAATGAGGATTGAGTAGTGCATACCAGGTGGATTCGAGTTCATTCAGAGCCAATATTCAGCAGGGATTGCGCAGTAGAGGCAGGCTAACATGTGGCAGATATTGGAGCATGTGTTTTGCTAGATCGGACCTGATTAGTGTGTAGCAATTGGAGATTGTACTGAGAGCTTGTGAGGATCTTTGTATAATGATTGTTACATGATCTCTATGACATATAATATACAGATAGTTGGGGGTTTTCAGCTTTAAGCTTTCCCATAAAATACTGTGTTCATATGTGTGATTGTTTATGGTTTTAATGTGCACATGAAATTGTTTTTATTTTTGCAATTAATGATCAATGGTAGAAGAGATTTTGTATTGTGCATGAAGTTAAAATAGTGTGCGATCAGGAGAATCTCGGTGTATAACATATTAGTTATCAAATTTCTACACTCTAGTTCATGATGGAGGAGGTATAATTTCATATTTTGTATTGTACTTATTTTCATTGATTGAGGAGCATGATGTATCAAGGAGGCTTTCCCCTTCTTGCATTTTTCATGAGGATGCTACTTGTAGCCTTGATTTTGGCTAATTTTATGATGGTTTGTGGGGGGAGCCACATGCTTCTTGGTGTGCACCTTTGGCACCAATGTATATTTCATGTTTCATCTTATGAGGAGATGTTGTGGCAGAAAACAAGTGGCTAGTGCAAAATTTGTTATTTGTGATTTTGAGGCAGGCCAAGGAGGCACTACGTAGGTTCCATGAGTGGGATTTGGAACCACTCTCCGGTTGTCATTTGACAACTTTATTTTATTGTATATTGCTCCATGTATCTATGATGTTTTTACTTTCATGAGGAGCATTATTTGGAGAGTTTTGGATGCACAACCCATTGGGAGCATGATTCTCTCCATTGTATATGTTTTATCTTGTAGGAGACACCATGGGCAAACCATGATTGCCACATTGCTACTTGTATCTTCTTGTGGGAGGGACCACTTGGAGAATTTGCAGAGGCATTTCATGGCTGATTTTTCTTGATCGGGTAGCTTAGGCCATTCTTGGAGGCCATAATTTTCAGCCCAAAGACAGAGGCAACCCCATGCACACTTCAAATGGAGAGAGGGCCATCATGAGAATGCAAGCACACTCTCCTTTCAGCCCCAACCAATTGCAGAAATCAGGGGTGAGATTTTAATTTGGATGATTGCATGGATGAGAGGATCATCATTGGGAGCAGAATTTTCCCATGGATATCATCACTCCTACCTTAAGGATACCTTAGCACAGCAAGAAGGATTCCACTACACCTTCGATCTTTCCATGAGGAGGATTTTTGACAGCTTGCATACTTGGGAGAGAGCATTGGAGGACAGTTTCATTGCAGCATACTTGAGCAGTGGTGGGACCATTGATGAGGAGGCCACAAGAGAAGAAGGGGGAGACAATTTTTTTCTCTCTATGCAGTTAATTGAGGGCAAGCAACATGTGGGAGGGGAGTACTGTAATGTTCCCAATTTTAGCCTCAAGCTAAAATGGAACATTATAGCTGCACATTTTATTTTTGTTTAATAAAATGGGGAAGGAGACACCTTAGCCACTTTTAGATGAAGAAATAACACTCCTAATGTGAAAGGGGAGTGAATAAAGTAGCTGAAATAAACACCAATGGTGTGAATAGAACCCATCTCACTTGGATTAGTCATATTTGACTAAATTCAACAGCGCTGCCTATAGAGGAGAAGCTTCCTAGAGAAGCTACACAGTTTTGGAGGGAAGAGCTTCACATGAGGGTGGAAACCCTAATTGGTGGGACCATGGTGGAGAAGAGTTTCCTTTATTTATATGGAGGAGATGGCATCCCATTTTCATTATGTAATGGTTTAGAGTTTCAGACTTGGGTCTGCAAAGCTTGCATCCCTGGGCTGTTTAGCAGGGTGATGGTGCCCTTGGGCACTAGGATGTTCCCGGTCGGGAGTCCCTACCTATTCCTCAAGGAAGGATGAGGATTGAGCTTCATTTACTCAATCCATCATTGGCCACAACTTCATTCATCTTCTACAACGTTATTTCTGCAACAGAGAGGATGTTGTGTAGCTGGGTGCAGCTAGAGAGGAACTCATGGAGTCCCTCTTGTTTAGTTTTATTCAGTGGAGGAGTGTTCTATTCATTGGAGGAGATGCAAGGAGGATTCCTGGGCATTATTTCAGATCATTTGGCATGGGGGAACATTCCATCATCTCCCACTACATAGTCCATGGAGGAAACTGCGTTATTTTATGGAGGCAGTGAGAGAGGGTTTCATTGGGCTCATCGGGAGTGTGTTTTTTAGACAAAGTGATCAACACTTTGTGTTAGAGACATTATCAGAGGAGGGAATCTACATTTTAGATCAGCCATGGCCTCATTCATATTTTGTATCAGTTGCAGTGACAACTCTGTTGTCACATTTTTGTATGTTCTGGCATTTCTAGCAATCTTTCATAGATTGGCTAGAAATCTTGTATTTCAGACCATTTCTTGTTATTGGGCTTATATATTGTATTCCTTCAGCCGTATATGGATTTTATTCATATTCAGCAGCTAATACCTTCATGTATACAACACAGTTGCAGCTAGTCTAGAATTTTGTGAAGTTGCAACTACTCTTGGATTTCATTTCTTATTCATGGGAGGTTGGATATTAAAGCTTGAGTGGCTTTTCCTTCAGCTATTTCTTGTATATATTTGATGATATATCGTAATATCATGCTGGATGTAGCATTTCACTCATATGATGTATTCAGAGTTGCAGAGTTCATGTTCATGTTCATATATTGTTGTAGCTCTCTCATTGAGCATTGTTTTAGAGACCTAGATTAGGGAGATCTGAATAACCCATATAGAGTTATTTCTTTGAGCTCATATTCTGCATAGGAGTTGTATGAGATGTGATCTAGGGAATCCAAGTGTTGGTATGTCTTATTTTTGCAACAGCTTCCTTATACAGTGTCCTCAAGGACCTTGTGGCAGCAATTCCCGAAGTGGAATATTGCATATCCATAGGCAGAGTCTGAGAAGGGCCAACTAGCCTTAGGTTTTCTCCCTTATTTAGAAGGAGTAATATCCTGTAAATTCCCCATCAGTAAATCTCTGAAATGGAATTGCAGTGTCTCACTGAAGAAGGGAAAATGGAACATCTTAAGATGTTCCCGATGGAGCAGCAAATCCCTCATTTGGGACATTACAGAAGATCAAAAGAAAACTGATTTCACCACACCTTGGGGAACATTCATGTATTCTAGGATTCCATTCGGCCTCATGAATGCAGGAGCTACTTTCCAAAGGGCAATGGATATTGCTTTTGTGGGTGATAAATTTGTAGTCATTTATCTTGATGATGTTACTATTTTTTCAGGTTCTGATGATGAGCAATTAGAGCACCTGCGGAAAGCCTTCTTGAAATGCAGAAAATTTGGATTATCATTAAATCCCAAGAAATATTTTTTTTTCTTTAGAGGAAGGTAAGTTTTTGGGTCACATAGTTTCAAATCAAGGAGTGAAGATTGATCCAGCAAGGGTTGAAGCTATACAAACAATTACACTGCCTAGAAGTAAAAAGGATATCCAAAGGTTTCTGGGATAAATCAATGTTTTGAGAAGATTTGTTCTGAATTATGTTGAGATTGTCAGGAGAATAATAGATATGTTAAAAAAGAATGCTGAAGTAAAATGGGACAAAGATGCAAGATAATCCTTTGGCAGAATTAAAGAAGCTCTTCAAGAAGCTCTTATTCTGATCAGTCCAGATTACTTGAAGCCTTTTCAAATCTTCTCATTTGCATCATCCTCTGCTATTGCTATTGTGTTATTAAAAAAAATGAAGAAGGAAGTGAACAACCTGTAGCCTTTTTCAGCAAAGTCCTTAGAGATACAGAGCTGAAGTATAATATCTTGGAGAAGCAGATATATGCTTTAGTTAAATCATTAAAGGCTTTCAGAACTTATGTAATTCATTCTAAAATAGTAGCATATGTGCCTAATTTTGCTATAAAGGATGTGCTAGTACAGAGTGATGTAGAAGGAAAAAGAGGAAAATGGATTTCCAAAATCCAACAATATGATTTGGATATCAAACCAACAAAATTAGTCAAAGGACAAGGACTGGCCATGTTGGCTTTCCTATGATTTGGCCGATTGGTAAACCAAATGACAAGGCAACATGTAAACCAGTCTTTAGAGCTCTAGGATCTAGCCCTCCTAGTCTCAGAGGGGGATCTCTCAATTTGTTTGCAAAGATATGACTTGTTTTCTTTGAAAAAGGTTGATTTTAGGCTAGTTATTAAGCATGAGTTTGTTTGATTGTTTTGTGGGACATGATGATCTAGGGAGCATAGATAGAAAAGGGAAATCTCTAAGTCATTGGGCAATGGAGTCAAATGGAAGTTTGTAACAAGTTTTTAGATGAATTAGGGGTATCAAAGGGCAAATATAACTTGGTTGTTGGATCTACAAAGTTTTTAGGTGAAATGAAATGGACATCAAGTTTTTAGAATGAAAAGTAAAACTAAGGGCAGTTAAGAATCCTTAATTATATATACTCTTCAACAAAGGGACTTAAAGCATCATTTGAACATGAATAAGTATTTTATAGATAGGGCTAACCATGAATTCTACAAATTACACTTCAGCAAATAACAATTTCAAGACAAACTTTCAAAATGAAATCTAAGAGTCGAGGAACGCTCTATTTCATCAAATATTTCACTTTCAAGGATAAGAAAACATTCAAGATTCACAAATAACTGCATTCATAGAAGAGGGAACTCCTAAACATCTAGGACTACAATCATAAAGGCTTTCAAAACAATTATTTGAGCAAGTACAAAGGGTACGATTAAAACAAACCTCTTTGGCAAACTTTGGACAATAGTACTTTGGAAGGAGACTTCAGAAATTGTTTTTATAGTGTCAACAAGAAGCAAGGAAAACCATAAACCATCTTGAGGCCAACTGTATTGAATTAATTCTGAAATAAACAGGCTTAAGGTTGAAAATAAGTTAAACTACTCAATCAAACATTCAGCAGATGAAAACATAAAGATAGTGAAAATCAAACAGGCCTAAGGTGCTTCTAGGAGACATTTCTTAGCCTAAAAATTTTACTCTACTGCAAGCAAGAGATGATGAAAATAGAATGAAAATAGGAAAAACATTAAACATTTTAGAATACTTCACCAACAGCCAAGCTCATGGATCCAATGACAG
Organism: Pinus albicaulis; assembly: GCA_034641835.2. NCBI lineage: Eukaryota > Viridiplantae > Streptophyta > Pinopsida > Pinales > Pinaceae > Pinus > Pinus albicaulis. Next base: position 1,265,523,629 of record CM076572.1, read on the forward strand.
AGCTTTATCTATCCACAAATAGGTCAAAACATCCACAGGTTCCAGTACATAAATTTCTTTTCAATCTTAGCAGAACTATATATTACTTCAAAGAGTTATCAAATGCCCCCATACAATGAGTTTGAATGCAGTATTTATGCTGCAAATGAGGAGGTAGAACTATCTAGAGTTCAAAATGTTATTAATGACATAGTAAATGCACTCATATCCTTAAAAACCATGCAAGGCATAAGGTAGGAATGTTTCTCAACTACTTATCTGTGTATTAAATCTATCTTTACTTCCTAAGGAAAAAATAGCAGAAAATATTGACGTTGAGGCTCTTTTATGTCTTTTACAATAACTGTCAGACAATTTTAAAATATCTTTTTGTGTAATAACTTCCAATTTTCCCTTTGAGACATAAAGTAAATGAAAGGTGTCCATTTTGAGTTATTAAGTGAATAACTGCTCCTTTGATGCATTCGAGGCTATCTTCAAGCCTAAGTCTTCTTGATTTAATCATAAAACTACTCTTTGGGCTTAATCTGCATTTACTTCACCATTAACTGTGTTTTAAGGCTTTGATGATGTCTTTGGCCTTCATAATGTAACATTGTTGCCCCTTTTCCTTTTATGATTGATTCAAACCCTTAAACTGTGTATTTAACCTTTAACCTTCATCTTTCATGCATAATATTTTATCTTCAATCTCCTCTGTCTTTGTTGCTTTAAACCTTTCTGCTGTCTAGACTAACTTTTAATATTTTTTCTTTGGTTCTCAGCTTTTAACCCTTCATCTTTAAACCTTTAATCTCTGTATCTTCGGCCTAATTTTCTCTTGGTCTTTATAATGCATCATTGTTTTTCCTTAACCATTTATTCCTTTAATTATGATTTTCCTTTCGCTGTTGTGGACAAAGGAACTTAATGCGTGGGGGTTTGATTTGAATAACAAATATTCATGCAATTTTGATTAAAAGACCCGGATTTATGCCCTGGAAATTTCTTTTCTTCATTTATTAGTCTTCAAAAGATGGTGATCTTCGACCCTGTCCCTTCATAGACAGTGGGAAGGGTTTTTACTTTTAAAACCATCATCAAACCTACACAAGACAAATAAAACATTAATAAAACCATTCAGGGTCCGAAATATTACTTCGAAGGCTGGCGGAGGAGGGTGCAGAGAGGCGAAATGCATGGAGGAAGGATTTTAATGGTGGAGGGCAAAAAAATGGTTTTAAATGGACTTTGGCACGAAAATGGGCATAAGTGGTTTTGGAAAACCATTGGAAGTTTTCACGCGACAAATGGGTGGTAAGTGGTTTAACCTAGAGGGAACGCGATCTAGTTATATTGCGCCACGCGTCTTCCACAATACCACTGGTCTCGCGTGGCTTTTGGTTGTTAAACTTTGGACACAGAAATCAAGCGATATGCAATATCGACCGTTGGATGAGAAGGGGTGGATCCAACGGTCGGGAGAGCAACGCGATGGGAAAGGTGTGTGGGAGGGGAATTAGTGGAAACCCGGTGGCAGCCAGAGATTGGATGGGTGGCTCTATGGGTGGAAGGTGGGAAATGTGGTGACGTAAGCAGTTTTTGTTTGGTAGCGGGGTGGTTGATTGGTCAGGTGTAAATGATCGAGTTGCATGGTAGCCATCGAATCTAGGCCTAAGGCCTTTGATCTATGGTCAAGAATGGACCGAGAGAAAGCAAGATAGGGTGAAAGAAAAAAGGGGAGGGGGCTTAAGGCAAGGGCTCTGGGGAGTGGTCTTGTGGATGGAGCAGAGGACCAGGAGCAAGGTGTGAAGGGGCTTATCGCGTCAGGCAATCGGTAAAGAAGAAAGACAAGGGGGAGGGAGAAAAAATGGGGATTTCGATGCGATGGAGGGGCTAATAACTAGGCATTGGGGCACGGTCTCGTGGGGGAATATGTGACTAGGGGCTAATGGTAGGGTGCTAAACGCATCAGCGGGGGAGAAATTTCCAAAGAAAAAGTGGATTTATAGAGGAAGGCCGATGTGATGGGGTTTACGGCGCTTGGTCATAGCGCTCGGACATATGGAGGAAAGGGGCCAAAGGTTTTAAGCCCTCAGGGGCTTATGATTTTTAATTGAAAAAGACTACTTTTTAGGCAAAATGGGTTTTTAGGCCAATTTTTTAAGAGTTCCGATAGGTGAAAAGGGGCATTTTTAAACCATAAAAAGGGGTTTTTATGTGTTTAAAGGGTTTTTCACGGGTAAATGAAGGTTGAAATGAGAAGGGAAAAAGGGGATATTTGGAAAATGGGGCCTTAGAAAACAACTTCTTTGGGAACAACAGGCTTACTTGATGGATTTCTTTTTAAGGAAATAACAGTATTTTGAAGGGAACAACAATGCTAAGGAACAACACTGCTAAGGAACAGCAATAGGGAATAGTAATGCTAAGGAACAACAGTTTAGGGAACATCATTGCTAAGGAACAACAGTTTAGGGAACAACATTGCTAAGGAACAACAAGATAACCTTTTTAGGAAAAAATAGATGAAGATTTTGGTGAAATGACAGACTTAGAAAGATGAAGGCCGTGAGATTTCTAGAACTCATAATGTTTTTTGCAATTTTGTTCTAGAAATCTAGGTTTGTCAAATTTAGTCATCTTTGGATAAAATCATAATAATGGATGAATAATAGTGGCTCCATTTGGGGAGGACAACTGTCCTTTTAGGTGTCCAGAACCTCAGTTTATAGATCTCTGGATTTTAGTAGATCAGTGCCTTATCCATTGGGTAGATTTCTTCTTTTCTTACTAATCTTCTTTTGAAAAGGACAACCTTTATCAATCTGCAACATGTAGTTTCTTCAAAACAACATCTCTACCTACCCAACCTTACTTGTTCTAGCATTTTTTCTTCTTCCTTTGAGTGAATTTGAACTAGCAAACTCTTTGACATTTTATTTTTGAAAACAAAAACAAAATATCTAATCCTATCCTTATTTCTTCCATGAGTTCAGATTAAACTGTTGAACCCATTAATTCTCTACCTAAGCTACTATCTATCAGGATTAAACTGTCTGGTAGATTTTACTCTCTATTTTCTAAAATAGAAATTTAAAAATAGTAAAATCAAGATTAGACTCTCTGATCTGCTATGGTGTCTATGGCTGTATGTACAAGTTGCACATAGACTTTATTTGCAGAAAAATAAAACAGAATGGTGAAGGCTTAAGATCTGAAAATTATAAACATCCTTCTAGTCTTTTTCCAACTCTGATTTTGATCTATTTAGAGCTTATTCTTTTCCTATTCTTCCTTGGTTCAGATTTTAACCATTTCCTTTCTATCCTAGTCTATCATACTGATAAGCCAAGTTTGAAAAAATATTATCAATCTGTGCTTCTACTAACTTATCAACATAAATTTAAAGAATGTTCAGCCATGATTAGGCTAGATGACTGAACAATATATCATTTTTTAATCAGCAGTGGCACTTAGGTTTTCTCACTTTCAGAAAATTCTGTTTTTTGGGTATGGGGTTGTACCTTTTTTGAATATGCCCTCTTTTCTTTTTCTATTGTTTTTGTGTTTTTCTTCTCTTTTCAAATTAAAACAACAATGTTATACACAATGGAAAAAATAAAAACTTTGAAATTTAGGACTCTTGGCAGAAATAGTGTTTGAGCATATTGCCATTGACAGGACCTCCAAATAGATCTTCTCCATTCAGCTCTTGTAGAAAGAATGCATTATGACTCCTGATAGAATGAATAATGTAGGGCCCTTTCCACAAATTTTCAAATTTTCCATGTTTTCCCTTTTCTTCGTCTAGAATCCCACTTTAGAACTACATTTCCAACTTGGAAATAATTGTCTTTAGTCCTCTTGTCAAATAATTTCTTGATACTTTCTTGGACTATTTGTGTTCTGCTGTACACTTCCTCTCTGGTTTGATGTAAATGAATGGTCTGATTTATCCTTCTCTGCATATCATTTTTCTTAGATTGTACTTCTTGGAGGAGTTTCATGACTGGAACTCCTAAAGAGGTTGGGAAGACTGCATCCATGCCATAAACTTGCTGACAGGGGGACATATTTATTGACTTTTTGGTGGTTAATCTATCAGCCCACAAAGCATGCACAAGCTTACTATGCCATGATTTCTGATTCTGCTCCAACATTTTTTTGATAATATTGATAAGGCTTTTGTTGGAGGATTCAGCTAATCCATTTCCTTGGGGATAGTAGGCAGTGGAATGACCCAATGTGATATGATATTTATAGCAAAAGTCAACCATTTTCTTAGATTTGAAGGCAACAACATTGTCTGTGATAATTTTTCTTGGACAACCAAATCTGGATAGTATATTGGTTTCAAGGAACTTGATAATGACAGAGTCAGTAGCATTCCTAGAGGGTATGGCTTCTATCCACTTGGTAAAATAATCAGTGGCAGTGAGGATCCACTTATGCTGGGCTGAAGAAGATGGGTGAATTTCCCCAATGAAGTCCAAACCCCATTGTTTGAAGGGAGCCTCAACACTGATGGGATGTAAGGGTAAAGGTAGGAGTTTTCTCTTGCCATAAAAAATTAGACACTTATGGAAAGTCATGACAAGTTTTTGAGTATCTGGGAAAAGGGTGGGCCAATAGTGACCAGATTTGAGAATTTTATTTGTTGTAGTCTTCCAGTACAGATGTCCACCACATTCTCCTTCATGTAGCTCATGCATGATTTTTCCTGCATCACTCTCAAGATAACATTTAAGCAATATTCCAATAGCATTCTTCCAATATAAAACCCCATCTAATATGAAATAATTCAAAGCCTTCTGTTTCAAAAATATAGCTTTAGTTTTAGACAAAGAAGGATGGGTATTCAGATAAAGCAGCACATATATGATGTCAGCATACCAAGGTGAATTCAAAAACGTTTCTTTAATGAATGGAGCTGTGAATTCCTCTATTTCTTCTAAGACATCAACCATGTTCATATCGAGTGCTTGGAAGTTTGATTCAGCCATGAGTTTTGCTAATCCCTACCCTTTGACTAGTTTGGTAGGCCTGATTTCTAAATCATATTCTAGAATAATAGCAATCCATTATCCCCTTTTACCATCAGGGGCTTGAATTAGAATAGACAACAGTATGTGGGACAAAAGAAATGATGTGAGAATGAAAAATGCAGACTCTAAAGTCTTTCAATGCTTTTACCAAGGCTAAGGCTTGTTTCTCCATGATATTACACTTGAGTGGAGCATCTCTCAAAGCCCTACTAAAAAAGGATGTTGGTTGTTCATGCCCCATGTCATTCTTTTGTAGTAATATTGCAGCTATTGTATGTTCGGATGCAAAGGAAAAGATATAAAAATCTTTGGTGAAATTAGGACTAATAAGAACTGGTGTTTGAGTTAAAGCTTGTTTCACTAGTTCAAATGATTGTTTAGCATGTATGGTCCATTTAACACCTACCTCTTTCTTAAGCATGTTTGTGATATTTCTAAATAGCTCAGCAAGTTTGGGGATGAATCTCCTTAAAATTTTTATCTTCCCAATGAAAGATTGTAATTCTTTAAGGTTTCTAGGATGGTTGATTTTCAATATGCCATCAATCCTTTTAGGGTCTACTTTGATTCCTTTTTCAAAAATAATGTGGCCAAGAAGTTTCCCTTCTTGGAGACCAAAGAGTGTCTTTTTGGGATTCAAAGATAAGCCACATCTCCTACATTTCTCAAATGAACCAAGTGTTCTTCATCAATTTTAGAGAAAACATTAATGTCATCAAGGTAAATGATTATAAAATAGCCTATGTATTCTGAGAAGGCTATGTCCATGGCCCTTTGGAAGGTGGCCCCTGCATTCATTGAACCAATTGGAATTTTGACATACATGAACATACCCCAAGGTGTAGTAAAATCATTTTTATGTTGGTCACTTGGGAGTACTAAACCCTGATTGTAACCTGAGAACCCATCCAACAGTGAAATTATTTAAGACCCAACCACCCTTTGAAGTATGTGATCCATTTTTGGTAAGGGATAGTTATCTTTAGGGGAGGCTCTATTTAGATTTCTGAAATCAATTCAGAGCCTAATTTCTCCAGTCTTTTTCCTAACAGACACTAAGTTGGAAACCCATTCTGAATACCTGATGGGAACTATGATCCTAGCCTCATACATTTTCTTAATTTCTTTTTCAACTAAAGGCAATAAAACAGGGTTTATCCTCCCGAGTTTTTGTTTTAAAGGTTTCTAATTTTCCTTAAGAGGAATTTTGTGTTGAATGATGCTAGTATCATATGATTTTAAATCCTTGTATCCCCATGCAAAGACATATTTAAATTCTTTGAACAGGTCTATGTATTGATGTTTAATATGAGCTGGGAGAGTGTTGGACAGCTTGATCATTTTGGGTTATGCTGGGCTACCTATTTTATGTTCCTCTATGTTTGTTTCCATAGGTTCCATTCTTGGTTCTTTGGCTACATCATTGAAATCAAAAAGTTGTTCTAATGGTGTAAGACCTCTTGGAATTGTATCATTTTTACAATGTAAAACTTCCAGGTCTTTCTGGTCTGTACTGTCAACTATTTATGCTCTAAATGGATGTTCAAAATGGTTTATATCAGCAGAAAAGGACATCGTTGTTTCAGGGTTTTGTTTTTCATTAAATCAGTCTTCCTCATGGCTTAAAACAAGTGTTAGCATGGAAAAGTCATTCTTTGATTGTAGAAAATCATCTATGTGTTTGTCTCCTTCAAATACCTGCCAATAATCTTGATTATCAGGTATTTTAGGTCTATTTTTTACCTTTACATCAAATTGTCCATTGGTATTTGGTATTTGGTAATTACTAGCAGCAAAGTCAAGTTCATTTGCTAGATGATTTTGGGCTCTTGGGATGAAAATGAGTTCATATTTTTCAAAGGTTTTCAGGAGATCAAGGGCAGCGTTCCTATATTCTCTGAGTTTTGGGCTTTTGGTTGAATACTCCCCTTTAGTCTGTCTGATAATTAGCTCAGAATCCCCTTGGACTGATATTCTTTTGGCCCCTAAATCTTTAAGTAAATGCAAGCCAATGAGGAGGGCTTCATATTCAGCAATGTTATTTGTGCATGGAAAATCCAGTTTATAGGAAAATCCTTTGTTTTTGTTTTGTATCCATACACCAGCCCCTGTACTTAGTTTACTACAAGAGCCATCAAAGTTTATTTTCCAAGGTATTTCAATTTCTCTTTCTTTCAAGGCTGCTAAAATCTGGACTGTTCTTTTCTTGAATTGATGATAGATTTGATTGTTCTGGTAGACTAAATTCTCCTTTGTTTTCCTTTTCTTGTTGGCTGATTTCATCTTCATTATATAAGATAAAGGAATCCAAATATGAATGGATGGAGTAGATAGGAGAATTTTTTGGTCTGTCTATGTTGCTCACCATGTATTTCATGTGGGATTCCCTGTATAGTCTTCTAGTTTGGTTAAATACCGGGATGGTGGCATAAGACATGTCCATTTAAAGGATCTCCTGAATTTTGGCTCCCCATGATCTAGATAGAAGAATTCCATACTTAGGGGGAATGTCAGATACCACTATGTCCATTACTAGACTCTTAGCAAGAATTTGTGACAAGTTAACACACAAATATTTAATTAAGCCTAAGCATTTGACCCTGCTGGAATCAAAATAATACAGATATTTGTATGGTTTAGTAATTTATAAGCTTAGGCTTTCCATTACTTCTTTGGGCATAAGATTGTGAGAAGCACCTAAGTCTAGCATGGCATTGTGCAAGATTTTATCATGTATATTCAAGCTGACATAGAAGGGAGGGACAATGCCTTCTTGGTATTTTCCTTCAACTTCAGGACCAAACAATAATTCTGGTTTATCATCTACCAAGTTTAAAGTATCAGTGTCACTACCCATATTCAAATCTTTCAAAACTTATTTTTTATATACATCCTGAGTTACTAGTTCAGCTAAGGGTATGGTGATCTTAATCTTGGCAACTTCCCCTTCAAGACTGAAAGGAACTATTTTTTTTGACATATTTACATCTGTTTTGTCATTTACAACTCTTTCAGCAATTTTGACTTGCTGAACTTTATTTGAACTGTTATTTGGGACAGATTTGTTAAGGCCACTAGAAGAAGTACTAGGGCAGCTTTGTTCAACACTTTGCTGAATGTTTTTGTCTTTATTTTGGTTAGTTTTCTTGGTTAAAGTGTTGGTGTTACTTGCTCTTTTCTTAGGCTAATTTTCTTAGGTTTTCTTAACAACAGTACTAGTGTTTTTCTCATTGGAATTCTCTGGGCTACCTTTTCTTCTAAGATTGTATTGTTTGTGTACCTCCATGATAGCATTTTCAGACCCCAATCTATAATCTTCAAAATCCTCATTTTTGTAGTCAGTTTGTTCTGAAGAGAATAATCCTTGTTCTTCTTCAGTGAGAAAAACATCTGTCTCATTGTCAGATCCTATCGAGTTTACATGATTTTCTTCCAACCTTTCAACTCCCCTTTCCTCTTCTTGATCAATATAGTTTTGTTGAAAGGGAGGCCTAATCTGTTGGTCATTATCTCTTTGCCTATCTTGATTAGGGTTTCTTCTAATATTTTGGTTTCTATTTCTGTTTTGGTTTTCTCTAGGAGGCACTCTATCATTCAAATTTATCTTTTCAAGCATCCTCTCCATTACCTTCACTAGGTTATCAATTTTAGTATCTGATGATGAGGTTGAAGCCATTGTATCATCCTTGTTGTTGGGGTTCCCATGTTTTGGCCAGGTTGACAGAGACCAAAAGATGAGACAACATAGAACCACTTTGGGACCTTAGGATCTAGCCCTCCTAGGTCCAAAGAGGGATCTCTTTATGATTATCAAAGGATATATGTCTTTGAAGTTCTCAATTGTGATTTTAGGCTAGTTATAGGCTCAAGGTTGTTTGTTTGATTGTTGAGAATCAGGAAGGAAGGTTTCACCATAAGACAAGGATGGGTAAAGAAGGAAGCTAGGCAAGAATAGATAACTCAAGGAACATCAAGGCCATTGGGCAATGGAGTCAAGAAAGGATTTACTTATGTTCAATGTGTAAGCTTCAGTTGGGCTAGTCATCTAGAGCATTTGGATCTCAAAGACTGATTGGTGGGATGGAACACTAAGGGATGAAAATGAAGGATGGAAAACCATCTGATTCCATCTATAGATCAGGCCAGAGGTCATTTAACTCCAGGCCTGCTTGGACAAAACCATAGGCAACACCAGGGGTCTTGGAAAGGTTTGTATGGAAGGGCAGGTTATGAAGAGGCAGCGACAGGCTTTACACCTCCCAATGTTCCTAACCTCTTTCGACCAAATCTTAACAAAACATTTGAACACTGATTTCATTAACTTGCACATCAGAGAGCAGGCAATAATCATCCACTACACTGGTTTAGTCAACTAAAAGCAATATTCAAATACACATATGAGCAGAAAACATTAAAGACTGAGAGAGATGGGACATAAGGTACCTAACAAGGGTAAATCTTATGTCATGCATTCAGATGTCAGTCAGAAGAACATGAAATGAAATGGAAATAAACGCAGAGATAAGAAAAACATCACCAACTGCTGTAGATCAGGATCCAATGAAAACTGCTTATCATGTTAAACACAACACCAATCAGGTACATCACTGCCCAAAGATTTTACATTCAGCCTGAATACATCATATTTCTCAGCCTATCATACAACTGTTACGTAGGAAACTTGGCTTGGGACAAAAATGCTTGCAATTCACTGATAATCCAACAACAACCTTTACAATGATATCCCTCTGTGCTTTATAGCAGAAGAGACACACAGGACCGACTGAGGAGGTAGGTGAATCTTAAATGTTACATTTAAACACAACAATGAATGCAGGGCCGAGGCCCATTCTGCTTGATACACTGTATATTTAATGATTGTCACCTTCCTCGTGAAAGAAAGATCTGCTCCGGATACGATTTGACCTTTGGGCTGTAGTACTCCAGGTGATTTGAACAAAATGAAAGAACTTGCTGAGAGGTCTGCCTCATGGATGTTAGACTGTTTTGAACTATAGCTGGGACGAGAAATTCCTTCAAGGACACGGCGCATAATAAAGACTGTATGGGAGACCTGTCCTTTACGGAAAAACATTCTGCTAATAAGAAAACCTTGATATTACCTCTTATTGATTTTCAGGATCTCCAGGATCGATCCTCGGGGTCTTCAAAATGATGTTTTGCCTCTTTAAATCTCTGTTTCAGATCTCAAGATCTTCGTTGACGCTCGCTAATCCCTCTTCTCTATACTGAAACTCCTTGCTGCTTCATTACTGCCTCTACCGAGTTAGCTCGAGCCTTTAATGGCGTCGGCAAGATTTTCGGCGTTTGAACTCCGCTTTCCTTTGATGTAAGTCCTGACAGCCCCATTCCTTGACTTTCCTGATGGTACTAGCCCATTAGATTTGATCCTGACTGCGTTGTTCGTCGTTGAGGTAGTACATTGAATAGCGGCGGTCCTCTTCCTCTAGAAACTCTACAACACAACAAATTTGTGAAGAAACAGTGGATGGAGCAATGGACGCAGGGTGAACTAGATGGCGGTGCGGTGGTGGCGGAAGCAATGCTATTTTGTAAAAGAACGATGAAAATGCAGTGAAGTGGTGGAGTGCGTAGAAAATAGGGTTTGGTAGAAATGTGCAGCGTAGACCGTTAGATTTAGGTCTGGGAACAAAGATCAACGGTGGAGATTGAGCGGCAGAACAATACATAAAATAGGTGTAACATACAAAACACATGAAATGCAACGGAAACGAATGTAAGAGTGGGACCCAGCGGAGGCGGAGGGTGATTAGATCTGAGCCATCGGATCATGGAGGATGAACGGTGGAGATGTAATCGGGTAACCGCAATCGGAGGGGGGACCGGGGTGACATACATTGAAAGTTCCGATTGCGATTGGGGCGGGCGTGCGATGGCCGTTGGATCGTCGACCGGATGGACGGATGGGATCAAATCGGGGGTCAAATGGGAAAGCATGCGATTGTGATCGGGCGGAAGGTGCAATTGAGCGCTGGCCGTCAGATCGTGGGAAGGATGGACGACTGTGATGCAATCGGGAGGCAAACAGAAGGACTTGCGATTGGCGGAGGACCGTTGATCTGCGGGAGGACGGACGTCGGAGATTTAATCGGAAGATGGAGGGGAGAGCATGCGATTGCGATCGGAGGTCGGGATGCGATTGAGCGCTGACCGTCGGATCACGGGACAGATCAACGGTGGAGAAGTGGATCGAGGGGGGGGCAGTGCGATTAAGCGCTGGCCGTCGGATCGCGGGGCAGATCGACGGCCAGGATGCAATCGGGGGACAGTGCGATCGGGGGATCGGAAGTCATAGTTGCGATTGATCAGAGGGTGCGACGTGAATGTTGCAATTGCGATTGAGCGGGGGGCTGCGATTAGCGCCCAGCCGTTAGATCTAAGCGGATCAATGGTTCAGATTGGAGCGGGGACTTAACGATATAATCGAATCGCATCGGGGGTTTTATGATGTACAAAGGATTTTGCCTCCCGCCGATGCTCCGATTGCGATAAGCACCGGGGACTTAAGCACTTGGTCCTGGCGCGGGGTCATATGTGGGGAAGTGGTTAAGGGGCTTTGCGGAAAGGGGCTAAGCCCTATTACATGGTCAGAAAGTGGGTTTTCTGCCCATTTTAATGGGTTTTAAGGGATTTAATGGGAAACGATAAGGGGAAAAGGGGAGAAAGTGGCCAACAAAGGGTAAGAGGGGGAATTTAAAGGGGATTTGAGGGGTAAAAAGGGGAAATAGAAGGGGAGCCAAGGGGGAATAAAAGAGGCTAAATGAGGGTAACAGAAAGGGAATTTGGACAAAGGGAAAAGGGGGGGGGAATTGATGTATGTTGCAGGGGGTAAAGGAAGGAATGACAGACCCTTTTTAGCAGTTTACTAGCAGAAGGGGATTTGTATTAGGCACAACAATTGAGAGACTTCAAGGAGGATGGATTTTCAGGGGAAAGGCATTCCTTGAAGACTCAACAATGAATTAGCCCCCTATTTGCTTGTCAAAAATTTCATAGGGGGGCTAACAGTGGCTCCACATGGGGATGGCTTCTTCTTGAAGGAGTCAAGAATTTAGAAAATGATCTCTTGGTGTAGGCCAGATGCCTGCTGCTATAAGCCATCTTTCTTCTTTCTTTAGATTAGCTGCCACAATATATTAGATACACAAATCAACAGAAACATTTTCCCAACCAATCTACCTACCCAAACTAGAACTCTAACCATTTTCCCTTGGGTGCATTTGAACTAGCAGACCCTTTACATTTTATTTTGCAAAACAAAAACAAACCTATTCTAATTCTACCCTTATTTCTCCATGAGGCCAGATTAGACTGTTGGCCTCATACGATTCTCTACCTAAACTACTACCTGTTGGGATTAAACTGTCCAACAGGTTTCTTCACCTACATTCTAAGACAGGAAATTTAAACACAGCCAAGCCAGGATTAGACTGTCTGACTTGCTGGGCAGAAACTTGAAAAAAACAAAACTGAGAAGGCATGGAATTCTGCAACTGTGAAACATCTTTCTTTCTTTCTTGTGACTCAGGTTTTGAGCATATTTGAGTCACTTCTTTCCTTTGCTCCAGCTCTGATTTTGGGCATATTAGAGCTGGACCTTCTTCACTGCTGATCCAGATTTTGAGCTTGTAAGGATCAGCTATTCTTCTTCCCTTTGGCTCAGATTTTGAGTTTATTAGAGCCAATCCTTTTGCTTCAGAGGTTCATGTTTTGAGCATGTCTGAACCTCTCTTTTCATTCTGTTTTTTTTTTTTTTTTTTTGGAACAATTTCTTCACCTTTTTGCTGAAAATGAAAATTTGCAACGGTATATACAATGGAAATGAAACTGGAAATGGAGAATTAGCAGAAATAGTGTTTGAGCATCCTGCCATTGATAGGACCCCCAAACAGCTCTGTACCATCGATTTCTTGTAAGAAAAATGCATTAGGACCCACAGTGGCCTGAATGATGAATGGACCTTGCCACAAGCTGTCGAATTTGCCATGTTTGCCTTGATCCTCTCTTCTTGAATCCCACTTCAGGACCTTGTCCCCAACTTTGAAATTTGCTGCTTTGGTTCTTTTGTCAAACTGTCTCTTCATGTTTTCCTGCACTCTGACAGCTCTGTCATAAACTTGCTCCCTTGTTTGCTGAAGATGGATTGTTTCATTAATTCTCCTTACCATGCTGTCTTCTTCTGATTGGATTTCTTGAATAAGCTTTACCACTGGTATCCCAAGGCTAGTAGGAAAAACTGCTTCTGTCCCATAAACCAGCTGGAAGGGTGTTGTGCCAATAGATTTCTTTGTAGTGAGCCTTTATGCCCACAAGGCATGTATCAAATTTTTATGCCAAGACCTTTTATTCTCTTCCAGTAGCTTCTTAATGATTGTAACCAGGCTTTTATTTGATGATTCAGCTAAGCCATTACCCTGAGGGTAATAGGCAGTTGAATTTCCAAGTGCAATTCCGTACCTGTGACAAAAATCAATCATTCTTTTGGATCCGAAAGCAGCAGCATTGTCAGTGATTATTTTCCTTGGGCAGCCAAACCGAGATAAGATGAAGTCTTCTAGGAACCTAATGATGACAGAATCAGTGGCATTCCTAGTGGGTATGGCTTCAATCCACTTAGTGAAGTAATCAGTAGCAGTCAGGATCCATTTGTGTTGCCCAGAAGAAGAGGGGTGGATTTCTCCAATGAAGTCTAAGCCCCATTGCATGAAGGGACCTTCTATAGTGATAGGTTGCAGAGGGAGGGGAAGGAGCTTTCTTTTGCCCTCAAAGATTTGGAATTTGTGGCAGGCAAGAATCATTTTATGGACATCACTAAAGAGTGTAGGCCAATAGTAACCAGCCCTGAGTATCTTATTTGCAGTGGCCTTCCAACTCAGGTGGCCTCCACATTCCCCAGCATGGAATTCTCGTTTGATTCTTTCAGCTTCAGTTTCAGGCAAACATTTCAGCAAAAGACCATTTGGATTTTTCCAATATAGACTCTCATTCATAATGCAGTAATTTCTAGCTTTGAGTTTTATGAATCTGGCCTTTGTTTTGGACAGTTCCGGAGGGGCATTGAGGTGTGTGAGCATGTAAAGGATATCAGCATACCAAGGAGAGTTCTGAAACTGCTCCTCTAAAGTTGGATGGGGTAATCCTTCCTGCTCATCCAGGGCATTCATCATGTTAATATCAAGGGCCTGTAGATTAGATTCAGCCATTAATTGGGCCAGGCCTTGACCTTTGATCAGCTTGGTGGGTTTGATTTCAATGTCATATTTTAAAATTGTAGCAATCCATTTGCCCCTTTTCCCATCCGGGTCTTGGGACAGGATATCTTTGACCACTATATTTGGCACATAGGCAATGGTGTGAGAATGCAGAATGTACACCCTAAAGTCTTTTAAGGCCTTAATCAGGGCATAGGCCTGCTTTTCCATAATGTTGTACTTTAAGGGTGCATCTCTTAAGGCTTTACTGAAGAAGGCTATAGGCTGTTCCCTGCCTTCCGAATTTTTCTGCAGCAAAACTGCAGCTATTGTGTGTGGGGAGGCAAATGAAAAGATCAGAAAATCTTTTGAGAAGTCAGGGCTGACAAGGACAGGGGCTTGGGTGAGTGCAAGTTTTACTGACTCAAAAGATTTTTTGGCTTCAACAGTCCACTTGATTCCTGCATCTTTCTTTAGCATTTCAGTCATTTTCCTAAGATGCTCAGCAAGATTGGGGATAAATATTCTAAGGAAATTGATCTTCCCAATGAAGGACTGTAGCTCCTTGATGTTTCTTGGATGTGTAATTTGAAGTATTCCCTCAACTCTCTGGGGGTCTATCCTAATCCCTTTCTAGGATATGATGTGGCCCAGAAGCTTACCTTCTTGCAGCCCAAAAACAGTATTCTTAGGATTTAGGGACAGACCGTACCTTCTACATTTTTCAAAAACTTTCCTCAGATGTTTTAAGTGTTCTTCTTCTGTTTTAGAAAAGACAGTTAAGTCATCCAAGTAGATAACTATAAAGTGTCCAATCTCATCTGAGAAAGCAATATCCATTGCTCTCTGGAAGGTAGCTCCAGCATTCATCAATCCAAAAGGCATTTTCACATACATGAAGGTGCCCCATGGAGTGGTAAAAGCTGTTTTGAGTTGATCTTCTGGGAGTACCGGAACTTGGTTGTATCCTGAAAAACCATCCAGCAGGGAGATTCTTTTAGAGCCCACTACCTTCTGTAAGATGTGTTCCATTCTAGGCAAGGGGTAGTTATCCTTCAGGGAGGCTCTATTGAGGTTTCCGAAGTCTATGCACAGTCTAATCTCCCCTGTTTTCTTCCTTACAGCCACTAAGTTTGACACCCAATCAGAAAACCTTACAGGGACAATAATGCCTACATCATACATCTTCTTAATTTCCTTTTCTACTGCAGGCAATTGTTTTGGATTAATTCTACGGAGTTTTTGTCTGAAAGGTTTCTGATTTTCCTTCAGTGGTATCTTATGTTGTATAATGTTGGTGTCATAGGCCTTTAAGTCTTCGTAGCTCCACGCCAACACATCAATAAATTCCTTAAACAAGTCAATGTATCTTTTCTTCATGTCTGCAGGTATAGACTTAGCCAGTTTTATCATTTTGGGTTTGTCTTCAGTGCCTATGTTACATTCTTCTACATCTGATTCTGCATGTTCTATTGTGGGCTTCTTTGCAACATCATCAAAATCAAAGAGATCCTCTAAGGGTGCTAGGCCTCTTGGTATGTTCTTGTCCTTGGCTTGCAGCACCTCCATTTCTTCTCTATCTGCGTTTTCACGTTTTATGGCTGAATCTCTAGTTTCTTCAGAAAAATAATTTATTTCTATACTGCAAGGTGTTTCTAGTTCATCTGGGGAATCCTCACTTGGGCATCTGTCATCAGATATTGAGTCTGAATCAGAAAATTCAAACTCATTTCTGCCCATCAGGAAATCTTCAATCTGTTTGTCTCCTTCAAAGACCTGCCAGTATTTTTCATTGTCTGGCATTGCAGGCCTGAATTTAGTCTGAATGATGATTTGTTGGTCAACTGGAGCCTTAGGATAAGAGCTAGCCAGGCAGGCTAGTCCATTTGCAATAGCGTTTTGACGCCTAGGAATGGATACTAAATCATATTCAACAAACGTTTTCAAAAAATCTAGGGTATCATTCCTATATGCCCTAAGCCTGGGGTGTTTTGCCGAATACTCACCATTCGTCTGTTTGATCACTAACTCAGAGTCTCCTCTCACGACTATCCTACGGGCTCCTAATTTTTTCAACAGATTTAAGCCCAAGATTAGAGCCTCATATTCTGCGATGTTATTCGTGCATTTGAAATGCAGATTGACAGCGTGGCTCTCCGCGCGATCATTTTTGGTGTTACGCAGCCACACTCCTGCTCCAGCGCTTTGTCTAGTACAGGACCCATCAAAGTTAATTTCCCACAGGGGTTCTTTGTTTACTTCCACTTCACTTTCTCCCTTACAGCTGGGTTCGCCATTAGGTTGAGTTGGGAGGTCTGTACTAGGTTGTAAGCTATCTTGTTGTTCATAAAGGCCATGGATGTCAGGAAGGTGGTTAGCTGGCTGTTCTTGTTCTGTTTCTGCTTCACTTGGAGTGAGAGGTCCACCACAGATCCTACAGGCTTCATTGCTGATTTCCTCTTCGTTTTCAGTGTGCTGCCCATGGTTTTCCTGATCATATTCTTCCAGAGTGGCCATTATGTGGAGGTCTATAGGCTCGGTGTTCTCATTTGTATGCCTATTCTGGGGCTCTCGCTTTTCTAAGGATTCATCATTACAAAAGATGAAGGAGTCAAGGTCGGTATGCACAGAATATAAAGGTGAATTTTCAGGTTTCTCGGGGCTGCTGACTAGGAATTTCATTTGGGATTCTCTATATAGTCTTCTTGATTGGCCAAATATAGGGATAGTGGCATATGAGCCATCCATCTGCATGGTGCCTTGCAGCTTGGCTCCCCATGATCTAGATAATAACATGCCATACTTGGGTGGCACGTCTGCCACCACTACATCCATGACCATACATTTCGCAGGAATCTGAGTCGAACTCACACACAAGTCTTTGATCAGGCCAAGACATTTTACTCTACTCGAGTCAAAAGAATACAAGTCTTTATAGGGTCTGGTGATTTCTAGGCCTAACCTCTCCATGACTACCTTAGGCATTAGATTGTGTGATGCACCGGAATCATGCATGGCATTATGAAGGATCTTGTCATGAATGTTAAGACTGATATAAAAAGGTGGAACTACCCCTTCCTGAAATTTCCCCTCAATCTTGGGGCCGAATAAGAGGGTAGGCTGATCATCACTCAAATTTACAGTGTCATTATTTATACTCAGATTTAATGCTTTCAAAATCTGGCCTTTATATACATCCTGAGAGGCCAGCTCAGATAATGGTACAGAGATTTTAAGTTTTGCAATCTCACTTTCTAAACTGAAAGTGGATGGACTCTTGGAAGTGTTCAACTCTATTTTATTTGCCACTGTTTTAGTGGCTGAATCAGTTTGTGTTCTCTCATTATGTACATGTGTAGAAATAGTTTTATCAGGAACACTAACTGAGGTGCTAGTGCTGCTGGCTGGTTGACTTTGTCTTTCATTGTTTTGGTTGTCCTTTTCTTTGTTACTCTCAGAACTCTTGGCTGTTGAATTGTTGTTCACAGCAGTTACTTTAGAAGATTTTTCGGGCCTCTTTTTGATGGTTACCTCAGAAGCTTTAGGTTTGGAAGTGTCTTGGTTCTTTTTACTCCTGAGCTCATATTGTTCTCTAACCTGTAACATGGCATTTTCGAATCCCAATCTATAATCCTCAGATTCAAGCCATTCCTCCTCCCCATAAGAGGTTGAGGGTTGGTCCTCTTCTGAATCACAGTTTAGGATCGAATCTTCTGTTTCGAACATGTTTATCACATTCCCTTCAGACTCTTCTATGATTCCCTCATCCTCATCAAGAAATTTTTGGAAAGGGGGAATGACTTGCTGATCTGACTCTTTCTGCCTGTTGGGAGTGTTGTTGTTTCTTCTAAAGTTCTGGTTTTGGTTTTGATTTTGGTTCCTGTTCTGAGTGATAGCCATCTTTTTGACCACTTGGCATAGCTTATCCAGATTCTTAGACAATCTGTCAATATTAGGATCTGAAGTGGAGGCTATAGTGTCATCCTTGTATGTTACTCTCTTCTCAGCTCTCAGTTTGGCCCTTTTTTCAATCAAATTTGCCTCTATGTTTGCTGCCCCTTTCTGCATGTCTTCCAAAGTGGTGTACTCTTTATCTCTAAGCTAATAGGCCATGTCAGCATCAAATCCATCAGGATATTTTGCTAGGGACATACCTTGTGGAGGTTTCATGTGCGGAGGGAGAGCATTATAAATGCTGTTGAATCTAGTGGTGTAATCGTGGACACTCTCTCCTGCGTTCCTCTTAAGGGACATGTATTCTGCTAGGAGCTGACGAGGGTTCGCCCTAGTTTCCCATTTGTTAATGAAAGTCTGGTATAAAGCAGGGAGATCTTGGATACTACCAGCAGGTAGGTTTTTAAACCACTTTTTAACCTCTCCCCCCAAGCTCTGCGTAAAAATTCTCATTTTTATTGTTTCATCATCAATTTCCATATAGTTGAAAGAGTCCTCCATCTTATCTACATGTTGTTGTGCAGTTGTTGGCTCTTTAGCAGGGAAGTGTGGGATTTTTGATTGATAATCAGCTGGTAAGGGTAGTAGAGGCTGAGGTAAAACTAGAGGTGCATACCAGGCTGCCATGATGATGTTCTGATGAGGTATAGGGTTGGCTTGAGCAGCTGGTAGTTGGATGACAGGGATGGTAGGACCAGCAGAAGTCTTTTGAGCAGATCTAGGGTGAGAAAGCCCCGAGTTTTGGAGAAAGTGGAGATCAGGTGGTGTGGAAGGAGGGGTTTCGCTGTCCCTAGTGTCTGGCTGGTCTGAAACACTGAATGACCTAGTTCTAGGTAATCTGTTTTGGAGGTCTAGGTCGAAGAAAGGGTCTAATGGAGCTGCAAGATCTTCTGGTGCAGAATTGGCTCTATGAATGTTGCTGGAAATAGTTGATCTCCTACTCACATGTGTTCTTTTAAGGATTTTCTCAGGATTATCAACTGTTTCAGGTGGGTTTGGATCAGGGAAAGCTCTTGTATGAATGGTTCTGTGAGCCAGAGTGCTGTTTATAAGCCAAGCAGCTTAGCCCTACTTGTTATTTCTACTGTGGTTAATGTTGTCTTGGGAACTGGTCTCCCTGTGGAGTCTTCATTATGCTTTGGGACTGGTCTCCCAGTGGAGTCTGATGTGAAACCAAGATAATCAGCAGGCCTACTGATCACCAGTGGAGTCTTTAACGTTTAGGAACAATGGAGTCGCCAGGTGGAGGGTTTAGTATGATTCTAGGGTACACTGTCCACCACAGTGCTCAGGCACTATCACCTTTCATGAATCTCCTCTAAAGCAACAAGCTCCAACCAGAGATTGACTGGGAGGGAATTTACCAGATATGTCACCCCTCAAGAGAGGATGAGATCTGGAGGCTACCTGGCCCTATCCAGGCTCTGTCTAAGAGTATGGTGGATATTCAATAATGGAGGCTGATTCAAGAAAGGTGTGACTTGCTGTCAACCTAACTAGAGCTCTAAGCTTTTAAGGATGTTTGAAATGAAAAGCACTCAGAATTCCCCAGCGGAGTCGCCATTATGTTGGGGTTCCCATGTTTTGGCCAGGTTGACAGAGACCAAAAGATGAGACAACATAGAACCACTTTGGGACCTTAGGATCTAGCCCTCCTAGGTCCAGAGAGGGATCTCTCTATGATTATCAAAGGATATATGTCTTTGAAGTTCTCAATTGTGATTTTAGGCTAGTTATAGGCTAAAGGTTGTTTGTTTGATTGTTTGAGTTTGGTTGTTGAGAATCAGGAAGGAATGTTTCACCATAAGACAAGGATGGGTAAAGAAGGAAGCTAGGCAAGAATAGATAACTCAGGGAACATCAAGGCCATTGGGCAATGGAGTCAAGAAAGGATTTACTTATGTTCAATGTGTAAGCTTCAATTGGGCTAGTCATCTAGAGCATTTGGATCTCAAAGACTGATTGGTGGGATGGAACACTAAGGAATGAGAATGAAGGATGGAAAACCATCTGATTCCGTCTATAGATAAGGCCAGAGGTCATTTAACTCCAGGCCTGCTTGGACAAAACCATAGGCAACACAAGGGGTCTTGAAAAGGTTTGTATGGAAGGGCAGGTTATGAAGAGGCAGCGACAGGCTTTACACCTCCCAATGTTCCTAACCTCTTTCAATTAAATCTTAACAAAACATCTGAACACTGATTCTATTAACTTGCACATCAGAGAGCAGGCAATGATCATCCACTACACTGGTTTAGTCAATTAAAAACAATATTCAGACACACATATGAGCAGAAAACATTAACGACTGAGAGAGCTGGGACATAAGGTACCTAACAAGGGTAAATCTTATGTCATGCATTCAGATGTCAGTCAGAAGAACATGAAATTAAATGGAAATAAACGCAGAGATAAGAAAAACATCACCAACTCCTGTAGATCAGGATCCAATGAAAACTGCTTATCATGTTAAACACAACACCAATCAGGTACATCACTGCCCGAAGCTTTTACATTCAGCCTGAATACATCATATTTCTCAGCCTATCATACAACTATTACACAGGAAACTTGGCTCGGGATGCGAATGCTTGCAATTCACTGATAATGCAACAACAACCATTACAATGATATCCCTTTGTGCTTTATAGCAGAAGAGACACAGAGGACCGACTGAGGAGGTAGGTGAATCTTAAATGTTACATTTAAACACAACAATGAATGCAGGGCCGAGGCCCATTCTGCTTGATACATTGTATATTTAATCATTGTCACCTTCCTCGTGAAAGAAAGATCTGCTCCGGATACGATTTGACCTTTGGGCTGTAGTACTCCAGGTGATTTGAACAAAATGAAAGAACTTGCTGGGAGGTCTGCCTCATGGATGTTAGATTGCTTTGAACTATAGCTGGGACGGAAAACTCCTTCAGGGACACGGCGCATAATAAATACTGCATGGGAGACCTGTCCTTTATGGAAAAACATTCTGCTGATAAGAAAACCTTGATATTACCTCTTATTGATGTTCATGATCTCCAGAATCGATCCTCGGGGTCTTCAAAATGATGCTTTGCCTCTTTAAACCTCTGTTTCAGGGCTCAAGATCTTCGTTGACGCGCATTAATCCCTCTGCTCTGTACTGAAAATCCTTGCTGCTTCATGACTGCCTCTGTCGAGTTAGCTCGAGCTTTTAATGGCGTCGGCAAGATTTTCGGCGTTTGAACTCCGCTTTCCTTTAATGTAGTTCCTGACAGCCCCATTCCTTGACTTTCCTGATGGTACTAGCCCATTAGATTTGATCCTGACTGCGCTGCTCGTCGTTGAGGTAGTACATTGAACAGCGGCGGTCCTCTTCCTCTAGAAACTCTGCAACACAGCAATTTTGTGAAGAAACAGTTGACGGAGCAATGGACGCCGGGTGAACTAAATGGTGGTGCGACGGTGGCGGAAACAATGCTATTTTGTAAAAGAACGATGAAAAGGCAGTGAAGTGGTGGAATGCGCGGATAATAGGGTTTGGTGTGAATATGCAGCGCAGACCGTTAGATCCTGGCCTAGAGACGAAGATCCACGGTGGAGATTGATCCATGGTATGACTTATGGACATGGCGGAATACATATGAAACTTTAGACTTTGGCGAAAATGTATGGAAATGCAAATAGATGCAACGAAATGTATGTAAGAAGTGGGACCCAGCGGAGGCGGAGGGCGATTAAACCTGAGTCGTCAGATCCGGGGAAGACGGACGGCCAGGATGCAATTGGAGGATCGCAATCGCAAGGGCACAAAAATGAGACACTCACAAACTTCTGATTGCGATCGACAGGGGAGAGCGATAGCTGTTGGATCGTGAAACAACGAACGGCCAAGATTTAATCGGGAGACAGCGGGAAGACTCGCGATCAGCGATCGGAAGGGGAAACGATTGAGCGCTGACCGTCGATCTGGCAGGAGATCAACGGTGGAGAACACAATCGGAGGGGATCTGCGATTGGCGGAGGACTGTCGGATCAGCGGGAAAATGGACGGCGAAGATTAAATCAGCGGATCACAATCGGGGGTCGGACAAGAAGGCTTGTGATTGTGATTGGAGTGGCGGTGTGATTAAGCGTTGGCCGTTAGATCGGCGGACGGATTAACGGTCAGGATGAAATCAGGAGGCGGAGAGATGGGGACGCGATCGCGATCGGGCGAAAGGTGCGATTGAGCGCAGACCGTAGATCTGGGCGAAAACGGACGGTGGAGATTTAATCGGAAGGGCAGTGCGATCGGGAAAGGACCTGTGATCGGAAGCTGCGATGATCGTCAGATCTGTAAGAGAATGGGCAGTCAGGATTAAGTCGGAGCATCGCAATCGGGAGGTGCACAATGAGTGTTGCGATTGCGATCGGGGGGAGTAATGTGATTGAGCACTGGCCATCAGATCTTGTGACAGATCAACGGCGCGGAATGCGTCGCAAGACTTAACGTTATGAACTAATCGCATTGGGGTTTTAGAGTATTACAAAGGAATTTGCCTCCCGCCAATAGTTTCGATTGCGATTAGCGCTTGGGACTTAAGCGCTTGATCCCAGAGCCGGGGCATGTGTGGGAAGTGGTTAAGGGGCCAGCAGAAAAAGGGGCTAGGCCTATAGCATGGTCGGAAAGTAGGTTTTTTTCCCATTTTAATGGGTTTTAAGGGATTTAAAGGGAAACGGTAGGGGGAAAAAGGGGAAAAAAGGATAAACAAAGGGTAAGAGGGGAAATTTAAAGGGGATTTTAGGGGGACTTGAGGGGTAAAAGGGGAAGTAGAAGGGGAGCCAAGGGGGAATAAAAGAGGCTAAATGAGGGTAACAGAAAGGAAATTTGGACAAAGGGAAAAAAAGGGGGGGGAATTGATCTATGTTGCAGGGGTAAAGGAAGGAATGACAGGCCCTTTTTAGCAGTTTACTAGCAGAAGGGGATTTGTATTAGGCACAGCAATTGAGAGACTTCAAGGAGGATGGATTTTCAGGGGAAAGGCATTCCTTGAAGACTCAACAATGAATTAGCCCCCTATTTTCTTGTCAAAAATTTCATAGGGGGGCTAACACTTGTATGTAACTCTTTTTTCTGCTCTCAACCTAGCTCTTTTCTCAATTAGATTTGCCTCTACACTCATGGCTCCCCTCTGCATATGTTCTAAGGTTGAGGGGTCTCTTTCTCTTAGCTGGTAGGCCATTTCAGGATCAAAACCTTCTGGAAATTTTTCTAAGGCTAGGCCTAGTGGAGGTTTCATGTCTGGAGGAAGTGCATTATACACACTATTGAATCTAGTGAAGTAATCATGGAAATTTTCCCCACTGTTTATTTTGATATTGGTATATTCTGAAAGGATTTGGAGGGGGTTCTTTCTAATTTCCCATTTTTTTATAAATTTTTGATATAAATAAGGGAGATCATTTACGCTGTGAGGAGCTAAGTTTTTAAACCATTTCTTGACTTCTCCTCCTAAACTTTGAGCAAAAATTCTCATCTTAATAGTTTCTTCTTCTATTTCCATTTAATCAAAAGCATCATTCATTTTATCTACATGTTGTTGGTTAGTAGTAGGTTCATTTGCAGTGAAATGGGGAATTTTGGACTGGTAATCATTTGGTGAAGGAGCCATAGGCTGTGGTAACACTAGTGGAGCATACCATGATGCCATGATTGGAAATAATGGGGGATTTACAAGATGTGGATTTACAAGAGGGAAAGAGAGTTGAAATGGAGTGTTTTGAATAGTGGATGTGTGGATAGGAATGGAAGACACACTTGGGCCAACAAACTGATGATGAGCAGATTTGTTATGGAAAGAGCTAAAATAATGGAGAAGCTGATAATCAGGTGAAGTAGAAGGTGAAGCTTCTCTGCTAAAGCTCTGTTGCAAATCTGTAGTTTCAAAATCAGCTTGATTTAAATCACTTTGAGATTTATCTGAATAGATTCTTTGTGTGAGGTAAGTCAAAGTGAGGATCTTCTAAAATTGTAAGATTTTCAGGGACAGATCTTGTTCTTAGGATGGTCCTATCAGTAGTTGGTTTTCCAGATCTAGAAATCTACCACAAAATCTTCTCTGGATTTTCAACTATGGTAGGGGGATTAGGATCTAGATGGGATCTAGTATGGACTCTATGTGAAGCCAAATTTCAGTTTTTCAAAATTTAGAGAGGAAGAGGTTTTTTAGGACTGTTTTTCAAAGTTCTCCTCTCACAGTGATTTCTATAATAGGATAACTAGGCTTCTAAACTTCCTCAAGGTTGTTTAACACAATCTTTAAGAAAATATGGAGATCTAGAGGAGTAAAAGGCCTACTGGGGCTAGTGGAGTTGCCAGGTGGAAATTTTTAGCTTTTCTGAAGGTAAAATGTTTTATGGTCCATAACCAATGGTTTATTTGAAAAACAATCTGAAATTTTTTTGGGTTCTTTTGAGTTTTATGTCGTTCTCTGGTTATGAGAGTGTCCTATACCTGATTCAACAGTTAGCTAAGGTGGTGAAACAAACAGAGTCTACTCTATGGCTTAATAGCTGATTTATTCAAGGTTTGATAAGGGTCTCTTATAATCCTAAGGGTTACTTAGATTGCCACTGATTCAGACAGATCCTATCATGATTACCATTATGTTGGTCATGCTTGAAGAAGCTATGTTTCACTTAAAAGAATACTAAGTGTCTTGTTTGGGGACCTTTACTCAAATGTCCCACCATGATCGCAAAAATGTTGGCTTAGCGATGAGGCGGCAGATTCACTGGATATTCTTTGAGTTACTGAGGGTCTAATGAGTTTTCAGAGGTATTTATGTGACTATATACTCAGATGGTCCCACCATGATCGCTATAATGTTGGCTTTCCTATGATTTGGCCGATTGCTAAACCAAATGACAAGGCAACATGTAAACCAGTCTTTAGAGCTCTAAGATCTAGCCCTCCTAGTCTCAAAGAGGGATCTCTCAATTTGTTTGCAAAGATATGACTTGTTTTCTTTGAAAAATGTTGATTTTAGGCTAGTTATTAAGCATGAGTTTGTTTGATTGTTTTGTGGGACATGATGATCTAGGCAGCATAGATAGAAAAGGGAAATCTCTAAGTCATTGGGAAATGGAGTCAAATGGAAGTTTGTAACAAGTTTGTAGATGAATTAGGGGTATCAAAGGGAAAATCTAACTTGGCTATTGGATCTACAAAGTTTTTAGGTGAAATGAAATGGACATTGAGTTTTTAGAATGAAAATTAAAACTAAGGGCAGTTAATGAAAAGTAAAACTAAGGACAGTTAAGAATCCTTAATTATATGTACTCTTCAACAAAGGGACTTAAAGCATAATTTGAACATGAAGAAGTATTTTATAGACAAGGCTAACCATGAATTCTACAAATTACACTTTAGAAAATAACAATTTCAAGAAAAAATTTCAAAATGAAATCTAAGAGTCGAGGAACGCTCTATTTCATCAAATATTTCACTTTCAAGGATAAGAAAAAATTCAAGATTCACAAATAATTGCATTCATAGAAGAGGGAACTCCTAAACATCTAGGACTGCAATCATAAAGGCTTTCAAAACAATTATTTGAGCTCTTTGGCAAACTTTGGACAATGGTACTTTGAAAGGAGACTTCAGAAATAGTTTTTAAAGTGTCAACAAGAAGCAGGGAAAACCATAAACCATCTTGAGGCCAACTGTATTGAATTACTTCTGAAATAAAAAATATTAAGGTTGAAAAGCAGTTAAAATACTCAGTCAAACATTCAGCAGATGAAAACATAAACACAGTGAAGAGAAAACAGGCCTAAGGTGCTTCTAGGAGACATTTCTTAGCCTAAAACTTTTACTCTACTGCAAGCAAGAGATGATGAAAATATAATGAAAATAGGGAAAACATTAAACAATTTATAATAATTCACCAACAACCAAGCTCAGGGATCCAATTATAGAGCATTCTCTATCCACAAACAGGTCAAAACATCCACAGGTTCCAGTACATCAATATCTTTTCAATCTCAGCAGAACTATATATTACTTGAAAGAGTTATCAAATTCCCCCATATAATGAGTTCGAATGCAGTATTTATGTTGCAAATGAGGAGGTGGAACTATCTAGAGTTCAAAATGTTATTAATGACACAGTAAATGCACTCATATCCTTAAAAACCATGCAAGGCATAAGGTAGGAATGTTTCTCAACTACTTATCTGTGTATTAAATCTGTCTTTACTTCCTAAGGATAAAATATCTGAAAAGATTGACTTTGAGGCTCTTTTCTGTCTTTTACAATAACTGTCTGACAGTTTTAAAATATCTTTTTGTGTAATAACTGCCAATTTTCCCTTTGAGACATAAAGTAAATTAAAGGTGTCCATTTTGAGTTATTAAGTGAATAACTACTCCTTTGATGCGTTCGAGGCTATCTTCAAGCCTAAGTCTTCTTGATTTAATCATAAAACTACTCTTTGGGCTTAATTTGCCTTTGCTTCACCATTAACTGTGTTTTAAGGCTTTGATGATGTCTTTGGCCTTCATAATGTAACACTGTTGCCCCTTTTTCTTTTATGATTGATTCGAACCCTTAAACTGTGTATTTAACCTTTAACCTTCATCTTTCATGCATAAACTTTTATCTTCAATCTCCTCATTCTTTGTTGCTTTAAACCTTTTCTTCTGTCTGGACTAACTTTTAATCTTTTTTATTTGGTTCTCCACTTTTAACCCTTCATATTTAAACCTTTAATCTCTATATCTTCAGCCCGATTTGCTCTTGGTATTTATAACACATCATTGTTGTTCCTTAACCCTTTATTCCTTTCATTGTTCTTTTCCTTTCGTTGTTGTGGACAGAGGCCCTTAATGCACGGGTGTTTGATTTGAATAACAAATATTCATGCAATTTTGATTAAAAGACCCGGATTTACGCCCTGAAAATTTTCTTTTCTTCATTGATCAGTCTTCAAAAGATGGTGATATTCGACCCTGTCCCTTCATAGATAGTGGGAAGGGTTTTTACCTTTAAAACTGCCATCAAACCTACACAAGACAAATAAAACGTTAATAAAACCATGCGGTCGGAAATATTGCTTTGGAGGATGGCGAAGGAGGTTGCAGAGAGGCGTAATGCATGGAGGAAGGATTTTAATGGCGGAGGGTGAAAAAATGGTTTTAAATGGACTTTGACGCGGAAATGGGCATAAGTGGTTTTGGAAAACCATTGGCGGTTTTCGTGCGAAAAACGGGTGGTAAGTGGTTTAACCTGGAGGGAACGCGATCTAGTTATATCGCGCCACGCATCCTCTGCAATACCACCGATCTTGTGTGGCTTTTGGTTGTTAAACTTCGGACTCAAAAATCACGCGATATGTGATATCGATTGTTGGATGAGAAGGGGTGGATCCAACGGTTGGGAGAGAAACGCAATGGGAAAGGTGCGCGAGAGGGGAATTAGTGGAAACCAGGTGGCAGCCAGAGATTGGATGGGCAGCTATGTGGGTGGAAGGTGGGCCATGTGGTGACGTAAGCAGTTTTTTTTGGTAGCGGGGTGGTTGATCGGCGGGGTGTAAATGATCGAGTTGCATGGTAGCCGTCGAATCTAGGCCTAAGGCATTTGATCTATGGTCAAAAATGGACTAAGAGAAAGAAAGACGGGGTGAAAGAAAAAAAGGGAGGGGGCTTAAGGCAAGGGCTCTGGGGAGTGGTCCTGTGGATGGAGTAGAGGACCGAGAGTGAGGTGTGAAAGGGCTTATCACGTTGGGCAATCGGTAAAGAAGAAAGATAAGGGGGAGGGAGAAAAAAGGGGGATTCTGATGCGATGGAGGGGCTAATAACTAGGCACTAGGGCATGGTCCCGTGGGGGAATATGTGACTAGGGGCTAAGGGTAGGGTGTTAATCGCATCGGCGGGGGAGAAATTTCCGAAGAAAAAGTGCATTTATAGAGGAAGGCTGATGCGATGGGGTTTAGGGTGCTTGATCATAGCGCTCAGACATATGGAGGAAAGGGGCCAAAGGTTTTAAGCCCTCATGGGCTTATGATTTTTAACTGAAAAAGACTGCTTTTTAGGAAAAAATGGGTTTTTAGGCCAATTTTTTAAGAGTTTTGATAGGTGAAAAGGGGAATTTTTAAACAATAAAAAGGGGTTTTTATGGGTTTAAAGGGTTTTTCATGGGTAAATGAAGGTTGACATGAGAAGGGGAAAAGGGGATCTTTGGAAAATGGGGCCTTAGAAAACAACTTCTTTGGGAATAACAGGCTTACTTGATGGATTTATTTTTAAGGAAATAACAGTATTTTGAAGGGAACAACATTGCTAAGGAACAACATTGCTAAGGAACAGTAATAGGGAACAGTAATGCTAAGGAAAAATAGTTTAGGTAACATCATTGCTAAGGAACATCAGTTTAGGGAACAACATTGCTAAGGAATAGTAAGATAACCATTTTAGGAAAAAATAGATGAAGATTTTGGTGAAATGACAGACTTAGAAAGATGAAGGCTGTGAGATTTCTATAACTCATAATGTTTTTTGCAATTTTGTTCTATAAATCTGGGTTTGTCAAATTTAGTCATCTTTGGATAAACTCAGAATTATGGATGACTAACAAGCCAAATTGCTAACAGAATCTAATTTCCAAGCTTTGGGAATTAGCTTACTTGCACTTGTAGATGAAGTGACTAAAGAAACAGTCAGATTAAGACAAAGTCAGAAATTAAATATAAATTTCTCTGTTCAGACTGGTATAAAGATATTATTCATTATCTGTGTTTCTTTTCTTGTCCTCCTTCAATAAACAGAGCTAAGTACAGAGCTTTGAAACTTAAGGCTCAACCTTATGTTATAATTGAAGCTAAGTTGTATTGGAAAGAGCCTGCTGGTGTGTCGCTGTTAAGTTTGACAGAAGAGGAAACCATGGAGGTGATGAAAGAATATCATGAATGCTTGTGTGGAGGTCATTACAATTGGAAATGAACTTCTCATAAGATTCTTAAATCAGGTTTTTATTGGCCCTCTTTATTTGCTGATGTATACAGAACTGTTAGAAGTTTCCAAAAATGCCAATTGTTTGCATAAAAGAAAAGGTTAGCTCCTTTACCTCTTCTTCCTGTGTTTATTGAGGAACCCTTCAGAAAATGGGGATTGGATTTCATTGGAGAGATTAATCCACCATCAAGTGGGCAGTTTAAATGGATTCTAACTGCTACTGATTATTTTACAAAATGGGTAGAGGCAATTCCTACTAGAAAAGAAAATGATTTGGTTGTGATGAAGTTTTTAGAAGAGAATATTTTCAGTAGATTTGGATGTCCAGTAAAGATTGTAATAGACAATGCTCAAGTATTCAACTCAGTTAGGTTCATAATTTTTTTTCAAACTTGTAATGTAATACTGTCCCATTCTACAAAATATCACCCTCAAGGAAATGGATTAGCAGAATCATCTAATAAAACATTGGTGAAAATCTTGAAGAAAACAATCAATGAGAACCAGAAGGATTGGGATTCAAAGCTGATTTTTGCTTTGTGGGCAGTGAGGATGACTACTATAAGATCCACTGGTAAGTCATCTTATGAATTGGTATATGGTACTCAGGCTTTATTTCCCACTCATCTAGCAAGACCAGTAATATCTTTTCTTCAAGACGCACAAGAGGAACCTAATGCCCTGATCAGAAGACTAAATAAGGTGATAGAATTGAGTGAAAGAATAAATAAAGTCAGAGACAATTATGGTCACTTATCAGGAGAAAATGAAGTTCATTTTTGACAGAAAGGCAAGAGAAATCATGTTTCAAATTGAAGATCTAGAATTAATATAGGATACCAAAACGGAAGAGAAAGGGAAACATGGTAAATTTGATCCTTTATGGTATGGTCCTTACAAAATTTCTGAAGCCATATCAAATAACACTTTCATGTTTGAAAATATTGATGGAGAAGTAGTAGAACTACCTGTGAATGGGCAGTATCTGAAACATTATTTCCAGCACTAAAAGAAGTTAGTCCATCATTGTACATATTTGGTTTTCTCTCATTGTATATTTCTCATCAAGCAATTTTTGAATCCATGCCCGAAGTGAAGGCACTGATCTGCAAGTTCTTAGTGTTTCGTGGCAAAAAACACTATCCCTAGGTGGATCCAGATGCTATGGATAATTTTCATATCCTTTTATTTTTCAAATATTTTCAAATATAAAAATTAGAAATTGTTGAAATTTATGTTAAAGTATCAAAATTCTTACTCTTTAGCATGAAAAATATTTATGTTCGCTATATCTGAGTTAAAGTTTAAGCATTTAAAATTTATATAAGTGGGTTCCGCAATTGATGCTTAAAGATTTATTGATTTTTTGGTCGGAAAGCGCTGATGATAAAAGTTCCTATCAAAAGGCCCAACTCGTGGGCACAATCAACACACAAGATATCGAGACG
The DNA here is from genome assembly GCA_034641835.2 of Pinus albicaulis. Classification (NCBI taxonomy): domain Eukaryota; kingdom Viridiplantae; phylum Streptophyta; class Pinopsida; order Pinales; family Pinaceae; genus Pinus; species Pinus albicaulis. The sequence goes on from CM076572.1 coordinate 1,265,554,263, forward strand.
AGTGCCTCCGCAGTTGACTGGGTTGACTGTGGGGACAATAGAGATGAACGGTGGAGATTGAGTGCGGGGGCACCAGCCAAAGTTTTCCTCTGTACCCTGAGAGCCCCTGTAATGACATAAGACACTGAGTTGTTCACAGCTGTCTTCCACGTCGGGTGGAATCAATGGCTCACTGGCGCATCTTGTCAGCATTAAATTTAAAAGCCGCACCACCTATTTAAAGAAGATTTTCATTTGTTTTTAAAATCATTTGTAATTTTTTGCACTGCATCTTGTTTCAGTTTTCCATCACCTACATAAATTTGACCACCCTGTGAATTGTTCTTGCAGAAATTTTTAGCCATGGATAAATGGTCGTCTCTATCAGGTTCAACTAGTCATATCCCTCTCATGGATACTGAGAGGGATATTCAAGATACTATATGTTCTATAATTCACCTTCATTTCTATCATCAAGTCATCTTGAATGATAATTCTTCCCCTGTTTATTATGCCATGGTCAAGTCTGGAATTATTTATGCATGCATTCCAAAGACCCATCTTTTCCCTGAATTTATCTATTGGTTGGTGTCAGTCATGTATCCTGGGAAGTGTTTTGTTATGAATTCCCAAGGAGAGAAGGTTCTGGAAATTTCTACCCAGTTAATCCACCAAGCCCTTTGCTATCCTGAGTCAGAGTCATCCACCTAGTTTTTTGACGATTCGTTGGTACATTATTATGATAATATTGCAGGTGAAGAGTTTAATCAGTTCATGTTTTATTTGAAACTTGACACGAAGCATTTTCATCCAGACTGTAAAGAGTTTTCTATGGAGGTTTTTGACGTAGAGACTCGTCCTGTATTAAGTAACATTGCAAAAATTCTAGGTAAAAATGATGATAATACAGTGGAAAAATCAGTCCTAGGGATGTTTTCCATGATGATGAAGCCAGGAATGGTGCTGGATATTCCATAATATTGGCAGGAAGCAGTCAATTCACAGCTAATGAGTCTTTCATTAACAGGTTCTTTCAAATTTCCTTCATTGATTGTATACTTGTTCTTATATCAGAATGTGGAAGAATTCATGCATTTAGGTCTAAATATTATGGATGAAAACAAAACAAGGCAATCAGTGATATTTTGGACAGATGTAGTTAGAAGGGAGCAAAATGAGGCAGGATTGTTTTATTTTTCTAACTATTACATGTCGGTTGCATATAAAATATTGAATGGAGTTCCTCCTCCCTATTTTTTACCTAAAGCTCAGGAGTTCTTGCATTTAGGAACCAATTGCAAATTTAGAGATTGGTTTGTTTTTTAGGATTACTCTGAAATAAGGCTGTATGGAGCAAGTGTTGAGCCTTATAGACTCCTAATGTTTGTACTAATGAGGCTTTTTTCTTTAGAGTTTATTAGACAAAGCCTAAATGTTGACCAGGTTCACTTTGTGCCTATGAAAAAAGGACATATGTATAATTACCAATGATTGTACGCCCTTTCATAGTCAATATGAGGTAGGAATTTGATGAAGTAACAATAATGTTAGATGAGATGCATATGCTACTAGAAGAAAGTTGGGCTTATGACCCTTATGGTGTAATTTCAAATAGAGGAATTGAGAATGGGTACTCTGCTTTCATTCATGAAAGTAGGCCAAAATAACAGAAGGTAGCAGGTAAAGGTGTGATGAGTTCAGTTGGTGCAAAAATTAAGACTCCTGACATAGTAGAGAAAACAAATAAAAGAAACAAAGAAGTGGTTATTGATTTAGATGATGAGGAGCAGGGAGCCGAGAAGAGAGCAAAGTTTGCTGAAGAACCTACATCTAATTCACCTAGTTTTTCTTTACATTTGGGAGAAGAGAAAAATTCTCCTACTTCACCCAGGAGTCATGAAGCCTCTCATGAACAAGTGCCTTTGATCAAACATATGTTTTCACAAATTGAGGAAAGAAATCAGAAGATGAAGGCCAGCATGGAGACCCAAGATGAACATCAAGTTGCTGCTGATCAAACAAGATTGTTGACTGTAAAGAATCTTGAGAAAGATCAATTTAGAATTTCCCTGTCACATCCTACAGACATGTCAATTGGTTCTTCCAACAATTTCAACACTGTAAATGTGACTGTGGATGTGAAGAAAATTCCACTGATGGATAAAATGAATTTGCATATGCAAACATGTCAGTTGATTGTAATTGACCTCACAAAGACTAATGAAATGGAAATAAAGGCAGAAAATATGTTGGGGAAAGTAATTAAACAATTGAAGCTAGAGAATGATAACTCAAGAGCCTTAATAGTTCAGAATGAGGAATTGAAAAAAATCATTATAAAGATTGGAGTAGATCCCAGTGACAAGACTGCTGTGCAGAAATTCATGCAAAGTGCAGAGTTAGAAATATCCACATTGAGGAAAAAGATAAAATTACCTACTGGAGAACATTCAATGGCTACATAAGTTGCAGAGGTAGAGAAGGAAAAGGAAAATCTTTCACATCAACTCATGCAGAAAGATGAAGAAATCTCCAAAATAAAAAAAACTTCAATTTCATTGCAAAATCATATTGATAACCATAATTGTATTTTTATTTTTCCTACGGGTAATGAATATCCTCAAGCACAGATTGTTCAATTAAATACTAAGTTGCAGATGGGTGAAATAGATCGGAAGAAGGCTCAAACAGACCTAGAGACTGCAACAAATTTGATTAAAGTCATAGAAAATGAAGCTGACAAGTGCAAAATGGATTTCCGAAATGATGAAGCTAAGATTAAAAATCTCAAAGAAAGACTGAAAGGAAATCTCTCACTGATACAATCCAAAGACATTAATTGGACTGATATCATTTTAGAAATGAAATCTAATTGGTGCTTCTTGATGATAGTTGCAAAAGAGAAAAGTCTTATTTTAGAATGTGAAGAACCAATCATGTCTGATAAAAAAAAAGCAATTAATAGAGCCATTTGGGCCAGAATATTTATTGATTTTATTAACTCTAAATCAGATCAGGAATTAGAGGAGAATGACATGTAGGACAAAATTTTGTATGTAGTAGAAATTAACAAAATGATTGTCAGAAATGATCTCAGAAAGGCTGCAGAAAAGAAGCTAATGGAAATCAAGGAAGCAGTAAGTTAGTTTGATAAGTCATTTGAAAAAATTACAAGAGTAGGCTTGCCATCATGTTGGGGAGCTGAAGGAAATATTTTTCCATGGAATTCTTATGAGAACTTACTAATATTGACAAAAAGCAAAATTGATAACAGACATGAAAAGACTCAGGTGCTTAAAGGAGAAACAATGGTCAACTTCTTGCAGAGACATTTTCAACTATTGTGGATGGTAATGACTCTTTTCACAGAAAAGTAGTCTTATAATCAAATTACTGCATTCAAATTGGAATATCACAATCTGACACATTCATCCAGGATGAAGGTAGAAATATGGAAAAATTGCAGAGCTTGGACAATAGACCTGCCAAAAGGATCAACATCAAAGAAAAACAAATCAGTTGACCTAGAAAAAGAAGCCACATCATCAGTAATTCCTATAGATTAGAATATTTATTTTATATTATTTTCTGAAGATAGTGTAATTGTAATAAGACATTTTCGAGGCATGTAATAGACAACCTTCGAAGTCATAAGTAGTTTTGGTAGTTAGGATTGGTTACAACAGTTCCAAACTACTTTTTACTGTATTTAATATAATTTTCAAGAGAAGGAAAGGTTTCGAGTTTTGGACCTTTAGATAATTATTTTTGTACTCAGAGATTCAAATATTAATGAATGAGTAAGCAAGTTTCTAGCATTTTTTTTTATGTTGAAATGCATTCGAGTTTACATTCTGTGTTTTCTATCTATGAATAAAACAAAGTTATGAGCAACAGGTCTCTTTTTACTTCTGTATGTAAAATTTCAAAACCTTAATTGGCGCTCCTTTGTTTTAACTGTTTCTTTCATATATTTCTTTTGGGGTTTGAGATGATATTTTCTGTATAAAACAACATATCAGTTTGGGCTTCTTCTTTCATTTTCTTCTAGTCACTTCATTAAACATCAACAAATGGTAGCATTGTGAGTGCTTCATCATATTTGATATTTAAGGGTTTGATCATAAATAATTGAGGGTTAATAAAACAAAGACATATATATTCGTGAAATAATCATATAAATGTTTTAAGCACTGATTCCTTATCATAGCTAAGGGATTGTCTCTTAAGGTACAACAAAGAGCATCCTTCCAACTTTCCTTCCCAACTTCCATTGTATGAGGTTAGAGGATCCAAAAACCTTTCTCTCTGAATTTGAAATTGTTTGTAGATCTTATGGTTACTTATTAAACACACAAATTGAGATCGTTTCCAACAAAATTGAACGATAGAGCTCTTAAATGGTTCATGAGTTTAGGGACTAATTCAATAAGGTAATGGAATGATATGCAAACAATATTTCTAGAAAAATATAAAGATCATGATATTAAGGAAGAAATATTTAGAATAAATAAAAAATAAGATGAGATCCTTGAGGATCTAATAGGGAGATTTATGTATAATGTTAAGAGGGAAAATTTATATCATTTATTTTTTTATACAGTGAAAAACCTCTTACTTAGAACAATTAGGGATGAGTGGATTTATTGTTAGCATAAGATATTTTGGAGGATGTACCATAAAGGCTTTACTTAAGCCACGAGTGACTAATGGCCCTAACAACAAATATGGCCAACTAATTCTTTAGATCTGCAACAGAAAGTTAGAAGAAACCTACAAAACAATATATCTATGCAGCTAAAGATATCAAATGGAAAAAATATTAACGAATGTAAAACCCCATACCATGGACAAAGAAATTTTAAAAGAATGAATGATCTTATGATTAATGTGTTACACCTAGTGAAGGAGACTAATATGATGGCATAGGTCCCCGTCAAATGGGATGGGTCCTTTGGCTGTCTTTTATGCTTCAACTTTCTGGATCTCTCTCTCTCTGATGTAGGAAACCCAAAAGTATGTGTTGAACTCATATGGGATCTCAAATGAAAAAAGAAGATAATAATGACGATGAAAATGACCATCATGAGAAATGGATGGAGAACCCTCTTATTTATAAAAAACTATTGAGTCATTCTCATAAATAGGAAATAATAAAATATTATTAACCAAAATCTAGATCTAACCACTTGGAATATTTTATTATATTTTTGGAGGGAAAAGATATTTATAATTTGGTTAAATACCTTTATTTAGAAATAATAAATAAATAAATGATTTATTTATTATTTCAAGGATCTCGTTAAGGAGTAATAAACAAATAATGATTTGTTTAATCATTCCTGAGTGATTTAGTTAAATTTGACAAGGAATATTAACTAAATAATTATTTAATTAATTATTCCTACAGTAAAATCAAATAAACAATGTTTTATTTAACTATTTCTCATGATTGGGTAAAATGTGACAAGGAATTATATTAACTAAATAATAATTTATTTAATTACTCCTAGAGGAAAATAAAATAAATAATGATTTATTTAGCTATTCCTCATGGGGTTTCTTGTTTTAATTAGAAATAATTTAATAAAATATGGTTTATTAAATTATTTCCCATAGTGAAAGCAATTTTACTATGGTAAATTTGGTCTTACATGGTGTATTTCAATCCACTTAGTTAGAAATGGGTAAGTGATTATTTTTTTGTGATAATAGATTGCCCTCCAATGTATGAGCATTAGGAGAAAATTGTATTACCAAAATATGTTGTAAGAACACAATCGCTAGACACCAAAGGGGAGTTGAAGAGAGAGAGAGACATAATTGAAGCGAATCGAGGAAGGACAAACATAGAGGGGTGAGACCTACTAACTGATATAAGTCTACATTTATTTTGGATTACATGACCTCAATGAGGTGAGGGAGGCATACCCATACCTGCCGAGATAACTGAGTACAAAGAATAATGATGAGCCCAACAATGTGGGACTGAGCCACAAAGTAAATAATACATGGTACATGACACGTTGGCATCAATGGGCCAGAAAATAATACAATGAATCATATATATATAATGCGTCTGGAAGAAGAGAGGCCAAGACTAGATACAATATCATTTGAGTACATGAGATATAATGCCCCTTCATGAGACATGGGGAGGGCGAACCACAACCAAAGAAGCCTTGCTGGATAGGAAAGGGCTCTGAAGATCTTAATGGATAATCTGTATGAGACATGCATTTTGTGGGTGTTGCAAGTGGCTGAAACCAAACCCATCAAATATGTGGAACTGCATCTAAGGGTGGAGCATAATATGAGGTCATACGATCATGTGGGGGGAAACCTAAAGGGCGACCCCATCATGATGTATGGAACATATCACACACACATGGGAATCACTGGTACAATCTACTAGATCACTGTACCATCAAGTGTATGATTCTCAATCGTGCGATAATGAGCGGAGGTCAAGCACGTGAGAAACAATCAAGTCAAAGGGAAATGATGATTATGTTTGCTTGATCTGAGGTACCAAAAAATGATGAAAGTTGGAACCAAGGCACACCACCTTCTACACCATTCTTCTGGAATGAATGTGTTGAGGTTGATAGATAGGGCTTGCCATAGTTGAGGCAATAAGGAATATTGAACTAAGGCGCGATGGATCATAGTAGAGTGACTCATGGAATGAAACCAAAGATGAATGATGGAAGCAGGTGTTAGTGTCAGTATTTTCAACTTGTCACCAGTGATCAAATGGGCTCTTATCATGTCTTTTTAGGTTCTCAAAGTCAATTTTTTGTCATTCCATTAGGTCTTCAAGCAACAATTTGGTCACTGGGTAGTGTGTCTAGGGCTATTTCCACTCCTTTCAAAATTTTTACATGCTAGTCCTTGTCATCACTTAGTTGAGTGTACCATCAAATAAAATATCATCATCATCACTCTAGTTAACATCATCATGATTTCATTCATTTCAATGTCTCCATTAGGTCATTAGGGTTTCAGTCATCCAAAATCTATCATTCCATGCATAAATCAAGAAAATGAAGGAGTAGAAGTAGGGTTTTTTTCTCAATAAAATTTGGCTTCAAAATGTAATTTATATTTCAATTATGTAATAAGTTTCAAAGTTCTAAAGCTGCAATTAAAATTTCCAAAGCTACAAGGTTCCAAAAGCAAAGTGAAAATCATGAGGTGGGCTACCCTACCTCTTTGAATTTGTAAGTCAAATAAACCCTTCCCATAGTCATTTTACCTTTCCCCACATCCACATACACTCCTAAAATCCCTCATACCCCCTCACTTTCACTCCCTAAGCTTATACATCCAAACCCTAGACCCTACACCACACCACTATCCCTACAATGTGGTTTTGGTAGCCTCCTAGACCTATAATAAAATTCCATAGGTATACTCCTACCCTAATTACCTTCCATTCCACTTCCTAAAAATTCCTAACACCATTCCCTACTTCCCTAATTTTTCCCATCCTCATTTCCCTCTCCTAACCCCTCCATCCTACTCCATTTCTCCATTCTCCTATTTTTCACTATTAGGGTTTTCCCCTTGCAAAGTACATATGGAGGGAGATAAGAGGCCTTACAACAAGGGAAGCCAAATTTCAAGATATGTACCACTAAACACACATGAGGTGATGTACTCTCCACTTGCCAAGCAGTGCCAAATTCCAATAAATCATAGCTTCAACTTTCCAAGTTAATGGCTTCCTAGGGTTTATAGTGCACACATGAACAATTTTGCTTCAAAATGTGTTTATGACCAAATAAATATGTATTTTCCAAATTTTAAATAGGTTTTTGTCCATCATAGACCAAGGAAAAAAACCCTCCTTCAGTTTATACATAGGTATTATGATTTGGGAGAAATCCCAAAAATACAATTTCCACAAGAGGTTTTCTACACTTTTGGAAAACTTGAAGTCACTTCTCCCAAGCATGCTCCGCTTTCTCCAGGCACACTGTGCTTTCTCTAGCTTTTGAGTGATCAACGTTAAACTTTGATTCTGACCAAATGGGAAAGTATTTTTGAAAATGGGAGGAGGTTTTGGTTCATAACATGCCATAGAATTATAAAAGCCTTTCTCAGTTGTGCAAAAAGAGTTATGGTTAGAGAGATATTAACCTATCTTTGAGCCCTATGTTTGTCTAAAATTTCTAAGTTTTTGGCTCAATTGGTAATTTTGAAAACCAGTCACACTGGAAAAAGCGTAGCGTGAGCTGCACTACACTTTTTTTGGGGAAGTCCAGTGGAGGCATTCTCAACATTTTTGGATTTCTTTAATCCTAGTCAGCAGTGGAGCCATGTCAGCCACTTTTGGGGGGTCAAAATGCCCAAAAACATGCAAAAAATGAATTTTATGCCTTTTTTATGAATGCCACGCTACGCTTTTTGAGTACTCTTGGGAGAATGAAGATTTGGAGGGATAGGAAACACCTTTTTGAGTGCTTTGACATCCTATCATGTAGCAAACATCCAGGTCTTTCCATAGGATCTTTCAGATCAGTATTTGGACATCGGGAAGGCCTCCAAAAGCCACTTCTACCAATTTCACTACGCTTTATCTAGGCATGCTATGATTTCTCTAGAATTCGTTGTGCTTTCTCCAAAAGGAATTTTTCAAAGGCAGTTTGACCTAGTTTTACTTTTTACCTATGTAATTGATGAATGATGATGATTTTGTGATTTCATGAGGTGTAATTGAGTTAGTAAATAGTGAAATAGGGTAGATACATGATTTTTAATGTAATTTTGGTCAAATGTATCTAGTTTCCTATGATGAGGTGAATTGGTTGACCTCCACTAGACATTAGGGTTTTGTTGAGCATATCATGTAATCAACTCCACAGCTGAAGGATTCGATCCCTAAGAGAGGGGAGATGTTGTTTTGGTCTATATCTATCATTTTCAATGTCATTTTATTGGTTGGACATCAGAGGATTGTAATCTTGTAGCTTGTACTTTCACTTTCATTTTCAGAAATCAAAGGATGCAATTGCGGCTATTATCTAGGAATTCATGTGCAGTGGGTTTATGATCATGTATCTTCTCTATTATAGTCTGTAATGAATGATATATGTCTCATATTTCATATCTTGTATCTTCAATGGCTTTCCTTACACTTGATAGGAAAAATGTTGTGTAACCAGCTCCAAAAATAGAAGAAAAGAGATATCAACGCCTTAGAAATGAGCCACTTCGAGGCGGCAGCCTCCAATACATTACGTAAATGAAAAATTCTTGGATGATACAATTTAAAAAACCTCCTTTCTATATATAGGAGTCCATGGGGCCATAATGTAATCCTAGTGGGCCACAATGTAATCCTAGCCGACCTAACAATAATAATTTAAGGGCACAATAATAACAATATGGGGGTTACAGGGGTACAATAATAACAATAAGGGAGTTACACTAACAACAATAAGGGACTATACTAGTAATATAGGGACCTAACATGCCCCTCTCCTTCAAAAAAGTGTTGTCCTCAATGCTTGAGTAGCTCTGGGTGCTTCTATATAAAATTCTCATCCTCCCATGTAGAATCTTCAGTGGTTAAGTTCTTCCACTTGATGAGATACTCTGAAATTGATCGATTCCGTAGCTGTCGAGTTCTTGTTTCCATGACTGCTTCAGGTTCCAATATGATTTTTCCTTCCTCATCAAGTTTTGGAAATATTGTTTGAACAGGAAGATTTTCACCTATAACCTTCTTTAAGCATGAAACATGGAAAACTGGATGTACTCGCGAAGAAGCAGGAAGCTCCAATTTGTATGCCATAGTACCAATATTTTGCAACAACTTGTAAGGACCATAGTACTTTGGCGATAATTTATTATCCTTCTTTGCTTGCTTGAGGGACATTTGTTTGTATGGTTGTAGCCGTAAAAATACCCAATCTCCTACATCAAAACTTCTCTTGTTGCGATGTTGATCTGCCTGTTGTTTCATTCGATTTTGTGCCAAATTCAGGTTATCCTTTAAGAGTTGGAGAACTTCTTGCTGATGCTCAATGTGATCTTCCACTGCTTGAACCTTCGAATTTTCCCTCAAAGATGATGTGATGGATGGTGGATGATATCCATAAAGTGCCATAAATGGGGTCATTTTTGCTGCCGTATGGAAGGAAGTGTTATACCACCATTCAGCAAGAGGTAACCACTTGACCCATTGTGTTTGTTTATCAGATACAAAACAACGAAGATATCCTTCCAAACATTTATTTACTACCTCAGTTTGACCATCAGATTGAGGATGATAAGATGAGATATGAGCTAATTGAGTACCCAAACAAGAAAATAACTCCATCCAAAAATTTCCAGTAAAAATGGGATCTCTGTCGCTCACAATAACCCTTGGGCTTCCATGTAGCTTTTGAATTTTGTCCATAAATGTAGTAGCAATTGTTCTTGCTTTAAATGGATGAGATAATGCACAAAAGTGTGCATACTTGGTAAGTCTATAAACTACCACCATGATGACATTCTTGCCTTCGGACTTAGGTAAACCTGTGATAAAATCCATTGAAATCTCCTCCCAACATTGAATTGGAATGAATAAAGGTTGTAGAAGTCCCGGGGTCTTAATTGTCTCCACTTTATTCTGTTGGAAAACCAAACATTCTGCCACAAACTTTTGAATATCATATTTAAGGCCATACCAAAAAAATTCTTTCTTCACCCTGTGGTAAGTTTTTAAAAATCCTGAGTGTCCTCCTAAAGGAGAAGTGTGCAATTCCAGAAGAATCTTTTGTTTTAGTTGGGAATTATTACAAAGATATAAGCGATCTTTGTACCCTAAGGAATCATTTTTCCAACTAAATGTATCAGATGTACTAGGATCTTGCTGCAACTTTTGAATGAGTGTCCATACATCTTTGTCCTTCTTCCATTCATCTATTGCTTCGGTTATCCAATCTGGTTGGATAATAGAAATGGCACAAAGCAATGCTTCCACCTCTTCATTCTTTCTTGAGAGTGCATCTGCAACAACATTGAGCTTTCCTTTTTTGTAGATTATTTCAAAGTCATAACCCAACATCTTTGTGACCCATTTTCGCTGCTCTTCTGAAGATAGTCTTTGTTCCAAAAAGTGTTTAAGACTATCATGATCAGTTTTTACCTTGAAGTGTCTTCCCATCAGGTAAGTTCTCCATTTCTTTAGTGCATGAAGTATTGCTAACATTTCCTTCTCATAAATGGGTTTCTGTAAATACTTTCTGAGGCATCACATTCCACAATAAAGGTTTTTGTGAAGTCTGGCGTAGCTAAGACCGGTGCTAGGCACATTGCCTCTTTAAGATGTTCAAAGGCCTTGGTTGCTTCAGGAGTCCATGAAAATGCATCTTTCTTCAATAATGTTGTTAGAGGTGCTGCTATTCTCCCATAATTCTTAACAAACTTGCGATAATACCCTGTTAACCCGAGAAATCCTAGCAACTTCTTTATGGTTGTGGGGACTTTCCATTCCTTAATGGCTTTAATTTTGTTAGGGTCTACTTTAACACCCTCGTGAGATACAATATGACCCAGATATTCCACCTCTTGTACTCCAAAGAAACATTTGGATGTTTTTCCATATAATTGTTTCTCCTGCAATAGTTTGAGCACCCTGTCAACATGTTGAACATTATCCTTCCAAGAACTGTTGTAGATTATTATATCATCAAAAAATGCTAGCACAAATTTTCTAAGGAAGGGTTTGAAAATGGAATTCATCAACCCTTGAAATGTAGAAGGTGCATTGGTAAGGCCAAAAGGCATGACCAAAAATTCATAATGACCCTCATGAGTTTGAAATGCTGTTTTTGGAATATCTTCAGTCTTCATTCTAATTTGATGATATCATGAACGAAGATCCAACTTGGTAAAATAAATTGCTCCATGTAATTCATCCAATAATTCATCAATCACAGGAATGGGAAATTTATCTTTAATTGTGAGTGTTGGGTATGTGTTATATTCTTTCCACGACTAAGCACACACGGGGGGGTAAGAGTGGGGGGCGATAGCCCCCCCTTTGCGCTGGGTGCAACAGGGGGGTCACAGGGGGGGCGGTAGCCCCCCCTAATCTGGACACATTCACCATGATCCATCCTTCTTGTGTACCGATACTACAGGAGCAGAGAAAGTACTTTGACTAGGTTGAATTATACCTGCCTCTAACATTTCTACAATCATACGTTCAATTTCGCTCTTTTGGACATAAGGATATCTATAAGGCCCAATGTTTGGAGGAACACTTCCTAGAATCAAGTGAATAGCATGATCATGATCACGAATATGTGGGAGTCCTTTGGGAGTTTCAAACACCTTGGAATGATTGTCCAAGACTTGTTGGAGATCTACAGAAATAGATGATTTTGATTTTGGAACTTCTAGTGACCATAATTGTGCAATTACGCCTCGTTGTTATTTCTTTAGAAGCCTTGTCATGACATTACAACTTATTATCTTTCTCGGCTTCTCCGCAATACCCCTTAATTCGAATTCCTTTCCTTCTAAAAAAAAATTCAAGAAAAGTTCTTGAAAATTAAAAGCTACCGTCCCCAAAGATTGTAACCATTCTACTCCTAGTACAACTTCAACACCTCCCATAGGAATGGAAAGCATTAGACTAGTCAATACATATTCCCCCATGGTTAGCTTGATATTATGGCATTTTCCAGAGCAATTTATAGTTCCTCCATTTGCAACCATCACTTGACATTATGGTGTTGGGTATAGGAAACAATTTAATTCTTTGGCTACCTTACAATGAATAAAATTATGGGTGTTACCCGAATCAATCAACACTATTACCTTTTTATTCTTGATATATCCTTCTATCTTGAGAGTTTGAGGAGTGATAATTCCTACCATTGCATTACACGATATGGTTAGATTCATTTCTTCCCCTTCTATGGCTGGTTCCTGGTGTATATTCGCTTCTTGTTCATTTTCTTCTTCCTCTTCAGAATATATGTAAAATAATTTCTTCTCAACACACTTATGACCTTTAGTGTATTTTCTATCACAGCTGTAGCAAAGCCCTTTTGCTCTTTTTTCTTCCAATTTTTGTGGTGTCAACCATGTAAGTTGTGGAAATCTAGGCGTAGGAACACTTCCTTCTTTATAGAAGTGAGTGGTAGGCTTCCTTGTCACCATAATTTTACATTCAATTTTTCTTGCCAACCTGAATGCCTTCTCCATTGAATCAGGTGCCAAAACACAAAATTCATGTTGGATGTCATCCTTTAAAGTGCCTATGAAGAGATCAATCTTGTGTTCCTCTGGAATATCAGTTACCCTTATATTGAATTTTTGAAAGTCCTCAATCTTCTCCCCCACTAAGCCCTTTTTTTTGAGATTTATCAATTGGCTAAAGAAGGTGTTTCTCTTTGTATCCTCATACTGTGCTATCATTTCCTTCGTAAAAATTGACCAAGTGACAATTTTGTTACGGGAGCAAAGCCATCGATACCATACAAATGTATTTTTTTCTAAATGTAAATTTGCAATACGTACCTTTTGTGTGTTTTGCACGTTATGGAGATCAAAATATTACTCCATTTGTAGTATCCATGTTATAGGATCCTTTCCATCAAACTTCCTCATCTCCATTTTTGGAATATGGTGGTTCTTCCAGCCAACATTAGAGTTTATGAAATCACGATTAACATTTTTTTTTTCTCATCTTGAGTTTCTTCTACTATCTTTTCACCATTATGAAACATTTCTTGTATCAACTTTGTCAAACCTTCCATGTCTGCTTTTAGATCATTCTTCATGTTTTCCATGTTGTCTTTCATGTTGTTATCACTCAGGTTTTCCTAGAAGTTGTGTAAGAGGAAAGTATACCCGAGGTAACCACAAACCAACCTTTTAGATGCAGAATCTAGCCAATGTTTGCATCAGTGACATGATTTAACTCTTTGTTCTTGGAAGGTTTTAGGCTAGTTGTAGATTCGAGAGTTTGTTTTTGGGAAAATGGTGGAATCCACAAACAGAGCAAGGTTGAGGCTTTCGGTCCATTGGGCTAGTTAAAAGGATGGCCCTGGATTTCTATTCTAAACACAAGATGGTATTACAAGGCAAGATAGCTAGACAGAGAACAATCCTTAAAATTTAAAGTGGATGGGATGATCTTGAAGGGATGAAAGGCAGCTAAGAATCTTTCACCATGTTCAAAAGAAAGAATTGAGATGACTACAAACAAAGAGCAATGAAGGATTCTTTATTATAGTAATCAACAATGTTTAAATTAGCAAAGCAAGAGCATTTAAGAATTCATGCTTATAACCAATTTAGAGGAAAACATTAAAAACAATCACATCTGAAATCCGAGTACAATTAAGTAAATTCTGATTCAATCCTTTATGTAAATTATTCAGATATGGACATAATGATATTATAAACTACTATAAAACTTAAGACAAAGAGTAGAAAGACTTATTGAAAAACTAAGGGCAATGTTGAGAGCTTTCATTCCATTGGGCTATGGAGTCAAAGGATGGCTTTACTGGATTTCTATTCTACGCACAAGATGGCTTTACAGGGCAAGATAGCTAGACAGAGAAAAATCCTTAAAATTTAAAGTGGATGGGATGATCTTGAAGGGATGAAAGGCAGCTAAGAATCTTTCACCATGTTCAAAAGAAAGAAGTGAGATGACTACAAACAAAGAGCAATGAAGGATTCTTTATTATAGTAATAAACAATGTTTAAATTAGCAAAGCAGGAGCATTTAAGAATTCATGCTTATAACTAATTTAGAAGAAAACATTAAGAATAATCACATTTGAAAACAGAGTACAATTAAGCAAATTCTGTTTCAATCCTTTATGTAAATTATTCAGAAATGGATATGATAGTATTATAAACTAATATAGTATTTCAGAAAAAAGGGTAGAAAAACTTATTGAACTGTAGTCCAACACATGAATACTGCAACAAGTCCAGTGCTTTAAATTGTCATCCAGTAAGCCACGAATAAATTTCTCCAAAATGCTTTTTTTTCCGAAAATCTCAATGTTACAGCAGAGTAATAGAATCCACCCTCAATACTCTCTTTGAGGGTTTATTTATACACTAAATAATTGAAAATATCTCACACTATCCTAGCCCATATTTTGGGGTGACTAAGGATTAATTTACAAGTAAATAGGAGACAAATGGTCTCGTAGATAGAATAATAAGTAACTGCTGATGTGCTGTTTCCTTTCTTTATGGATGTGCTGGAGGCAAGTGCTGAAAAAGAGCTTGTTGCTGTCTTCTGGAGTAATTTCTTTGCTTGTTTGATACTCTTTGTCTTTACGGATACTCTTTAACCTGTGTAACTGATACTCTTTCATCTGTACTCATTTTTACCATTTACCTAATAGTAAAGATAAATCCTCATCCTGAAAATAACTTTTATAGAATTTCTAATAAGTCTCTCCACCATGAATCATCTGATATCACAGTCCTTTTGAGTTTTCTCAAAGTCTCATCTGCTTCTGTGAGTTTGTAAAAGGTGGGCTCATTAGGAAATAGATACTTTATCTCATGTTCCAAATGAAATAAATT